>CASHTG010000006.1:600000-1154594 GCA_949357655.1 Parascedosporium putredinis
ACCGGAATTATTTTTGCTGAATCGGGTGTTCTGATGCCGTTACGTCATCGAATACAGTGAGCCTTCTGGAACTAGTCTTTGGCATTTGACCTCCACTCGAAATGTGGTACCATCACCATTCAAGGAGATGAGCTCATGCGATTCAACATCCCGCCTGATTAGTCATTGAAGCACAGCTGCGGTGATCGCGCTAGGATGAGGAGAACCCTGTTGAAAAAAGCGTGCTTATTAATCTGTGGAAGCGAGGGGTTGAGCTGGAGGGCACTCCCTTTTCTTCTCACAGCCATAATAGTCGAGGAACTTGATTGAATTGGCTTCCCACCACCAGTCTTGCCCATTCTCCTTCTCTGCTCCTCTGGGCTTGGGGCTTCAGCTACACATGGCCACGGCATTTATTACTGGTTGAGTGGCACCAAGCCTGGCCAAAAACCGCTTTCTCCAGGTGCAGAGCCCCTGCATGTGTGCAGTGACGACCCATAAATGGTGTCATTCTTCCCCAACATGGCAAATTCTCGGAGTTTGCAGAGTCGGTGAGGCCAATCTAGCAGAGAAGAGGAAATTGGGTGTCTGATTATTATGAGATGGATTGATTCAAGTGACTGTAGGGATTGAAAGCTCTAAGAACACACAATGTCTCCCACCTTACCTTACATGGGGGTTTCAGAGTAGCATTCCAGGTGCAACACCTGATTTCTCGTTACCCCATTGACGGCCCTAAGCAAGTCAACCAGACACCAGGGTGGGAGTGGCATCGTGAGAGAATCCATTAAGTAATACTAGTCATGCTCTCTGGCGAAGATGTAGTTTCGTTTTTTTCTTTCATCCTCGCTATTTAACTATGCCTTCTCATCTGCGCTGGGGTCTTGTCAGCTCTGGTTGTCGCGATTCCGACCTTGTTATGGTTGGGGCTGGCGGGATACCCAGCCAAGTTGTGATGTTGGAATCCACCACACGACTGATGCAATGATGGACCGTGGGGTATTACCAGCCAAACGGTTGTCCAGGCTGAGATTATTACCAATGGAATTTATCGATCAATTACACTTACATGTAGGTTTGGATCCCTAAAATAGGTAGTTTGATCTGTTTTTTTTCTCCCTCTCCCGCATAGCTTGGACTAGCAGAATCACTGGCACAAGGGATTGATCAGGGCCATGGGCTCAAAAGAGATCAAGATTACATCAGGATAAGAGGGTCCAGTAGCGGCGGCATATTCGTGGCATCTCGTTATTCGGAATGTCTATTATTCATCGTCGCCGTCCGGTCCTGCTTCGGGCAAGGTCCACTGTAAATAATTATGCCTCCTACTAGTCCTTCCGCAATGATGGAAAACGAAAAGCTACCTAACTAGTCGCTTTCGTTCACAAAGAAAGTTTTTGAAATGCGGAAGGCAGCCCCACATCTTCAGTAGCGGCGCTTGTGCTCTCTATGAATCTCAAGTCTCTCAGTCCGGCGAGGTGGCTCGTCTTGGGACGGGCAAGAGAACGAGGCCAAAAACAACCAGGCCGGGGTACGGTGACGGGTTCGTTCACCTCGATTATGGAATTTCTCAACGTGCAAAAAGAGCAGCGCTACTCGGCACGGTACACGCAATCGACCGGGCTACGTGGTGTTTGTTGCTGGACCGGGGATGGGGATGTGAGGAGTAAAAAGGCTTAGCAACGGCCGAACGGCACCCGCCTCGATTGAAGCTCCGCGGAGATGTCGATTTCGCAACAGCTCAGGATTCCCCTTTCCACGCCGAACCAGATTTCGTTCGTACCACCAAAAGGGCCTCAGCTGTGGAGCTTGCAGTTCTCATTACCTGACAATTCTTTCCTTTTGGTTAGAAAAACATAGTCGTCTCTCTTTACCGAGGACCACGACATCGGGCTTCGGAAGAGTGCAGGGCCTTCCCGAAGACGACATAGTCAATCGACCCTTCCCCCAATGCCAAGATGGTTGTTCAGGTTCTTCTTAAAACCCTTCCATTCTTCTCCACTTCCTCTAGGCGCTGGACCGGTGAAAGCCTCGTTCCCCAACCGTAGTTCACCAAAGGACTATAGACACCAAAGCTCTCGATTCAAACAAGCCCTCGACCGTTTCCTATCTTCCTCGCCTCAACGATTATCCACCTTGCTCCGGACCTCCGCCGATTGCCTCTCCTCCCGGCCCGATTCGCTCTATTTGTGGCAACGCGTTCTACAAGAGAACCGCTCGAGTTTGTGAGAAAACCGTCCGGTTGGATCTGCCAGTGTTGTGCAATTTATGATGGGTTGACGGCTCACATCGTTCGTCCCCGCCCGAACTTTCGCCCCACCTCCCCTCCTTCCCGTTCTCCCGACAATGCACCGCGCTCCGACAGGAGGTGCTCCGTCACACATGAGGATCCCCACGCGCCCCGATATCACATCCCGCACCCCGACTACCAATTCCTCCACCAGCTCCATCACCGCCCTACCGCCAGCCAGAACCCAGAGCTACTCCAATAGGCACGTCAATACACATTCATACCCACCTACACACCTTCACGCGGGCGAGGACGAGAAGAAAGAGAGGCAGAGAGACGATTATGATGACGCCCCCACATCTTCAGGCGTGCGAGCCACCCAGAACCTCATCCACACGTCGAAGAGGAGCTAGGATGGGCCGCGCGGTTGCATCGAGCACTTCCTTATGCTATATCACACTTTCTCGGCCATCGGACTAAGCCTCACGTACCCGCACACCCGATTCTGGGTCTTTTTGGACGTTTGTGGGGATCATGTGTGCCATCATCCTAATTGCCGTGGTCGCGGAGCACATTCCGATGTTCTTTAACAACGGAGCCCCTGTAATCGTAGCAAGCTTCGTACGTCTCTCATATTCCTTCGTTTTTTCTTCCTTTCCCGATTCTCGTTTCTCTCCCTCTGAAACCAGCTTCCGTATAAAGCAATGATCAGACCACGCTAACCGTTGGGGCTGAGCCTCCTTTGTCCGTTCTTAGGTGCCGCTGCGGTCTTGGAATTCCAGGCGATCGAGTCGCCCTTTGCTCAGCCAAGAAACGTCATATGCTCACAAATAATCGCATCCGTCCTTGGGGTAGGCATCTCCAAGCTATTTGCACTCTCGTCCAACCATATGGGTCTTCGTTTCGTTGGCGGGGCGCTTGCGTGCGCGCTAGCGACGGTGCTGATGGCGGTTACCGGTACCGTTCACCCTCCAGCAGGCGCCACCGCCCTTATCGCCGTCGTTGACGAGCGCACCATCGAGCTTGGCTGGCGATTCGTGCCCCTCGTCCTCCTAAGCTCTGTTTTTATGTTTCTTATTGCTCTCCTCGTAAATAACATTCAGAAGCGGTACCCAGTCTACTGGTGGTCGCCGAAAAAGTTGACGAAACCAGCCGTGAAAAAGGAAGAGAGCAATTTTTCCGCTGCGTCCACCATAGAAGCCGGGCATCAAGTGCCCTCGGTTTCAAGATCGCCTCATTGAGAAGGAAAAGGGTCCAATTTAACCTCTTTTGGTTCTTTTCTTTTTCTTCTTTTTTGGCGTTTGTTTGTCTGTACTCCCAACTAAAATTTAGAGAGAGGAAAGGGGTTGAATAAGGTTAGATGGGTAGATTCAAGATTAGAATCGAGGGAAACGAGACTCTATAAGGACACAATCATCCAAGAGAGCACCTCGATAATAGAACCGAAAAGAGATAGAGCTGAGAGTGATACACGAATATTAGAGGGTTAGACGTAAGCCAACCCGTGGCGGCCTGATGTTACGCGATCGGTCCGGCGGCAGGGCGAAGAGAGCAATCTACCGAACGATTGTGGATCAATAGATCTTTAAGCTTTCCATTTCGTTACACTTACCTAGGAAGTGTCAAGAGGTCTTCCATTCCCATTCTCTCATGGGCTATTATTATCCTTATCCGTTGAGACTTGAAATGGAACCATGTGCGGGTCGAATGGGGCTTTCGCAAAGTATTAGACCATGGCCCGTTCTCCTTTGTCGCATTGGGCCTCTCGTGGCACACGGAGCAATGAATCCAGCAGTGACCCATCAGTAATACCTACATAGTATTGATCGACTGGCCTTCTATGTCGATGTCGATGTCAGTGTTAGAGAGTGGAAGGGGCCAAATGCGACACGCCACAGTGATCGCTACCGGGAGCTTTCCGAGCAAGCAAGAATGTGCAAGGTACCCTCTTGCCTCTCCTCCGCTGCTTTTCTTTCCTCTTTCTTTTTCTTTTCCCTTTCATTCCCATCGCATACTGTGTACACCATGTAGGCTTCGTGGTACTTCTGCAAGTGCAACGGGCACTGTGCCCTGGCAGGCTGAGGAAAGGAAAAGGCACGGCTGGCTTCCTGGCGTGAATCACCCTTTCCCTTGAGGCTGATCCTCGACTCGTGCTTCAGCCTCCCTCTACGCTTCTTCTCGCGAGTCCAGAGCTCGTTTGGTGAGGGAGCAAAGTCCCCGGTTTGCCAAGAATACACGCAAGGAAGCTGAGCGACAAGGCTGCGGCAGCTACTTCATACATTCATTCTACAAGTACCTTAGTCTCGAAGCCAAGTTTGAGCGCGCAGACCAGGTAGGTTATGTGAAGCCAGTTCCCCAACCTGACCAATTCAACCGATAATGATCAATAATAATAATTATATTTCATTGAGGTCCTGCTAGGGTTATCAATTTCCAAGGTTTTTTTTCCCTCTTTGTTTCGACGCAGGGTGAGAGCTGAAGGTTCCTTGGCTACTTGTACATGTCGACGGAGAAAGCCCCAATTACATCAGTTCTAGGTATCATCACCTTGCGGCAGCGTTGACCCCAGGAGCTTAGGGATGGTGAGCCCCGCTCGTGCGACTCGCAGTCCTCGAAGACCCACCCCAAGGAGCAAACCCTCCGAAGAATTTCCCCAAACGACGGTCCTTCAAGATCTAGACCCCTCCAGGCCCCATAGCCAATCTCAAATCCTCCTCAACTCGCAACTTCGTCACGCGAAGCATGGGAAACCACCTTGTTGTTTCCAGATTCTCTCCTATTCTCTTCAAAAGAGAGAAGGGGAGAAGAGGGAAAAAAAAAAAAAAAAAAATAGGACAGAAGGAAAAATCTAAAACGGCGCAAAAAGAAAAAAATTCATCGCGGCGTACACAGTGGAAGATGGATAACATCCCAGTCATCTTGAGCATCACTGCCTCTAATTCCTTGCCCATGTCAATCCTACCTTTAATACACCTTACTTGTTCCTTATGCTCTCTCGATGATTAGCAAGGAACAATTATATAATCGTATGTCTATATTTGTCTCGATTTTAGACTATCCTCCTGTCTGGTGGTTATGACTCGCGTGGGACTAGCAGGCACAATATCCCCATGTTCGCCTGGCGTCATCAGGGTCTTCCCTCCTTAAGAGATTATAAGTTTGGTCTTACCTTTCGCTGGGCGGGTATAATGGCTCTTAGTCTCCAAGATTGATGCTGCTGCAGTCGGAAAGTATGCTCCTTCAAAACAGAATTTCGACCCTTCGCCTCACCCCCAACCCCACTCTTCTCTCCTCTCCTCGCCGATACCTACGTCTTACTTCCTTCATAGTCTACCTACTTTCTCGAGGTATTAGAGACTACTATATTCTTCTAGACTATATCCCCTCCCCGGAAAACATCCTAATACAAGTTGACTATATCTATAGTCCTTGCTTTATACTCGTCTCCCTCCCGTAGTACCCTCTTGCGACTCATGCCCATCCCTCTCTAGGAGCAATTCTCCTTGTTGAGAAGCCCAAGGTTAATTGTCTTACGGGGCATTTCTCCTGATTGGCAAATTAAATACTATCTCTCGCTTCATACTAGCTGTCATCTTTTTCCCTTTCGGCAAGAGGCGCTCCTCTAGGTGTTAGATGCTGCTACTCCCCTGCACCTCCGTTTGATGCCTCCCCTTTCGGCGTGCATGAGGTGCTACCTCTTGACGGATAGGACCAGCCAAGACAAAACCTTCATAGGCCACAACTTTCTCTTTCTGCAAAGACTTCGAAGCTCTGCGCCGCTATGTGGCCACAGGAGCGGCAGTCCCTTAGCACCGGCCAGGAAGCCATGTTAGGTTCACTACATAGACGCTGAGGAGCGTGCATAAACCGTGCATACATCATTGATGTATACATAGATATATGCTGTTATATTTACTCATTCATGGCCATGTATACGTGGAACAAGAACAAGAAGAGCGAACTGGGCGATGAGGATGAGAACAATAATTAGGGCAGTAACAGTAATAGCAATAGAATGGGGAGAGAATGGCGGACGCGGGCCTATGGGTTTAGTCTTCAAGCAAAGTCAGGAGGTATATTTTCAATCATTTTGTCTGTTTCGTATTATACAATGCTTTGTTTCCCTTTTTATGTAGGGTAAGCTTCAAAAGGGTAGTGTTGTAATCCTAAGCCATGGTGTTTTGGCCGGCGAGATGTAAAGAGAGAAAGAAGAGAAGAAGAAAAAGAAAGAAGAGAAGAAAAAAGAAGGGAAGGCGAGTTTCAAGACAAAGCGCCTACAAGCCTACGGGGGAAAGAAAAAGAAAACGCCAGCCGTATATGAGTCGAATTTAAGCACCATCCTCTCCATCAGCACCATCCGCTCCATCGGCACCATCGGCACCATCAGCGCCGTCCTCGCCATCGGTGCCATCGGCGCCATTGGTGCCACATGCACCGTTGGTCCAAATAGCCCTATTGTGCAAACACAACGTTAGTTTATCAGAGTGCTAATGACTTAGGGGCCTGGGAAGCGAAGGGCGGAGGAAACTTACCCTTCCGTGGGGACGTGCTCGGGACTCATGGCACCCGTCAAGTCAAAGTGGTCAAACCTGTTTCCAGCGCAGTTGCCAGACACAGGCAAGCACTGCTCCTGGCAGAGCTCGAGGTGTGCCTTGGGAAGGTTGGAAAGAGACTTCTGGAGTTCAAGAGGCGACTCGATAAAGGTAGCTGTGAGACCCATGGGCACATGCCACTCAAGATGGCAGTGGAAGAGCCAAACACCAGGGTTGTCGGCGCGGAATCGGATGCGGACAGACGCGCCAGCATAAACATCAATGGTGTCGCGACGGAGGGGAGCCTCGGGCAACGGCTCATCCCAGCCTTTAAAAGCGCCGCTTCCAACAACCGCACGGTTGAGAACCTGGAAGTTGTGGCCGTGGAGGTGGAAGGGGTGGTGGGCCTGTCCCTCGTTGTTGAGAATGATTTCAATGATCTCTCCGCTGTTGATAACTTTGGCGTTGATCTGGCCGTAGACCTCGGGGCTTAGAGCGTCTTCTCCAACAGTGAGGGCAGTGTAGAGGGTGGGAGTCTTCTGGTGCACGTAGCTGACACCGTCGATGAAGGCACTAAACGGGTGGAGAAATAAGTCGTTAGCAACATGGTACGACACTATTTTTACATGAGGAGGCAGATGAAACTTACCGAGGAATACCCTCGCCATCGAGACCCATATTGAAGCCCATGACGAATTGCTGGTCGGGCTCACCGAGAACGGACTCTAGGTCATAGGGCTGGAGCCACATGTCATCAAAGATGTTGAACTTGTCCACAAAAGTGGGAGCAGGCACGCCGAAGTCAGCGCTGTACTCGATGGCACCAGTGGCGTTGACCTTGAAGCCGACCTGGGGGTTAGGGGCAAAAAGATTGGGGTTGGAGTTGAAGACGGCGTTGATGGCGTAGTTGGACTCGGCGTCAGACTTGGCTTCGACAATAACGGAGTATCGCTGTCCAGGGGTGATGTTGATCTGCTCGGCGTCGGCAGGTTGTGTGTAGACACCGTCAACCTCGACAATGGTGAGTAGATGGCCATCGATGCTGAGGATCACGTCGGTGAGAGCGGACAGGTTGATAACGCGGAACTTGTACTTCTTTCCGGCAACGAACTTGTAGGTGGAACCTTGGCCATCATTGATCAGGCCAGCCTCGGGGAGAGGAGGTCGGCTTTGTACATTCGCTTGATCGAAGAGCTGCTTGAGGAGGACAGGGCTTTCCTTGTGGTACCAATCTTTTGTCAAGGGTTGTTAGCGATGTGAGCTGATGACAAGGCCAAAAGGGTCGCAAGGCGCGGAGAGAGGAGCCCGCGCCGTCCAATACACCGCGATTGTATTCTTACCGGAGAGAGTGAGGAGAACCTCTTCATCGTACTTTCCGATAAAGGGATCCTGAGGGTCATGGACAATCATGGGACCACGAAGACCATCCGAATACTGAGCGCCAACGTGGGCATGGTACCAGTACGTGCCGGGTTGGTTGACATAGAACTCGTATGTGAAGCTGCGACCAGGGGGAATAGCGCACTGGGATACCTGGGTGGCCCCGTCCATGTGGGGGCTACCTTCGTGGAAGAGACCGTGCCAGTGGATGTCGGTAGTCTGGTTCCCGAGGTTGTTGTTGACGTGGATCACAACCTTGTCGCCAATATTAACGTTCAAGGGAGGGCACGGCCATTGGCCGTTGATGCCTATACACGGAGGAGACAACGTCAGTAGACCGTCTTAGAAATAATGGTATAGACTAATGGTCGCGCAAAATTGGGATTGAAATCAGGAATCGGCGTGATCAGTTCTTTGGAAAAGAGGAAAAACGAAAGACTGACCTATGACCGGGCGGGCCGTGCCGTCAGGCGCCGCGTCTAACCATTCGATATTCCACGTCTCGGTAACCACGCCGCCGCCCCGGCCCGAGGCCTTGGCGCCGAAGCCGGCCAAGGCACTCGCAGCGCCGGCCACAAGAAGGGTGAGTGACCTGAGCATCATCTTCATGAACGATGGTGCAAGCCTCTCAAGAGAAGTAAGTGCAGAGAGAGGGAAAAATCAAACACAAAAAGAATTGAGTGGGTTGAGGGGATATTAGTATAGGTCCAAGGAAAGGAGAGGCTAAGACAGCCGTGAAATGACCAAGTGAACCACGTTGATAGCAGAGTCTCAACTTAAGGCTTCGACAGAGCTGGATTAGTAAAGAAATAGTAGGGAATAACGAAGAAGACCTGGGGGAAAAAAAACAAAAGGGGGATGGAAAAAGAAAAAGAAGGAAAGAGAAACAGGACTGTAGCGAGAGAGTGCTTGTTATTCTTCTGGACCAAGATCGACACAAAGGAGAGCGTGGGCTCAGGTCTTTAAATATGATTTGGATCGGAGAGGAGTCCATTTCTTTTTCTTCTGTTCTTCGTCTAAGTCCGTGATCCGATTAGTTGGGTCTCTGTCTCAGGTGCCCTAGGTGAGAGAGAGCGTAAACAATCGTGACAGCTGTTTCTCGGGCATCGAGGGTTGTCCCTCGACCGCCGAGGATGAACGGCACCGGAAACTATCAGCCATGAGCACGGGTTCGGGCTGATGGAGGGGGAAGGTCCGAAGCTCCCCGTCCCTGTATCCAGGCTCATTCTTTTGGATCTGTCCGTGCACATCGCAGCTAGGGCGCCCGGTGCGTGGACTGAAATCGTTACTAAAGCGCAATTGTAGTGACTGTCTCACGCCTTTCCGGATCCCGTAAGTCTCCAGTCCGCTGGAGGGACTTCAAGCCCAGTCTTACTAAAAGACAAAGAACGTAATATCCCTAGGGGATCCCAAACACAAGCGTAATTTTCCGTCCGTCCCTGCAGCAATACGCGAATGGGACGGGAGAAGACGGTAGGGCCAGCTTAGCTCGTACTGCCCCAATTCTCAGAGTCCCAGAGAAAGTCGTCGCTTTCGTTCGCATCGGTCGATGATTCAAGACTCATTGCAATGTCTTAAGACGTGCCTGAACACGCACACAGCTCTCCAGGTGTTCACAGCAACGACGGCGTTGATGGCCACTATTGGCTGCAGTGCCGGACGGTTAGAGGCTTAGAGGGCGGAATTTCAAGCGAGGGCCTTTGATGCATCCAACGAAAAACGCCTAACGGCTTTGAGGGTTAAGGACCGGAGCCAGCTTGACCAAAGACTCGGACCACATAGTAATCGCAATGACTCTGCCCTGCTGGCTCTTACGTGCACGCTCCACCAAACCCGACGCGAAAATAAACGTGACCCAGTGAAAAAGCAACTGAAGTGACCACTTTGAGAAGTAGGAAGGAGCAGCCAACGTTCGATTCACTAAGCGAATTGGCATTGAATTAACTTGAGCTGTTGCATAAGTGGCGCAGATGCAACTCCCCATATACTACGCTCGCGTGGGAAAAAAAAAACAATGGGAATAGAAGCACGAGAAGAAAGAAAGAAGCAGCAAACAGTTCGTGACGAAAAGCAACGGCAGTTACCCTGCATCATTTCCTGACACCATCCGCGTTTGTCTCTGATCTCACATAGAAAAGAGAGCGCATCTGGGTCACTGATGCTCCCCTACCATCCCGTACCTGACTTCAGAGTGAAACCAGTTCGAAGCGTACCATATCCCCACCCGCGAGGGGAAAGCTACCTATCCGACGGAGAGGGGCATCATCGCGAACCCCAGTTTCCATCGCAACCACTGAAGTGCCGGCTCCAAATGCAACTTTTGCACCCTAGCTATCCTTAGAGCATGCTCCAAGGCTCGATAGATGGCGCTAAACAGCTAAGATTCAGGGCACCTTGAACCCTCCTCGGGTTTGGCTATCTAGTTTACTAACGTTGTTTTTAAAGTCTACGCCAGCCAAGGCGCCCTAAGGCTGGCCCGGCTCTTTTTAGTCCCTAGTCAATATGTCCTTTTTCGATCCCTCCACATGTGCAAGGAAGAATAGCGAACCAAACAATGAAATGTTGGGCATATAGCAGAGCCGAGCTCTGTGAGGCGGGAAATGAGGCACATACGCCTAGGGCGCGCCTCTGCGGTGTGCGTGTGTGTTATGTGTGCGCAAGAACGAGAGGGAGAGAGAAAGGCACAGAGGGGCATAGGGAAGAGTGGGAGAGGCGAGGAGAAGTGGCACCTACGTAAACCGATCTGAGACGTCCTTCGAGACTCCCCGTCGGCACAGCAAACTCTCAAGCCCATTCTAAGACAACTCGTGGGCGCCCATCCCTGGCCCTCCGTCCGCGACTTTGCCCCTCGGGCTACCGTATGATCCGGCGGATCGACTTAACATCACGTTCTTTCCTCGCACAAGTCGTGCAAAACAGACCTCTATCTCCTCCGGCTCCTTAGCTCTCTGCCTACCGACTCCCCGAGATAGGGGAAAGGCGCGAGACGAGGGGCCCTGCTGAGACGCCTGGCTCTAGCGGGCGCCTCACCGGAGTATCGATTTCGCCCACCCTTTACGGACCCTCGTGTGTCTCGTGATTCACTCACTCCAGGACCCCAAGATCCTTGCCGAGAGCCTCTTGATACCAGGGCCCATCACGTAGAACCGTCAACCCGCGTTGCTCGCTAACCCAAAATTTTCGAGACTGACGCATTGGGTAGGAACTCAAGAGCTTTTCAGTGACGAAACTAGTAATATCTCGAGATGTAGTATGTCTTCGCTCACATTTCCCCCTATGGGTCTCAATACCTGTCTCTCTTTCTATCTATTGCCCATATCGCTCTGTCTCCATCTCAGCCCTAGTTCTTCTTTCCACCTCCGCCCACTCGTATCCATTGCCCTTCACACGACAGATATTCCGAAGTTGGAATACTTCTGGAACAGCCCGGTTCCTATCCCGTCGGGGAACAAGCACTCTTCCTACCCAAGCCTTTCCTACTCACTGGGAGCGAACCCTGACAGTAGTTCCAACCAATATGAGTCTTCTAGCACAACCCCATAATACCCCGGCGCGTGTTCACGGCTCTCTTCCTCGCCGAACAGCCCGCAGTTGAGCTTAACGCGACCAAGCTTTTGTCAATCATCACTTGGATCTTGGCATTTTCTTCACACTAGACGTCACCCTCATGCCCCTCCCCTCCCTCTGTACATTTTTGGGCCTCTTGGTATCCTTGTTTTATCTCATTGATCTCCTAGTGCCCTCTTCTCTCTTTCACGTCCTTTGTGCGCATTATCTCCCCTGCGGTCCTTGGCCTATGCTTCTTCGGCGACCCGGCGTCTCGAGTCTAGCGAGACGCCCTATCTCTCTGAGCGTTGCTCGATAAAGAGAAGGACTCGTGTGGTACGCCAAGAAAGAGCAGCCAGGGCGCAAGAACGTCACTCTTCTCCACATCTTTCTTCATACTTTCTCTGTTGACCAGAAGTAGGCACCTCATACTCTAAGAAGGCGCTCCAAGAAAAAAGGAGACGGGGCTTGTAAGTCTTATCGGGGCCACAAGACACACACAGGAAGGAGACTGGGGGCGTACGAAGCCGAGCCTTCCTTGCTTGACTCCTCGAGCCCTGAAGCTCATCGCAACTTTCTTATACTTTTCTACCTTTCAAGGCCTTGGTAGTAGAAAGCCTCAATGATAGCCATGCGCTTACAAGATCCGATTGGCCCTTCTAAAGAAGGGAGAGGCGGGAGCTGTCGTCGCGGAGTGCTCATGGCTGACAAGTGACTACCACAAAGCTGCTGGCCATGCTACGCCAGACGCCGTCAAGGAGCTGATGCTTGTGCAGCTATCATCAAGCTGAAAGCGTATTGATACTAGCCCCAAAATTTCCTCGGCGGTGCAGAGCTAGCAGCCGCAATGACATCGTCTGTAGAGATTTAGTATAAATGCGACTACGACCATAATCACTCTGTCCACGCCGAGGGGGACGCTGAGAAGAGCGCTTAAGGCCGGCATTTATGACACAAATAGTGCATTCGTGCACGCATCACTTGAAGCCTTGATTTGTGTGCTGTCCGTATGTTTCAACACAGACGCTGTAACTATGACTGGCCGAGCTCTGACTCTGATAGACTTGTAAATAGGCGTCGACCCATTAACTTGTTATGTTGATAACGTTTCACGGTCAAAATTTAGCTATCGCCAGCCTCAGCATCGAAGGCTTATGCACCATTAGAAAATGTGATAAAGTGGCTCAAACCTTCTCGCGCACACCAATAATCTCCAGCTTGTCTCGATGGTGACAGGCGCCCCCGAAGGAAAGGTTATATCGACGCCACCGACCTGCCTCCTGTTTACGCGCAGCCTTGAGTTTTCTTGACAACGAGGCATTCACCTGATATTTGTCACCTTCTCCTTGATTTCTAAATTGTTCTACTCCGCATCCACCTCAGACTGTCCAGGGCCGCCTTCTCCACGCTAACAGTAGTGGTCAGTTCTCCATTGTGCAAGTTCTCACCTCCGAGTTTGAGCCTAGTGGGAAGGGCTTGTCTGTTCGATGGAGCTCAAGCGGAACAAGAACATGATGCATCGCCTCGGTGTCTCGTCACCAACGGGAAGGGGTATCTACGAATGGACTCGATTTACCACATCAGGGCCGATCTATTTCGACCGTTTGATACTTTGGCCTAGACAGATGATAAACCTAGGAGTAAAGACACTGGAGGTGGCTACAAGGACCGCATAGTTCTTGATGCCGGTACCAATATACCAGTACTCGGCATATGTGTCAATAGAGTTACCCTCGAGGTTTCTGTTAATGATGGTGTAGGTCCTCGCTTAATCAAAGCGCATCGCCGACTCCTGAGTAAAAGGGAGGATTCTCGCGTGATGGCCGCGGGGCTTCTAGATACCCCAGGCCCCTGAGCTTATATCTCTCTAAATGCCCTCCTTGCAGGGGTCTTTTGCCGTGCTGCGTTCGAGCTCCGTAGGCCCTATCTAATGGCTCGATAATCCAGGTATTCGCCACCTCCTCGTCGAAGCGAGCTGCACACCAACTCGGTCCACCGCTTCATTCGCCCCTCCCCTCGGCACAAGACAAGTCCCATGATGTGCAGAGATTAACTTGCTCCTCAGCGTCAAGGTTGCCATCCTCACCTTGTCAAGTCCCTGCGTTTGTGGAGGCGCTCTCCGCCGTGCTATATCAAAGAGCCAATCAATGAAGCTATCAGAGTGTTAAAAGTAAAGGCACATGAATCGTAAAGAGGACGAAGCCCGCCGCGCTCTATATCACATTCCGACAAGTTCCTTTGGGGCGGAGAGAAAATAGAGACAAATAGTTTTACGCACCAATCGATGTATCCCCAAAGACTTGCTAGCCATTTTCCTATCCCTATCAATCCAGGTGTCCCCAACCACTCCTATCTTGTCGTCTGAAAGCGGTGAGGCAAGCACGCGTACCCGGGGGTATATCAAATCAACACACGTGTCGCCACGATGACATTTCTAGATGGGCGCGCAGTACGCACGGTAGAAAGTACTCGAGCGACACGTTCTTACTACCAGGTGCGTTTCTTACTTTAGTCAAGTTACGATTCCTACGGCTGACAAACAGGATCGTAGTTTCCATAGAGTCGCCGATGCCCGCTCTGAGTATGAAATCTTGCCCCTCCTCTCGCTGAACTATGCAGTCACATCAACCACTCAGGATAGCCATCCACCCACCACTCGCCACATACTCACCACTCGGGGAGGTCATCTGCTATTGTCCATCAAAGATCCCTATCCAAGTACGAATAATTTTGGGACCACTGTGTCGCCATGATCAGGATATTCTGAGACTTCTTCACCATGATGGGCGGGCACACAATTTCGAAATCGTTGACTTAGGCCTTCATGAAGGACCGCGTCGGTGCCACCAGTCATGATACTATTCTCAGATATCGCCACATCGCGAGAGATGTCAATTTTGAGACAATATTGGTCCGAATCCGAACATGGCCATATCTTCAGGCCTTGGCTCTTCGCTTGAACTCAAGATTGTATCGTGCTCGTCAATCCTACTTAGGCAGCCTACTTAATCCCGGCGACCAGTTTCGTGCCAGAAAAGCAGCTCCTACTTGTGAGTATACAGAGTGGCGAACCCACCCTAGCACTGACAAGCTCGTCGCAGTTATGCAGTATTAAGTCGTTCGCCCCCGATACAGCCGTTCGATGTGTCCGATTTTTTATTTCGTTTTTGGCCGAAAACCTAAGGAAAGAGAAACTTCTTCGCAACGGCGGCGACAAGACTCGGACCCAGCAATGTCTACATCTATACCTGACTGCGCCGCTGGAACCACGGATACTATTGTATGGAGTGCTCCACGCCGGCCATCCATGTTGCCTTAGGTCGGTGAGCCGAACGAGCGCCCTGAAGCCGGCCACTCTAAAGGCATCCATTACATATCGCAAAGTCAGTCCGAAGGCGAACAAGCCCTCGATGAATGGCGAGGTCGCCACCAAGTCAGGACATGACAAAACTTCCCTTTACCGCTGGATTCTCGCGCTCAAACGCGCGCATCGTATCTTGCGTAACGAGGGGGAATACTGTTTCGGGTGATGTATATGCCTTCCATCCTCGGCACGCAAATCGCTCACCTAGCTCTGCCAACAAACAGTCCAGTTAGTGCAGTTTGGCTAGCCATGTTGGCCATAAGTTAGAAGGCTTGCTCAAGCTGAAGCCGCCTATTGATGACGCACGAGACGATATTCCTACCGGACAGCCATCCAACATCGATATGCATATATAATATATATATAACTGCCGAAGTGCACATATGAACGGAAACGGAGAAAAGCGGCCACAAACAGACACAAACATGCCACATGTATGGCGCGCACATACCAGAGCTACTCTCACACGGCCACTTCGTTCAAGCTCGTCTTTTATCCTCCGCCTCCAATTCCCTAACGTCAAGCCATCGATAGAATCTCACATATGAGCGCTGCCTCATAATCTCCCACTTGAAGAAACTGCAAAGAGGCTACTTTTAGCAATGGTTTCTTGATATGTCGAGATGAAAATGACTGCGCGGTAGCTGCCAAACATCGCATACGTTAGCAGAGCCTCCCCGAGCCGCACTTTCGCTTCTCCTACCTTTGCTTCTCCTACTTTTGCTTCTCCTACTTTTGCTTCTCCTACTTTTGCTTCTCCTACTTTTGCTTCTTCTACTTTTCGACGTGGGGGACAGAAGGTTTTGACCCTTCGGTTGGGGGCATGCATGAACATCGTCGCCATCGTTATACCAATTGGCCCTCTGGATCCTAGAGCTGTCTGTATCCTATCATCTTACTAGCAGTTCATGCCGTATCTTCCCAAACTAGTCTGTGGCAAAGCAACGCGCGGCATAGCATTATTACCGTCTCCTCGCAGTAGGAGATGAGGAACGAGTTGGCTCCAGCTTCCCTATGCACCATACATATATGCTAGCCTTGCGCATGCTCTAAGGATATCGCGCATGGTCATCTCAATAGGAGAGCAGGGTTTGTCACCCCAATCGATCAAGTCGACAGGAACTCCCATCCTCCCTGCGCTCTATCTCGAGACATCCATGGATGGGTTGCGCCCTTGTCTGGTTACTTCTTGCACACCCATCCCCAATGGCCGCGTGGATCAACACCTGATGGATACAAGTTGTTGCTGATACGCTGTCTCTTAATTTCGTCTTGTGGCGTCTTGACGTTGCGCCACTCCTTGACAGCTTTGACCGAGCCCTCCCCGAAAAGAATGCCCCCCGCCCCCAGCCCTTCTACTCTACATGTTCACCACAAGATGGACACATTCACCCGACTGATAGCTCATGGACCGAAAGATCAGGTGTTTAGCTTCCACGCAGAAGATGGGCAGAAGGGATGCTTAAGGATCACGCCGTCGTATCCCACGCACAACCATCTTCCCGCAATAGCCCTTATCATCGCTAGCCAGGGTGAATCTCCTGATTAGCAGCGTCAACGCTCACCCTCGGTCTGGATGACAACTAGCAATAATCGAGCATGCCAAGCATTCTTGCTGGTGAGCTTATGTTACCCCGCACCATAGAAACACTATGGTCAGTCTAATACAACCAGAGCCTTTCATGCGTTCTCGCTCAAGCTGCATAGCTCCCGGTCGCATCAGTCTTAGGGCTGTATCTCTGTCCCCATGGGCCGTGGAAGCCTTCCGAACCTTGAGAAGACCTGTTACACAAATATGGGAGCTTATTCAACCAGCCTGGGGTGCCCCTCTCCTGTTACTATCCTCATCTTGAACGGACGGAAAGCCAAGGCCCCAACCGAAATTTCGGTTGATGATAGCGATGCAGGATGAAGGCTTTATCATCACAGCCAAAGAGCATTGGCGCGCAAAACACCCAATCCCCACATTTTCCTATTCCGCATATCAGTCGTAACCTCGCAGGCGCCTGCCTAGTATCTCGCCGAGCAGACCTCTCCAGATATCAGTCATGGTGAAATCAATTCAATTCCCAAACCATACTCCTGGCTTGAACAAGTCCCGTGACGGATTTCACCAATATAGTTCAATTCCATCCCGAAACGTCACCCAGACGGAAAAGGCTATTCGCGGCCTACAAACCGAGTGAGCACAAGGATTGACCGTTGATGTCCGCATACCAGTATGCTGAGAACTTGAAACCTGGTGCATAGATGATGAACTTCGCCTTCCACTCCCCCTCATCCAACCATCGCAAGGGCACATGGACTTTGGATCGCTGCCCCTAAGGACCGCACTGGTCTGACCAATCGTCCTGTTTGGCCTCGGCATCAACCTCTCTTGACCTTTCCCGGAAATTTGGAGGTTGCGTGTTCTCCGTGCTACAAAGCTATTGAAACTTTCATTCACCTAGGCCAGGCTAGATTTGTTCTTTATCTCATGCCCCAAGTTCACAGCTCAACGACTATCTTTCAGCACTCAAGACTTTCTTGTTGCAGCTGAATTATCACCATCCTAGCCTGTCGTTGAGGCAGGACTAAGATATAGAGTTGGCTCATAGGCATTCCCTTACCACAATTGCCATCAGTTTGTAGGTTGGGAGAGCATATGTATGAACTAGTGTTTCCCTTACATTCTCGGCTGAAGTCGCATTACGGTCTTCCAGCCCATTTTCTATCGTTTCGTCAAATATCCATCGATTCTGATGGGCTCCGCAACCACATCACGTCGTCACATCACCTACAGACTCTCCCCTCCTCCCTCGAGGCCGCAAAGATGAGGGATATGGACAAGATCTCGGCAACTCGACATGCACCTGATGAAGTAAGTATATGGCATCTCAACCCACGCAAACAACAAATGATGGAGGGAAAATCTGCCTGACTATAGCCTTCCGCCCCTTCTTTGCCATCGGTACAAGAGTTGGCTGTACTCTTAGGTAAGCCTTTCCGTCACTGGCCCGATGAGAAGCGTCTATCTTCAAGGCCAGTTAAGTGCGCGGGCCAGGCGCCGATGTTTCATCGCCCGGGCGCTGTTCATACCTTCCTGCATGTTCGCATGGAGCTATCTCGACTCTAGGAAGACGTATCATCCAGTAGACCTTCCTCGGGCCAGGAATTCAACAAATTTTATCCACGCCTCTCACAATTGTACTAGTGGCATCTTCGGCTGGCTAGCCAACGAATTGATTGACAGTGTCCACATGCCCTTTCTATGTCGATATCTTCGAATCAGGGACGGAATAGCAGTTAATTTGACTCTGCACGCATGAGGGTCCATCGCTCTGAAATTTTACACCCTCCCTGAGGAGCAAGGATGTAGTTGGAGCCTCCTTTGTTTCCAAGGTGGCCTGCCCGATGCTGTACCTCTCCTTGACCCCCTTTCCTCTTTCCCTCCCGTTTTCCCTCACCTCTATATCCTCGTCCAAACACGGACAGATGAGATGATATGCGAGTACTTTGTGGATTGAGAGTTTATCATAGTTGAATGGACCAGATCTGGGACGCAACACAATGGAAACTCTGCAGAACCCCTCTAAGTCTCGCTTACCCAAGACGAGAGACTCGGGGACAAGAAAGAGATATGTGCCATATCTACCGTCCTCCCACAAGCCACTCATAACGCGTGGCCCCCAAACCTCACCACCGCCAGTCAGCTGAGTAATTCTTTTCACGAGTACCAGCCCCCTGCCCATATAGCTTCAAGATCTCGAGTGAGAAGCTGCCATCTTGCATCGTGGGATTGACACCGTAAAGTTTTAGAGGCCCTTAGAGCGAGGAACGTGCCACGCATCTAACTCCACAGGGCGGACGCCATTCCATCTTGACCTCGAGGTATCATATTTTGTTGTTCTTCGATACTCCCACGCCGTTTGCGCCATAGTCGACGGAATGACATACACACATTTTCCCACCACCCTGCCGACTTGGTGACGATGGGTCCAATGGGCCCCTATCTATCTAGGATGGCTTCTTGCGTCCATACGCCCGGAGTCCCGACGGCACGGCTCAGGGGTCTCGTGCTTCCTTACCTTACATGTACTCCACATCGCCCCAATATTCTAGGTTGAATCGAGATGAACCCTTGATTAATACCTCTCTATGCATTCCTCTTTTGATGACGTCATGGTCGCGATGATATGGGGTGAGATGTCTACCCAACGTCCGTCGTTGACACTCTCCCCTTTTCCACCTTGATAAGGCCGTAAGAAGCGAGTTTGAGTCTAATCTTTATTCTTTCTTTCTTTCTTTTCCATTTTGAGCATCATGGCCGTGCATATTCAGAATCATTCGAACTCTTGAGGCTCACCAGTGGAAACAGCTCAGAGAGCCGCGAACCCACTCTCTCCGCCGACCATGCTCTTTTTCCCCGGTAGTACCCTCCATCATCTCCAGTAAGGCAGCATTTTCTCCTTCGCCATCAACATTGATCCATAGAACTCGCCAAAACCTTACCTTGGTCCCTTCTTACGAGAAATGAAGGTCTCGGGTGAAGCGATCAATATTCCCCTCGCGTCAAATGGCAATACGGGAAATACGGCCATGAATTACGTCCCGCTGATAGCCCGTGCTAACCAGCGGAGATGATCTTTTTCATATCGTGCCGTATTCCCAACTTCCTCCACTGCATCATGCCCGATGTCCGTCGCTTTTAACCCCTCTCTCGCTAGATCTCATCTCTTACGAGGATTGAGGATTCACCCTCCCCTCTCCCTCTAGACGGGTCACCGTCAGAGTACACATACAATCCACACCAGATATCCACCAATCATAGTTAACGGGGTTTTCAAGGGACAAGGAACAAGAGCCAAAAAGAGGAAGTCTGAATGCCCTCCGATGCGCTCTACACAACTATTTACCCCTCCAGGTAGGCTTGATTATTAACCTCTATTTCCATCAGCAGTTAGAGGAACCATTTTGCTCCGAGGCCGGCTAGCTCTACTCCTCTTGTTGATGGTAGCCTGGGGTCCTCGACAGTCGACAGGGGAACTTTCTCCAAGTCATCAAAACACGGCCAACGCGATAAACTTTGTTGAATGCTCTTTTTAGCTGAAGCCCTTGTCTGGTCACTGCGCTCGAAGGATTTAGCCTCCTATCTGGCCAGCATGGCCAATTTCCGCGTATCGTAACTATCTAGATATCTCTCCTGCCTGGAAGAGAATTGTAGTCTTCTCACTAATACAGTCCATGCCAAATGTCGATGATGCTCCAGTGCCTTTTGAGGCCCGATTCCCACTCCCGACTTTCATAATGTATTTCTCTTATATCTTCCTTTTTGATGGAGGATCATCGACGCAAGCCGTTTTTAGGCCAGTCCCTTTCTCCGACAAAAGTACTCGGCGCCCGGTTATCAACAGCACAAATAGAAAGTGCGACTCTCAAAACTAATCTACCACTACATATACATGTACTGTTCCCGTGCTGCGAGGCATCTTCTCTGCCGAGCTTCCCCATTCCTCCACGTGCCTAGACTTCACTCCATAAGCACACATAACGAAGGGCGGTGACCAATTCTCACTCTAGGCCTAGTCGGTTAACTCCGGCCAATAATGGCCTAGAGGGCCCTGAGGTATTCCCGGCCATGGATATGAATCGTTCCTGCACGCCTATAATCTAGCTGCATGAGCAAACATCCGCGTGCATATTGATATCCGGGATGATATGGCGTTCCTGCGTGAAGATGTCAACCCTATTAATGCATTCTTCCTCCCTTACGCCGCTCACGGCCCATCGTGTAACTCAAGAGGATCTCCCATCATCAATACTTGGAGCCTGCTATGCCACACCATGCTCGACACTTCATCTTGCCATGCCATATCCTCTTTGATCACAACACTTTCGATTTAGGGCGAAAAGATTCTTAGTACCACTCTCATCAGACTAAATACCCCACGATTTGATTCATACATGTGGCAACAACGCGATGACAACGGGAGGGAGGTGCTCACTGCTGTTACAATTCTCTAGCTCTCCCATTAGAGTCTACTTGACAACGCCCGCTACAATCGTAGAGCAAACTCAACTCGCCTCCGGCGCTCTTTCTGACCCCAGTTTAGACTTCTTGGATCTCCACCTTTTGTGACTTTGTCGACTGCGAGTCTGCCATACAGTGGATAACAAACGAGGCGTAATACCGTGACCCTTCATCCATCCGCCAACCCCCTTTCGAGTATCCCTTCTAAAAGATGGACAGGTATGATTATCTTCCTCCACTCCCTCCCCCAGAGAGTGGAAAACAGGATAACTAACCGCTTGAGAAACTGCAGAAAGCCATCAATCTATCTCAACAACGCACCCCGGGCCTCAAGCCAGAGCCTCACCCCAAGACCGCGAGTTCTTAGATTTGATAAAAAGGGGTCTCCATTTTTCAAAACATCCATTTGAAGGAAATATGGAAAGCGCGCCGGCTTAGCCACTTCAGCTTCTTCCCACTTCCTTTGTCAGCCGCAAGAGGCGACATCAAGGTAACCCAGCGCCACCCGCCCGTGCATGTATGTAGGTCATCAGCTTTTTCCCACGCGGAGTCTCCATCCTCTCGGTGACCCAAGCGAACCGGATATGCATGAAATAAAATCCATCCGCGGCCTCGAAGATTATACCTGCTTCACCAACCCTTCACCAACCATCCGAAACTTCGGATCGAAGGAGGTTACGCGCTGATTCTCATGAATTCCTGCCCCCATTTTAGTCACACAACTGCCGGCAGACATCATCACGTCAGATCGTTTTAAAAAGGACCATTTACCTTTGTTTGGGCTACTTGAACACCGAACTTGTATTGTAGATCCCATAAAGTTGGGCGACCATCATCGGGGCATGGTCGAATACACGAGACGTGGATCCGGTAACTGGCAGATGGCCACATCCAGCGACCCTACCCATTCCATTCACGTGCACAGTATGAAGCATCAACAGCGCCAGGACAACAGACCGGCTTCCCCATCATAAAATGGTCTCCCCAACCCCCAGCCATGGGGGTGCTTTTGGTCAGGGTGGCGAATGAAGGCTGAGGCCAGTATCGTGTGAGGAAGACTTCTCCTGTTTTCCACAAGGAATAGGCCACCATCTACCAACGAGCGGGCTAATGAAACGGGTCGCCACTTGAGTATCGCCACCATGTCGCTTCCGATTCTATAGATAGAGCTGCTATTGCTTGCTACGAATCAAAGAGATTTGGAAGGAACCAAACTTTCTATCCATCAAAGGACCCACGTGGCAAGTCCACAACGCATTAAAGTTATCTCGAGGATGGCTTCGTACCCTCGTGATGTCTGACTAGGAACTAGCCTACGTTCTTGGCTTTCTCCCGACTAACCACATGTGAGATTTAAGGTACAGTGTATCCCCGGGCCTTTCGCCCCCAGAGCTTGTTTTTGCCTTCGGGGAACTGGCTGCCTCCGTGCACACAAATTTCGCTCAATTTCGCAGGAGTATCGCTTGAACTCGGTTATAGGATAACATTACTATTGCATCATTCTATCATTCTATCATTCCATCACATCGTGCGCGAAACGGCCGGCTTTGTATGGTAAAGGTGATAGGAGCACTTGAGGCACACGCATCTTTTCCCCTGCCGAGTCCAGTCACGTTCTACCGTTGTACCTGAAGATTCTCAACAGCGCGTGATACAAATGCCGCCACGCAGCCCAGTGCAACTTTTGAGGGATATTGATAGACTACTCTAAGCCATGTTCATCGAGCTCCGGGAGCGTCGTCTCCTTGAATTCCATCAGTTCTACCTAGGTAGGATAACAGACACCGCATCAAACCCTAGTTCCCACCGAAAAGCTAGCATGAGTCAACGAACTAATATGTCGGTTCTTGAGGATGGCTTCGTATCTCATAGCCGCCAGCCCTTGACATCCATATTCTTCACCTCGCGTCAGCTGTTGGGCTGTGTGTTCTAGTGTCAAGATAGCCTTTCCCTGCATCGATTGCGTAAGTCCAAACGATGGATGCATCCGCTTGGGGTGACTTGACACAGAACAAGCCCGTTCCCTCCTATTCTTAACACAAACTTCACCCACCAAGACATCTGGCCATACCTGATGGATGGATCCATTTCTTCGCCCCAATTCTACAAGAAGTGCAGTCCCACCCTCATCCGCCTAAGTGGTAAAGTTACTGCCATCCCTACCCGCTGCTGTTGAGAAACGCACGGTGGTATGTCGATGGAACTTGCCCGTATTTCTTTACCCTCTTTGCCCCTCCTCTCTCTTCGAGAACCAATGAAGTGAACCGTCATGTAGAGCTACAATTCCATCACATGGAGTTACAATTTGGTTGACTCGCAGCGATAACTCAGCACAAGGACAAGAATTTGCCCTTTCGTAGCCCTTTCCGTCTCTCTGCGGGCAGCCCCGAACGAGCTTTGCCGTCTCATTGCTTCGCGCGTCGCAGCGATACCTCCTCGTGTCATACATGTATACCGTAGGAGAAACGGCAAATGTCCCTGTCTTATTCACTTCCACCCTTCTCCATTCTTTTTCTCTTGATACCCAGCAGAGTATCTATCTCCCAGCGTATAGTGGTACCGAGACAACGAGACAGCCCAAAAACTCGCCACAGAAGATGCTCGTTCTTCGTGGTTCCAAAGCCTGGTCCCGAACTACAACTACAGCTACAGATTCAATCAGCTCGGGTGGCGACCATCCCCGCAATACGCTTCTAAGACGTAGGCAGTCGTCGCATCCAATTTTCAGAGGCGAGCAGGAGGGGCCTCTAGTTTTATGTAGCTGGGTTGTACCTCTGGTCTGGGACATCCATGGATACCATTGACGCCAGCACTTAGCCAGGGTCAAGTGCCACGCAAGTGCCATCTCCAGCCTCAAGCTCCTAGCCTCTTTTTGCGAAAGAGTTTCCAAGTAGAAGTCGTCAACAAAGCAATAGAATGTTTCTCTACAGTAGTCTCGAGATGTCACACATCCGCAAACCCAGCTGCACCTCATGCAAGCAATTGCTAGCTAGTTGAAGTGTCTCAGAGCCTCGACACCCCTCAGTCCTCTGCCCCTCCAGCAAATTCCAAGCATGAGAGAGCGTGAGGGAGAAGACCAGTGAGCCTACCAAACCCGACAAGTTTATGAAAGTGACCACCGCCGTAGACACCCTCGATTCGTGGGGGTGGGGTGATGTTCAACAAACGAGAGCGCGATTTAATATACAAAACTCTATGGCCTCATATACAAATTCAATCTGCGAGTGACATTCGTCGTTTCCAGCTCAAGAGCCGCAGCTTGAGCAGCCACATCGCGGAGACCAACATAACCAATATTTGCTCATCTAGCGAGTAAGACCGCAGGCTCGGCACTGAACAAGGTCCCGAAAATGTTGCCGAGAGAGAGAGCGCGGGGAGTACGGTAAGAGGGGCCATACTGAGCTTCCATCCAATAGATACGATATGAAAGGATCCGTACCCTTTTCTCCCCTTTCGCTGAAAGTCATTTTTAACGGGCAGCCTAGCTGTGCTGCTTGACATCACGGAGAGGGAAGAAGTACCCGCCCCCCACCTGCCCCGTGGGAGAGTCAGAACATTGAATGACAAGACGCTGCAGGTTACGTGGTGGTCCCACGAAGGGGTCGAGAAGCATAAAACGGAGTGTCACAAATTGCAAGAAGGCCGAGCAGCGCCCCAGCCCAAAAGGACCTCCCAGGCTACCTTACCCCTCTCTTACCACATAGAACGCCGGATTTCGCGGCGTTGTCATTTGGCAAGGGCCACCCTACCTACTATGAGCCCTTTTCTATGACCGTGAATAAATCCGGGTCTCCATCACGAGGAATCAAAGCCGGGGACGGATAGGTGTTGGCGAGCCTGGGTCCAGAGCCTGGCAACCCGTTCCACCCTATCCCACCGTTGACCAGATTAGTGGATGTCATGGCACCACGGACGAGCCGAAGAGCTTTCTGAAGGAACCAGGAAACCGGCTCCCCTTCCGCGGTGGTTCCCCCGTGCGCACGCCCCCTTTCCAAAACACAGACAGAGTTGCAGTCTGTACACCTACTTGTCGTAATACCCGGTGCCCTCTTAGTATTCGTGCAAAGAGAAATGGCCCCGCTCATTATCAGGGCGGGTAAGCCATCTGATCGTCCGGCGCAACGCGTGTGAAAACGGAATTTGCCCACTGGGCAACTTTGTTATAGCTGGGATTTAGCTCGAGAATAATGAATTGCATCGAGAAGAGCCATGATAAAAGACTCTTCATTCTATCCTTCTGCTTATATTAGAACGGCGGATGGGGAGAGGAAAAGACAGCCGGAAAGAGAGATTCTTCAATACCCTCAGCTTAAGGCTAGTTTCACCCATTGCCCTCATGTGTCGAGTATCACCTTACCTTGCAGGAAAGCGCCTCTTGCAGAAGTGTTACCCCGTGCTAAAGAATTTAGATATGAGTGTCAATCATAACTCCACGAACAGAGTGAGGTGAAAAGAAAAAGAGCGGGGGCGAGCGCTAAGTTGACATTGAGCAGTCGGGCGGGAAAGGCGGCCCACCACCCTCCGTGTTACAAAGTACGCCCGATCCAGGACGACGATGACCGTCCTTTTCAGTCATGGAACAGAAGCGGCGATGATTGTGGCGATGGAATAATTCCAAATTTCCAATAATCAAATACCCCCAACCCCCTCACCACTGACGCAAAGAGGGGATAGGGATAGGACGAGGAATTATAGTCCGTCAGAATTCAGATTCTATTCCCCACTTCTTAGAAGCCGAAAGATCCAGAAAAGAAGAAGATAAGAAAAGAAGAGAAACAGAAGGGGCTTTCTTGTGTCAAAGTTTGATGAGATATGAACGAAGAGCTATGAACACCAGAGGGTAACCGGATCCTACGTCACCTCGGCGTCATCGACTCAGCAGGACACAGGTAACCTGTCAAGTCGGATTACAGCCTGCAGGAAACCGTCTGGTCTGGGACGTTGGGAAAGGTTGCCTCCACGTTCCTCCCACCCCGAAGCGAGTAACCTAGGAGGGGGTGCGCCAGCGAGGAATTTCACGGCGGTTGGTGAGAGGAACGGTAACGCCGCTTGAAGACCGCGCATACCCACTTTCCCATGTTCTGATGCTATCCTCCCATTCAAAATCGCAGCACCGCAGGCGCGACCAAGAACGGTGCCTTTGTCAAGACAACATGCTACTTCGAATGTGCAGAGGGTTGAGTAACAAGGTGGTCCCTTTTCCTCGGGTTCCACTATCATTCACATGGATTGAATTGTCCCGCTTCATTTCCAACGGGGGCCAGCTGGTACCCAAAGAATAAAGAAGGAGAATTTTTGCATGCTGCAGGTGCCGTCCTGTGCAGGTCGCATCTTGCGTTTATTATCAGGAATCCACGTCAGAATGCTTGAGAGAAGGCAGTTGGCACAAGCCTGCTAGGGCTCCTCATAGGGCCAGACCAACAAGCCACACAATACTCCACCCTCCACCCTCCACCCCCGGCTCATGGTCGAGCCAACCCAAACAAACCGTTCGACTAGAACAGATCCGACTTAGTCAGTCATCATTCCCTCCAACCTTCCGTTCCGTCGGGTCCCCTCACACACCACTGCGAGGAAAAAGAAATCAATCATAAATAGTACCTTCTAGTACCGAGGTTTAAAAAGTAATAGAAAAAGCGATCGATGCGGGACCTAGAAAATGTACGTGAAGTGCTGAGAAGGGAGATAGAAAGAAATTTTTTTTTTTTTTTTTTTGGGAGACGTCGCCAGCCCAATACCCTCTTTGGGGCGATCGATCGTTGATTCCGCATATCTTGCCCAAGAAGCCCTTCGGGGCGAATCACAAGAAATAGTAAGAACAACCCGGAACCGCTTGCCACGATATTAGCGAATTTGCCATGCTGGATGAGAAAGAGTGATAAAAAGTGGGGCTACCAGGGCCGGACGGGCGAATCATTACTCGATACAGAGGTACTTGCTTTTTCGACTCCACTCCCAGACCTCAACTCTCACCTCCCAATCACGTGCTCTTCCGTCGGCACTGCAATGGGACGCTCGTGTGCGCCTGGACAGAAAAGAGTGATAGGATTCTTGCCGCCTCGCATGTCACTCTCCACATGTCTATCTACACTCTGAACCTGAAGAGATGACACCCAGAAAGAAAGAGGGTAGCCACAATCAACACGTAACCCACCACACACAATCACCTCCAAACCTAGCGACGCCCTGGAAAAAAGTACGAGTAATCGATGTTGACTTCTCCGAGGCCCTCGTTTCCACTGGCCCCCTTGTTCCCTTGGTAGTTCTAGTGATTTTATGTAGAGTCCATGGAGGAGATATGACGTGTGTCGGGGTAGGGAGAGAAATGGATGTGGCGATCAACCATGACATTATAATATTACAATTGATGGGACGGAGAAAGAGCGTGGCACGAGGTCCGGCATACGGGTGTGAAATGGTTCCATCTATGGATTGAGTAACTACGCGAAAGCCGAAATCATATTAAACGCCTGCTGGTCCTCAGATGGTTTCGTGCCCATCTCCTTCTCCAAGCTATGCTCAAGTTTCTAACCCCGAACGACAAGGAAGTCCCTCTTACTCGTCATCGCTATCCTCAATCACGAAGGCAGCAGAGCCAGCGGTGTAACGAGGCGCCTTGTACTCGGGCATGGGGTAGATAGAATAACTCCCCTCTTCCTCGCTACGACCGTAGGCCGCCTTCCAAGGCACCTGCATCTCTTGAGGGATGGCCCAAGCCATTTGATTGTTTCGAAGCCACAAGCGGACCAAGTGACGCGATGTATGATCGTCATCGCTGTATGGATCACGGCGGTGCAAAACCGCCCAGTTATTGACGAAAAGAATATCGCCAGTGTTCAGGCGAAGGCGAAGTTCGTTGCGCTTGGCCGATTCCATAACAGCCTCGAGAGCCGCCTTCTGATGCTCGCTGAGACTGGGAATGCCCACAGTCTCTGAATCCATAGTTGGGTGAGGACCGAGACGACCAGGGTCCATGCTGGTCAACAATTTCCCGTCATGGATTTTCATCAAGGGAGCCAAGATATGGCTAGGCTTTTCACCGGAGCTTCTTTCGAGTGATTAGCTAACGTTTATAGAATATTCATACTTCTTAGGACTGTAGAGACATACACTTGGATAGGCCAGCCGTTCTCGAACAAAGTGTCAATAGCCTCCGGGCTGCGAGTCGCAATGTCGTTGAAAACGGTTGCCCCCGAGGCAAGATAAGTATAGCCACCGCTGGCGGCACTCTGTCGGGCCTGGAGACAAAGGATATCACAACCCATGTCATTGTGAAAAGGCTGCAACCGAGCGCCTGTTAGTCCACGGTTTTGATAACTAAGTAGCTAGATAAAGATATGAAGGTTGGAACTTGTGGTCAGTTTCCTTTTGACGTACCAATTCCTTAGTCGAGTGAATTCCATGGCGGAGGTGATGGGGGACCGTCCATGTCTTCGCGTCGGTAACATGGCCTAGAAGAGTCAAGTCAAGTTTGTCAGTGAAGGAGCTCAAAACCAGATAGAGCAGTGGGTTGACATCAGCATATGGGCCACCCACACAACAAATTTCCCTTCCTGTCCTGGAGACCGAATCGATCTCCGATATGTCGGGCAATGCCTAGGTAGACAACAACAGAGTCCTCCACGGAAAACTTAGTCTGATCTATGCCTCTGATGATGAAAAATCCAGCACCCTTATGGATCACATCCTTTGCTTTTTCGAAGCGCTCGATGAAGCTGGGGAGGGGGAAGTTATCAGGGCGGACACAACCACCGTCAAGTTCAAATTCTATCGACCCAAGATTGTTAGACCTATAGTTCTATAATGGAAGGGGGATGGTGAGTGTGAACTTACTTTTGAAAGTGCTAAGAGCTTGGTCAATCTCAGCATGGTCTTCCTTGGAAATGTCCAAGGTGAAATTTTCTGGGGATTTCTCCAGCATGCCATCCCACACCTGAGGCCCACGAATAATAGTAGGAGAAGACATTCTCAAGTTCAGGTGTCCTACTATAGGTTAGGAAAGGATTGCAGCAGGATAAGATAGCTGATCATATTTGAACTGATGCCAACTTACTGAGAAAATGAAGCGGGGTATTTGGAAGTCTGGGGATGTTTGCGAGGAATAAGGTGGTGTGTTGGTGATGGTTAGAATTTCTCTAGATAAGGGGATGGGAGTTGATGAGAAGACTACCAAGTTTTAAAGGGGAAGCCTCGCTTTATATAATTCTCAGGGCAGGGCTCAGGATACTGGAGCAGGGCTGGTTTTCATATTTAATCAGTAGAGTTGTAAATAGATGCCCAGCTCCAGCCCACTTGATATAGTGATTCAGGATCAGTAGGAGCTGTTGGTGAACCAGATAGCTTGTAGGGTGTAATGGAGCTGGGAATATGTCGTCAATATCTTGAGAAGGTGCTACTCAGGAAAGAAAGGCCTCTATTAGGGCACTTAGGTCCAGCTTTCTAATATTGAAGGGGAAATATGTGAGCGAGCTTGCCCAGAATACTTGGAAGGAACTAATGAGTGCATATATACCAGTAGGTGAAGAAGGGACAGATACAAGGGTGTAGTGTATCCTAGGGATCAAGGAAAGAATAAAGAATCACTTAGAGAGCAAGGAAAAGAAAAAGGGTAATTTCTAGAGCTGATGTAGCTCTTATTGCCAGCTGCTAGCAAATCTATAAAACCCACTCCACCTACCTTCAATAGTAAGCAGAAAGCAGATGGTAAGGACCAAGGTGTGCTGCTTTGTCCCCTCTTGCTTATGAAGACACCTTAGAAGAGGGAAGAGAAAAAGACTCCCCTCCACCCCTAAAAGGGAAGAATAAAAAAGAAATGAAAAGCTTTTTCATATTTTCAAAGAGATCACCTTCACTACCAAATGATTTAGTTAAGGTGCATTGATGAGGACACTGGCGAGATATATCAGAATAGTTATATATTCAACTTGACGCTCTGAAAGAAGGACAATATATTCGCATATCAGAGAAAGGTTTATTCAGCCAAGCATCATATCAAAGATCTATGGTATGGTAATCTGGAATTATAAACCTAGGTCCATCTAATAGCGCGGCTTCCTTGTGCGACGAACAGGAAGACGGGTAATACCACCAGACTACACCAGATATCACATACTCCTAGCTCTGCGGCCGATGAGAGTGCATGGGAAGGGGATCAATGATCTATTTGACCGCTTGCATGAAAAAGGGTAAGCTAGGGACTACGGCGGAGACGATGCTCCATAAATGCCGTCACATACGCGAGGGACGCGTGCAGAAGTTGAGCCACCAGTAGAAGATCCATAGCGAGCACTAGTACACAATCATCCCCGACGCGACGAATGGCGGGGTCTGCGCCCGATAGGAGGATGGCAAGAGAAGAATAAACCTCGTAGAACTCGCGACTGGTACGCATCACAGAAGGCAACAAGACATGCCACCTCACGCCGGGTTGGTGAACCCCGGGTCGCAGTCTATCTCCCACCCATTGATGTGGTTCCCCAGAGGACCGCGGCTACGTAATAGCCCGAATCGTTGGGCGAGAACGACGAAATCTCGCTATGCTGGGCGAGTTACGGAATGCGCGAGTGGCTATCAGAACCGGTAGCAAGAAGGCATGGGCACTGGGTATCAAGGGATCTTACGTACCAAGCGACAGGGTTTAGTACTTTAGATCCCTGCGACAATTGTACAGGATCATGGTGGGTATGCACATTTGACATGGGAAAGTCTCTCGGCGATGACGACAGTGGTGCAACTATTTCATCCCCGAATTTGCAAGCTAAGTTCATCGAATCGCGCATAGCGACCCTTTATAGACACAATGATAGCGGAGGTAGATAGATAGAGTAGCGAATTGGCATAAAGCGAACACGCGGACAGAGCCTGGGGCCTCACTTAGGGAAAGATACGCAAGGAGGAAAAGGATGTGAGTGGAGAATGAAGTAGGAGGGAAAATGGGCGGAAGAGGGGACAGAGCTGCAGAGGAGGTGGGGGAGGGGGAAGAGGGGAGAAGACTTGGGAAACTTGAAGAAGTGCACTTGTTCGGGCTTTCACTTGTTCGGCCATGCACAAGGCCTACGAGGGCTGTCTTATAAAGCAGCGGCTCTAGAACCCTCCCCGTCACCTTCTAAACTCCTCACCGGCTTCCGGCGAGATCTTCCCTCCCCCAAGTTCGGGCTTGACAAAGGAGTTGCAGAGCAGACCAGGTTGGCTTTCCTTCTTTTATCCTAGGAACGAGCATCGTTTTTGATCAAAATGGTTGAATGCGTCTCAAACTACAAGTAGCAAAGCGTCGGGCCCGCCAAGGTGCTCAAAGCCGCAGCAGGGGATTCGTTCCTTAAAGGCTGCCTTCATGCGCCGAAGTGGCGTCTCGAAGGCCGGTGGATACAAAGGACATTTGGGCGTCTGGTCTGAAAGAACCCGAGGCGGAAGAAAGCAATACCCTCCATGCTTGCCCATTTCCAATCACGAGAATCTACTCCACCTTAAGGGTCACTAGACTCCATCATAACTTCCTCGATGGCCGATCAATCGGGTCAATGGTTTTCCAAGTGACGAGCGAAGGAACGGGAGGTTTGATGTTTGATGGTGATCAATTGGCATCAATTGATGGCAATACCAAGGTATTTAGCTTTGCTCCGAGCTCCGATCAATATTTATAGGGTTCTGCCGTCGCATGTTAGGCAGAGAACAGGGGAATACACAGCCCAGAGAAGACCATGGCGAAAATTGTCGAAGCCGGTGAGGTAAGCTCCGTCGCGCTCCGAATCGTCAGGGATATGTACAAGTGGTACTGCAGACCAACGAACCCTTGGCAGCTGATGCAAATACAGTGCGATTGTCTAATATTTAAACCGTATACATGGTCGGAGTCAGTCGCAACCTGACAGGCGTTCTTCTAGCACGGTGGCAATGAGGCAGCGTTCATGAGAAAGATCACGAACGAGTGGAACCATTGCGCGGCGGTTGTTATTCAATCCAGTATCGAAATGGTATTTTTATTGGTCTATAGTATCTTTCATCAATGAGCGAGGGTCGGGAGAAAAGCGTCCAGACCAGGTTGGATGCTGGGCAGAGAAAGATCTCGCGGCACGAGAAAGCGCGAGCGAAACAACTCAAAGCGTGTCATGGGCGAGGAGTGACGGCGCACGCGTTTCTCAGAGGAAGCCTTCCAGAACCTACCCGCCTGACTTCGCCCATGAGACCATCATATTTGATTGATCATTGATGAGGGGTGGTTGGTTTTTAAATGGTTTAATAGTGGGCGGCACGCGCTATTCACCCCCTAAACCGGAGCTTTCCAAAATGGATCCATCTCCATCAATACTTTGTTTGTGCCTTACCTCGTCAAGTATTGTCTTTTTAGTCAGACGTTCTGAAGCGCGTCAGCGAACATCCCCTTTTGGGGGAAGTAACGGCTGGGGAGGAGGCGCGGCGCCTGTTCACGGCAGGGCATGGGAGGGGCTACCGAGGCGAAAGAGCGAGTAGACGCGGGAGAGAGAGAAAATGTGAGGAAGGAAAAGGGAAGGTTTGGTAGAAAAAGAAAAGAAAAAGAAACAAGGTGCTAGCTGGGAGGAAACGATAGGATATCTAGCCCTCCATAGGCATGGTAGGTGAGTATTGATGGATGCGCATTTGCTATCAGTGTGGCTCTTGTATTGCTGGAATGTATAGGCCCTCTGCGCCCAATGTTGATGGTTCACTTTAAATGTAAACTATCCCTCATGTCACTCATTGTCATTGACCAATCCTTGAGAGGTGAGACCCATGCACCTCGCGGATGTGGAATTGATGTCTTGCCCGCTTTTGCTTCTCGCACACGCTCCCTTTGCTCCGCCCATCTCTACTTCTCCTTTTGGATTTTCGAGTATTATTATTATATCAGCGGGTTGCGAGCGAACAAGCAAGGTCGCCGCCAAACAAGTAGAGCCTGGGCCAAACCGCGGAATACTAACAGGGGTGGAAAGGAAGTTGAACCCTATTACCGCCATTCCCTTGCTTCCCGAAACGAAGCGACCTCGAAGCCAAAACCCAATCTGCTCTATCTTTCCCGCAACCTCACATTTACTGTTGGCTGCGCCTCACCGGGTTCACTGAGTAACTGCCTCGACGTGAGGTGCATCTCAGCCGCGCCTTACCACGACAAAGGGTCCACGTTGTTGTCGAGTTAAGCTGCCGTAATTGCCATGTTGCCACAAAACAGGGAAGCAGGTAACGAGAGATCCGGCATTGGGCATACATCAAGCACCGGGGTAAGCTAGCCTCCCCTTCCCCTCAATCTTTCTCATCCTTCTGCGTTGGTCGTCCTGGACTTCAATTCTCCCCTTGGCACAATTTCCTTTCCTTCCTTGCAAAGGGTTTAGTTTTCGGCTGCACTCCCCAAGCATGTCATTAGCATCTGCGCAATTACCTGCCCCATACTCCCGGTGGGAATCAATTCGACTAATCCGTCCTCAGTCTTCTCGCCGGTCTCCTGGGGATGAGGATCAACCCGGTCTAAAAGACGTGGAACCAACAATGCTTCGGAGGCTAGGCCGCTGAAGCGCTCGTCCCAACCTCCGCATCTTATTGATGGTACACAGCCACCATGGATGGGTTCCACTGTCAAACAGACTGGCTTTACAGGCGAGAACCCATTGCCCGTGGACTCGGCAACACGAGATTTAGCACCGGGGCATGAAGTCTGTGATAATTCTGATAATTCTAGACTTCGCCAGATGGCTGCTTCTCCACACTACAGCAGACACCGGCCAAGGCGGTACGGTAACACCGCTGCCGGCTTCCAGGGTCCCGCAGGTACGCGACGGCCCCCTCTCCCCTTGTGCTAAGTCCGCCCTCCGGTATCTACCCCCAATATGGCCTCATCTTCTTTTGAACACGGCTTGCCGTCGGGCACTGGCTGGTGTTTTGACTTCGCGCCGCCAGACCGGTCTCGAAATTCAGAAGTTGAGGCTGGGATTTCTCTTCAGAAGAAGAACCGATGTGTCATTTTCCCCGCCTTCTCTCTTCCTTAGCGTTGTCTTTGCGTTGAATCTCTTCTGTGTTTCAGTCATAGCTCACATTCCATCTTGCTTGTTGGATTGTGTAGTGACTGTTGCTTGGGCTCAATGCATGGATATCCGGAACATGCCAGCTCTCTTCTATCCCATGAGCCTTATCTCTACACCCACCATGCCGGCAGAGTCTCCTTTATCAGCACACGGCATACGTGTCAGAAGTGAGCGGTTTAGGCAGCCCAGCGGGCACTCGTTCTACCCGCATGCTTGCCCATTGTGCCACCTTGAGTGCTTAGAATAAGGCAGCGCTAACAGAAACTTGTCATGCCCATATAGTTCCGGCGGACGCTAATGTGGATGAACAATCTGCCTCACCACTCTCCTCGTCATCTGCCGCTTCGAGAACTACTAGTTGGGATGAACACCATCCGCCAGCCCTCCATTCCTCAGCAGAGTGGAGTGTACAACCTTGCTCTTCTAGTGGTGCGGCAGATAACATACTTTCTGTAACTCCAGATATTGACCGCATAAGGCATACTTTAGACGTAAGAGAACCTGACGCGAGTACAGTCCTTTTGATGCGGTTGGTTAGTCGCTAGCTAACTCGTTTCCTGGCTAGATACGAACATTTCAACAGTATTCAGGTGCTATCCCGACCTCGGGGATCCATCCGCATATGACGAACAGCATTCCGGAACCCGCCACCTTCGTCGATGGCCAGAACCATGGTACTCATAACGCGCGGCTGGGGTCATTTAATGCGGATTCGCAGAACCCGCCAGATTCCCAGCTCTCCGTCGAGATGCAGCCCAGCTTTCCCGGGGCCGGCCCGTCTCTGAATGGCGAAACGACGACTTCGACCAACCAATCAAAGCGTTTCCAACTCTCTCCTACTCTCAGAGCTCCACGTCTACGAGGCAGTTTCGCTTATACCTCGCGCGATGTTGCTCAGCAGAATCTCACTGATCTGTCTCATAGCCCGCTAGCCCCAAATAACTCATCAGTGTCTTACGGTTTCAGTAACTCGAATCCCCATCTTCACTCCCAACCTATTGGACATGCCACTTCAGTGCATTCATCCATCAACATAGATCCCTTAATATCACAAGATCCGAGAGTGCATTCGAGTGCCTCGGTTCATGACTTTTCGTATCGTATTCTGACGGCCATCCCCGCATGCCGGCGCAGTTAGCAAGGGAAGAGCAAGCAACCCGGGCATATACGCCCGGCCTACACCACCCAAGCTATCCAACTGACATTTCCAGCCAGACCATATCTGAAGACGCCTCTCGACCATTAGCTTATGTCCCTGGCGACCTGGGACTACAAGGACGGGGTGACTACCCCCGGCCAATGCAGCCTGGCCCTAACGTAGTGAATTACAGTCAGGAGCCCTCTCATTTGAGCCACCTCGGTTTCACGAAAAAGGAGACCCTGGCCCAGCCCAGCCCTTATCAAGCCGCGGGTCATCGTCTTTAGAGTCTCCCGAGACAGGTATTGATGAAGGCGAACCAAACAGCATAGAACCGGAAATATCCTACGATCTTGACGAGTATGATTCGAGTTCAGCAAGACTTCAAAAGAAAGCACGGGCCGCATTTAGCGAAGATGCGCGTCGAGAAACGGGAGAAACGCGTAAAATGGGCGCCTGTATTCGCTGCCGATTCCAGCGTTCTCGGGTATGATTACTTTCATTCTTAGCAGCGTCTCAATTTCCTCGCCCTCCATCCCTTCGGATGTCTAAAACCAGCAGTTTAAAACTACGGCCAAGAGTAGACATTGACCTGCAACAGTGCAAGCCTTCTCTCGATGACCCAAACGCCGAGTGCCAGACCTGTCGAGATGTCCAGAAGGAGTCTAAAAGGTTGTTCATAGGCTCCCGTGCCTTCGTTGGAAGATTACAGACATTGTGCTTTGTAGAGCAGACATTGGTCACGGCGGCTCTCTCGGACTCACTGAGCGATGGCAAGGTTTTGCAATACGGGATGTTACTGAATGGTCTAGTGAAGCGCCACGCACTATTCACATTACTCTTGGAATTTGCCCTACGCCTCTCGCCCTCCAAGTGAGAAAATTCAAACCTAGTCCTGGAGACATCACGTTCCGGTCCTGGCGAGATGGAAACGTGGAAAAACGAGTAGAGTTGGCACCATACGCACTGGTCAACGTTCGCCAGACAGCCTTGAAATTCCACGAATATCTCAACTTGAATACCATGAAAACTCTAGAAATGGCTATTCGAGACACGAATCACGACGATCTCGTCCTCGAAACTCTTCAGTGGGCGAAACGACAGTGCCAAAATCTAAAGGTGAGTAGATGTGACTGCCACTCTATGGAGGCGTTGTGCAACCACGCGAATATATCTAACGCAATTATATGTGGTGCTGAAGGTCGACGGGCTTCCGGACTGCCAACAGCCGGATGAGTGGCAATTCTTGGTGGACGCCCTCCGGCTTTGGGTAGCTATCAGTGCGTTGTTTCTCTCCTGCTGATCATTTGATGGCCCGTTTGAGTAGCTTACCACCAAACTAGAACACACCACCGGGTCGTCCTATGTATGCGGCACCGATAAACTCGACATGAATGGTAAAGTTGATGACCAATCATACCCTCTTTATGGTCGCGTTTCGACCCCCGCATGATAGTGGCCCAGAATGATAGTATATACGGAGGCGAAGTTATTCCTCCCCTACGCAAACGAGTCTTGAAGCATCTAGACAACCATCTCAAAGCCAATAAACCACGAAACTGGTTCACTCTCTATCTCGTCACCTTTTGTTTCTCCATAGCGCGTCAATAACTTCCGCCGACCGCCGGCGCCATGGCAGGGAAAATGGAGCTCTGGTACGCATGGGTGAAATTCCAACCCCAAATTCATCATGACTAACAAGTAGGACTTCTCGCGCCGCAGAAGGGCTACTCGCTGCCTCAATTTGTAGAGGAGCTTCAATTCGGCGCAAACGTTCTCCTCGCGTACTGGCACTACTACCGCACCGATGAAGATCCCCTTGAAGTCGACTGTCTGGACCGGCACCGGTCCCGGCTGATGGATCTGACTGCTGAGCAGTTCACTTTTATCCAAAAGAGTTGCAAGAAGTTGCGGGAGACAAGTAAGTCTTACACTTGGAACATGGGTTTATAAGAGGTCTTTGCTGACTACTACTTGCCAGGAGAGTTGTTTAGGGATATGACCAACTGGGACGATCCGCTCTATTGGGTATGTCGAATGTTTGATCAAAAGTGGGAGGTTAGTGAGACGTTTATGTCTTGAATGCCCCGGCAGCTACACATCTGCCAGTCCTAGGGGCTGCGGTTCGCAAAGCTCGACGTCCTTATACAATAGAGGTCCAACAGCTGTTTATTCTTGTATTTATTGGTGATGATATCTAGCGCTATCTAGAGCCGAGCTTTTGAGTGGTGAAGGTGAGGACTGAATTTACGTCGATAATAGGGCCAAGAGGGGACAAGAACTTGGTCTCGGCATTCCAAGCTGGCGGATAGTTGTGACCTTCCTCTCTATATGCCGTAGCCGTAGATATCATGGATATGTATATGCAAGAAGACGGTGAATGCAAAAGACGGCCACTTTCTTGAGTTACTCATGATAAAGCACCGAGATACGACATGGTGTTGGGCGGCGACGACTACAATCTAAGACGGACTTTGGCCTACCCTGGCCTTTTCATTTGACAGAGGCTGCCAAAGCCAGGCTGAGCGATAGGTCAGACTTAGCGCCCATCCAGATTCCAGATTATTGACTTGAGCACCACTGTTGGTGGTGGTGCCCCCGATCAGTTCGACCCTCCCACACACTATTTAGTTCGGAAACGTTTCCCCTTCTAGGAACGTTTTCCTTCCATCATCATCCATGGATCCATCATATTTTTCTTCCATTCCACTCATCGCTCACTTCCCCATATACATCAAAACGGCCATTCAAGAAACACTCCCCCAGTAGGCATTCGATCGTGATAGCCATCTATGACTAGCAGGCACGCAACGATCAAGGCGGCCAAGCACTTAGAAGACAAGACAGCCTAGGCTTGTGCGAGCAACTGACTATAAGCGAGTAATGTATATACTAGAGAGATCTAAGTCCCCGACAGGCTTGATTATCTTGTCATAATCCAATCTTGAGCCCCTTGGAAGACGAGGTGAGGTTGTTAAATGTGGGGCCGGGATATTAGCAAAGGTCACTTGTGGCCTCAAACGCCGCGAGCCGACTGGGACGGAACCTTGCCAGTTGGACGACCACTGTTATCAGCACGTGATATTGATAAGACGGCAGGAAATGCTCTGGACCAAAAATCAATCTGGCCTTTTGAATGCCCATTTCGCATGGATTAGCGGCTGGGGGCCAATATTATGTCAGTTTTTAAGGACAAGAAAGACGACACCTTGCCGAAAGCTTAGGTTCATTGATTTTGGCCGCTCGACTCAGGAGAACGACCAACGGTATACTTACACAACACACAACCAAATTCTTGATCCCCCCTCCTCGAACAACATTCGACTCGTGGGCACGCGATAATATTTGTTTGAGCCAGCTACATCCCCAAGCCGCACGCCTCCCAATTCTCAACAAGCCTTAGCTATTTCGATCAAAGGAGACCGAATCAAACGCGTCCGATCGTTCCTTCCAAAAGGGGTTTCCCTTCGCTACCTCCCCGCCCTCTCCCGCCCACGACAACACTCAGTCAGTCAGCGCAATGGACCAGGACAAGTTTGACTTCATCCCCCTCTCGGTGGACCCCAAGACCAACGGCGTGTCTCCGGCCTCGCAACCGAACTCGCGTGCCCTCGAGGTAGAGCTCGCCTACCTCAACATGCTCACCTTCACCCTCGGCCAGCTCGAGGGCCCGCTAGGCGTGCCCCCGCCGCCCATCCCCGTGAACCCGAAGCGCAGCGCCGCCGTCACGCGGTTCCGGGACGCGGGCAACGCCGAGTTCCGCAAGGCCAAGTACGACGATGCCGGCAAGGCCTACACAATGGGGCTACAGGTGGCGCTCTCTCGCCCGCCCTGGGAACGGTCCCAGCTCGTGCGCGAGGAGGTATCGGCGCTCTTCGCCAACCGCGCCCAGACGTGCATGGCGCTGAGGAGGTGGCCCGAGGGCGCGGTCGACGCTGAGTCGAGCGTCGAGGCTAAGAGGGTAGGCAACACCAAGGCGTGGTGGAGGAGAGGGAAGTGTCTCATGGAGATGGGAAGGCTACAAGAGGCCAAGGAATGGGTGGGCAGGGCTCTTGAATTGGAGGGTGAGGAGGGCGACTTGGTTGGGCTCCTCAAGGAAATCGACGAGAAGCTTAGCGAAAAGTCCAAGGCTGGGTCTTGATACCCAGTTTGGCGTCGTGGCTAAACTTATGACGCTCATAATGGAGACTAGCAAACAGATGGCTCATGCCAGCTAGCCGATCCTCAGCATCTTTGTCTTCACCTTGGTTTTTCTCTTTCCCCTTTATTCGCCTCGCGCATACATATCGTCTGTGGTTCTTAGCCTGTACAACTATTCAATTTCGGGGTTTCCTTGTTCCCTTTTGTAGTTACTGGAAGTTCTTTTTTTTTCTTTTTCTCTTAGGTCGCGGCACACATCCGATAGATGAAGGAATACTCAAAATCATTTACATCCTTGCCCTTTGTCTGCTGCTCCCTCATGGCCCGCTACGCACTCGCATCGCCTCCTGCTAACGCTATTGTCAAGGCCATGGGAGGCCCCTACCCCTGCTTTCAGATTGTGAGACGCTTCGTACTTTCTGCGACTGAGAGGGCCTAAGCCTGGCTGATTGACTGATGTGATTCCTGCACAGGGGAGAGCAAAAGGTGTCGAGAAGAAAGAAATGGTGTGGGTAGATCCCAGCCTTCGAATTACGAAGAGATCAACTGTTGGTGAAGACACGTAGATCTAAACCACGTTGATAACTGAGGAAGACGGGAGAAGTGTGCCAGAGATTGCCCACCTCGACTACCAAAGTAAAAACCCTCACGCCATCAATGGCTTCTCTTATTCGAATGTAATGAAGCGTGAAGGATAGAAATAGCAGGTGACCATTGTTCTGCGGTGTCCGAAAGCACCTGAGGCTTGCGGCCACCCGCGAGTCTTGAAGGGTTCGTTGTGCAAGAAGGCAGAGCAAGCCGTGGCCAACTAGCCAACGTGCTGAGCACCAGGGTCGAGCAAGAGGCTTACATGCAGGTTTAGGAAGCTCCAATACGGCGAGTTGTGCGCTTCAATGGTATATATTGAATATCAGAACAGTAGCCCCCGAGAACACCAAGGTCTTGAGAAAAATTTCCATACGCCCATAACGAAACAAGACAGAAATGAGGACAAAGTAAACATGCTGATCACATCCTACAACCGTCACAAAGGCGGCACGGCACAACATACCTTGTGCCATTATGCTATCCCCCTTGGAAATGGGCATTGTTAGTTGGGGAGGGAAAGGAAAAGATGAAAAAGAAAAAGAAAAAGGCCCCCGAGCCCCATCCGTGTGAGGATCCGATGCCATTCTTCATATTATTGGCCCGGAGCTCCGTCAACAATTCCTACTTCTACTTCAAAAACCTGTCCGTTCGTCCAAGAGAACACCAGCGGGCCAACGGCCCATTATGGCGTGGGCACAAAGCCAAGATTCAAATTTGAGAAAGCGGAAAGGTGATATTGTCTGTGGTGCTCTTGAAAAGGCGTAGTCGCTAGTAAGAATAGCTGGTATGACAAAGGGGCAGGGTATCGTGTCCGGAATACATAGTCCACCTCGGGTTGCATGTGTGGGCGCCGGGCATCTGCTCGTGTGGTTTAGGACGCGAGCCCCTTTGAGGATGGAGGTTGGCGTGGAAGGTAAACAGAAAACTCGGATCCGGGGGCAGGCAAGGCTATGACGGCGTTATCGAGATAAGGGACAAAAGAGAACGAGGCGGGTGCGCGCAGCATCGATCGAATGATGGCGGTCAGATCCGAGTCCGCGGGCCATTTACTGGGTCTTTTCGTTCAGAGTCACACTCTTACTCCTGGGCCGCATGACGGCATCCTGAGAAGACATGCGACGGTCGAGTGCCCTCTCTAGCTTTGCACCGAGGGCGAGCTTGCTCATGTGCATGCTCTTCTCCTCGGTCAGCATCACTCGTTGCTGGGAGAGGGCACGGTTCTCCATGCGCTCGAGGCCGCTGGTGATTTCGCGGATTTCGTTTTGGGCAGAATCAGTCGTTGCGATGGTAGGAGTGACGCTGTATGTGCTGTAGCGCACGGAGGTTCGGGTCTAGTGATGGGTGTGGGAAGTTAGCAGTCGTTGATCCTCGACCCGATAATCACGAGTCGCTGGCGCTTGACGCGGCAGCGAATGCGCGAACAACGTGGCCTGCGTAGTCTTGGTGACTTGGATCACCTACCGAGGGTGCCATGATGGGTCGAGACGAGTCCAGAGAATTAGGCATTTTGAGGGCGGGAAAAACGGGTACCGAAGAAACACGGGAGAGGCGGTGGGCTGGGCGCGATATTTGTAGTTTGGGTCGAGTGGTCGATTGCAAGGAAACCCTGAGAACAAGACCGTTAACAAGAAGAAAAAGGAATCAAGAAAAATAAACCGGATCCAAGGTTCAGAGTGTTAGGCGGCGAAGAAGGAATGGGTCAACGAGGAGGCGAAGAGGGGCCCTGGTAAGGGGGATATGGGGATGTGGATCAGCAAGGGGGAATGCACTGAATTTGCAGATCTGAAACGGGAAGATGATCAGCGAGGTTGGGCGACAATCTGGCCGTGCTAAAGAAGACCAGCTGACGAATTCGACAAAGAGCCCAAACGAAGCCCCATGCCAAACGGGCGCGAAACGAGGGAATGAACTGCTACTCTCTCGATAGGATCAAAGCAAGGGATGCTTTGTGAATGCGTGGATCATCTGTGGTAATGGGCAAAAGGGGTTGAAGAAGACCACCCGACAGGCATCAGAGCGTCTCATAGCACCAGTGTAGTGCTGAGGCAGGATACCTAGACGGACTCAAGTGCAAGAAAGAAAAAGAGAAACTGCGACACAAGACAGTGGAATACCTACCAGGACGTTGAGAGTGATTCGAAGAGGATGGTGATGTCGTGGTTCGCCCTATTCACAGCGATTGGAGAAGAAGTGGTGGTATCGAGTTTTGAGGAAGGCCTGGTCTTTCCACTGGCACGAGAATAATGAGTCTTGAATTTTTTTTTCTTCTTCTTTGTCCCTGACTTAATATTCGTATTGCCTTTTCGCGTCCGGCTTGTCTTTTTCACCTTTTTCCTTTCGTTTTATGGCTTGACGAGTCTGTTCCTTGTTCGGGTCCCTGGCGTGTTTTATGGCAGTGTAACGCTAGTCCCAAATGATGGATACTTGACGGTGGGAGATTGCGAACCGAGCGCACGGAGGTTTTCGTGGCCAAGGATAAGGATGGGTTTTAGGCGGCGTGTTTGTTGACTCCGCCTTGAGCTGTCGAGGGTACCCTTTTAGGAGGTGAACACGACGTATCAATACACTGGCTGGAGGGCTTGGTTTCTAAGGCCGACAGACGCAAATTTAGTCTCAAGAGGGACAGCGGGGTGTGCCAGGGTCGGTTGGTTGTTTTATACAAGACTAGCAATAAGTGACAGGATGCGCGAAGAAATGGGATGGTCAATAATCCTGTCCAAGAGCAGAAAAAGAAACAAAAAAAAGAAAAAGGACGGGAAAAGAGAAACAGGAATCGGGGGTGCCGGCGGTGTAATATAGCTCCAGAACCGCGCAACACCCATCGAGGAATAGACAGCTAGTATACGTATTATTTTGGGCAAAGCTGTGAGAGATCCGTCTGGTTGGATCCATTGTGACCACCCACCAGATATCTAGCTCTTAGGTGTTAGGTACGCAGGTTTTCGAGCGCCGCCCGAAACGGGCTTGGTGCAACGAGCAACAGTCAATCATTCTTCACATTAAGCCGCCAGGCAAAAAATCCAAAATTCCAGCATCACTTGTACATATACCTAATGAACGGCTCCAGTATTAAACAAAAACCAGCGAGGGATCTGCGGAAGCAAGGCACCAGCAGCCTCAATGAAGAACGTTAAACCCTGCCCTCGTCGTGTTAATGGGGGCTCGCGACAAGCGAATGGAGCCCATGGATTGCCGCAGAGGCTAACTACCAAAGAAAATTAGTGCAGATGTCGCTTTCAATTCGGACATGACCATAGTGCTCCTTGTACACTACCACGCCCTCGTGCCAACAACCAAGGGTGCAGTGATATTCTCACGTTGTTTCAACCAGACCAGGAACCCCGCCCTCACTCACATTGCTTAGCCCTCGGCTTGAGGGGCCAGGATGGAGGAAGCGCGGCCTGGGCTGGCTTATTGGTTGTCACTTCAAGCCATCAACTCATGTGCCCTCATTGTGCCTGCCCCAAGGTGACGGGCGCCAGGCTAAGGTGGGGCGGGGAAGGAACAAATGGTCGGCTGAATCCCAAACGAGGAAGAAGCAGCTGCTTCTTCATGCTTGTCATGCCTCCTCGGTTTTGCTTCTTTTTCCTCGGGAAGATCGAAGGGCCAGCCAAACCATCCGTGGAAGTACGAAGCATAGTGCAATGATTCGCCTATACTCTTTCAAAGGTGAACTGCAATACTTGGGTGAGCTGAAGGAATGGAAGGACTGGAAAGGTCATCAAATTACCGTGACACCGGTCACGGACATGGACTATTATCGTTCCCTGTCAAGGGGGTTACCCTTGTGCCGGCCCTTCACGTGGCAACTCAGGCTCCAGTTTCTTCTTCTTCTCCAATAGGAGTGCGAGAAGTAGAAGTAGACTGCGTCTCGCGTTGTTTGCCCACAGCGTGAGCTGATGCAAGGCCCTACCAACCGTGCTGTCTTACCTACTGCATACAACTTTCATCCGAGTGGAGCCGTTCAGTCTTATTTTCGCAAGCCAGCATAACCAACATTGTGACTGCTTGGGCTCAATCAATCCTTAAGTCTCCCAAACTCAGACACCCGTCCCTGGAAGAGGAAAAATAAAAAGGATAAAAATAAATAAAAATAAAAATAAAAAGTCAAAGAGAAGGAAAGAAAGACAGCAGAGGAGGGGAAAGGAGAAGACCTACAAGTACCTAGAGGAAAGAGTGACAGGATCCAACAATCGTGGCAAAGCCCAGCCATCAACATGGATCACCAGCAGATCAGCGCCGAGAGGTGGACATTCGAGCCCACGACCAGCCAGCCAACAAGGGGCCAATGTTCCCACACCATTCCTAAACCAACCTTTGAAGACGCGGGTCCTAGAACTCAACCTCACCCTTGAGAGTAGCACCCGCCACTTCTGCTTCGGTCCCATCCATCGCTTCGCTTTTGTCAAAGTCCTATCATAACCATGCCTACCATGCTGCTCGCAGATTCGGATGTCCGGCCTCAAACGAACGTAACTCCATCGGCCCAATCCAGGAACTACAATACCCAAAGTCATGCTACTTTCTAGGCTAGTTCCAAGCCTGTCAAAAAAGGCTTTTGCCAATATTAGTCCTCGATGCAAACTAAAGCTCCTGCATTCAATCGCGAGGTACGATCAGCTAATTGCTTTTTTACCCTGAAAAACAGCACTCTTCTTCCCTGTTTCCGCCGAGGATTGTCCCCCCCGGCCCACTGCAGCGGCCAAAACAGACATAGATTGAAGCGGTAGGTCCATCATCCCTTTCAGCCGAGAGCGACCTCCGAGTTGAAGCAACCACAGTGAGTCGGTTGACCCTGGCAGTTCGTTCCGGGCTCGCATGCTTCTTCCACGTGGCGATTGACCCTCCCACCCAATTATATCCACAGCGGTAGCCCCTCAGGACACCGCGGGAGAGGCATCCGCCTCGTGGCAGATATGCCACACACCAACGTGGACTGGTGGCCGGTTGTGGAAATCGCGTGCATCTCCCTTGTCCGATTTCCCCACCATCACAATCTTCGAGAAGGACCAAGCGCAGCAAGTCCAAGTTGAGGAAGGAAAGGGGAGAAGGGAGTACGCAAGAACAAGAAGAAAAACAATCACATCAGTCATAACTGAAGGCCGAAAAAGAAAATAACGTGGCCCCTCCTTAGGTGGCGCCAAATCCCAATCTCGGCTACTTGGCGTAGACTGGCCGAACACACGTTGAAGGGTGAGTACCTCGGTACATACCTCATGAGAAGGAAGAGGCAAGAGAGGCAACAGGATCCGGGATGAGGAAGGTGTCGAATCCTCGTGGAAAGAAATGAGGATGCTTTACTTCTTAGCGCCCAGATGCAAGAGGTTTCGGGTACGTCCGAGCTGGGACGGATGGGTGTTTATTCCTAGCATTTTGCGACCTCTCTCGTCGGAAAGATGCGATAAGAACAGATTTTGCAGTCTCCCCATAATAAACGGGCAGGGCTGTATTCAGTACACTGTTATTCCTTCGCCTATTTTTGGCAATTCTGGCCCACGACGGTCGTTCATGGGGCAAACCCTTTTGTGACCCAGCGCCAATATTATCACCTTCCTCGCAAGCGCCGCCTTCGCCGAGCAAGCCTGCCACCTCACCATACCATTCTTTTCGCCATGAGCGAGCAGTGCATGCTAGCCGTAGGAACAAGTGGTTCATTGTCTCCACTCCACCCGCGACCTGGCACACTCGCAAGACTTGTCACCTGATATCTACATTAGCACCTTCTCCAACCTAACCCGATGAGGTTCTGACCATTCCAGACGAATTCCCCTCTGAGGTATAAGATGGTGTTGACAACGGTTCCTCGCCACTGAGCAGGTCCATAGCATCGGGATCAGGCACGAATTTCACCATCCCACAAGTAACAGATACAAGAGAAGCGTTCGGTCTCTAAAAATCCCGATCTAATAGCGGAGGCTCAATCAAATGAGTTCTTTTCTTTTCCCATCATGGCAGGATCCGAGATGGCTTCCTCAGAGATGACACCTTCTCCGGGTAGAACTCTCTCCAGATGTGCTTTCCGGGGCCAAGTAACCCCTTAGTGATGTGTTTCTGCCCGTGATCGCCGCGGAGGCGGAGCGAGCGAAGATCGAGTCCGGTGAGCGCGGCGTGGCGTATATTTCAACAGACGACTCGCCTGAGCTGGCCGTTCATCCAGAAGCAGCCGTGCATTTCGGCGAGATTTTAATGATGTGTCCTAGCTCGCCCAATTGGGGGAAACGCTCAGGGGGTAAAGCAATAAAGGAAAAGGATATGGAAATATCATCTGTTCATTCTATCTATTGTTTTCCAAGCCCAGCAAGGCCAGTTCGTAATGGGTTGCGGCAGTTAACAAGCCATTTCAGACTATGCAGCCCTTTATCACCTAGTCTCTCGGGCCGGCCTCACCTTTTTCTTCTTCTGTTTTCTTTCTTTCTTTTTCCCTCCAAAGTTACATGATGAAATGACACAAATGGAACTACCAACTACAGAAATATGAAATATCATTGGGCGAGGCTTCACGCGCAACGATTTCCGCGAACCAAGCTTTTCTCATCCCCAGTGTGCCCTCTTGATCTGTCGGGGTGTGGAAATCGGAATGATTTGCTGCTTTTTTTCTTCTCTTCTTGTAGATGATTTTTTTTTTTTTTTTTTTTGTATACTCGCCCTTTCCTCCAAATTTCAATTATGCCCATTCCCGTTGCCCTTCCTCATCGATTTTGTCTTTCCAGTGGTGGAGTAGTCTAGTGTAATTTTGTATCCCGTCGCTGAACCTACCGAGGACGATAGTGAACATGGAGAGTCAGATGTCGTCGAGTGCAGAGTCGTAGCTCGCGCGTGCGATGGGTTTGTGAGGGCTTGAGCCAGCACTTCGTAGCCAATCCCGTGGGTACGGCTTGCTGCCCGGAGCTCGGTGTACGCCGGGTCCGGAGTATGGGATCGGCTCGTGCCTATTCACCTCTCAGCCCACGGTCTGGAGCAAATGCTCCGGAGGGGCGGGATCAGTCCGAACCCTTACTAAAATGGGTGCAACTCTTGCAACATCCGTGATCACATGTGGTCTCAAAGGCCTCGACCTCAAACGTCTCCGGGTTCCTCTTGAGCCTGGAAGTAGGCATCGTGCACCAGCCTTGGGTGTTGGGGCCCTGCTTGCAGGCGCAACATGTCCAGCTCCCATCCATGTCCTTGAACTGGCAATTCTGAAGGGGACAATGGCTGGACGAAGATTGGCTCTGAGCAAAGGTCGTGCTGGAGCATGGGGATTCGTAGCCCGTGTCCAAGTCAATGAAGGCCGAGGGGCAGTAGTGCCAGGTCACAGAGGTGTGAGAGCAAGGGTGGGTGCGAGGATGGCCGTGGCACATTGTGAAGGGATGGATTTCGCTTGCGGGAGGGACGGATTCTGGGCTTGTTGATCTGAAAGTCGTTGCTTTGCTCCTATTTTCTCCGGGTAGGTCAAGAGAAGCACGGGAGGTGGTGCAGGCAAGTCGACGAGGTAACTGATAGAGAGACTTCTTGATGCCTGGCGAGGGAGAAAAGGTCGATTGATGTAAAGCAGCGGGATGCGAAGGGGTAGGCAAGTATATAAGACTGGTATGCTTCCGAAAGGTGAACCCTGAGTGGTGTGATGATGGTGAGGATGGTGATGGTGGTGATGATTGTGAAGAAGAAGATGATGATGATGATAGAGAAAGCCTCTTAATGCTCTGGGGAGGGCGTTCTCTTGGGCTCTTTATATCCAACTTAAAAGGTAGTCGTCACCAACGCTCACAGGGTGCCTTGAAGGTGAGGTGATACCCCGTTAGCAACGTCTTCAGCAGGCACGGATAGTCTAGGTCTCACGGTGTAAGCTGAAGACAAAAATGGACTCTCGGGATCGATCGAGCGGAAGGCCTCAGGATCTTGACCTGCATCGCCAGGTGACTTAATTTGTCGGTTGCCCCATCATATCGATAGAAGGAGGCGTTTGCGAGAGTCGGGCTGTCGAGGATGAGCCCGGAAAATTAGCGCACTAGCTCCGGGACCAGTGGCTCCCCAGCGGATCCTGTGTTCGCGTGTCGCACTCAATGATCTCATTCACGCAATGTAGGGCATCCAGGTTGTGGTGGGTGGTGGAGGTGCTGGTGGTGGTGGAGATGGATGCTGGTGGAGGTGGTGCAAGCTGTTCCCCCTCTCCCCCGACCCCGGCGACGGCATATCACCCCCGGTCGTCAAATTAAGCGGTTCCCACTGGCTGAGAGGCCCCAACTTGCGACTGTTGTCAATGTCTCGGGACCATGTTTTTCAGCTGGACAAAACAGGGCCTTATTTCATCCCTTGAGTTAGGGCCACCATGAGAGTGAAGGAGGCATAAGGATCAGGGAGAAGGAAGGGTAGGGAAAGAAAAAAACGAAAGTAAAGAAAGAAAAAGAAAAAGAAGAGACGCGCGGTGAGCGCTTTGCTCGCTGGTACAATTGTGTACACCGATCCAAGCGACCATGACGCATCCCAGAACCTCAGCTCTCAACATCCATTATTCAGCTTCCCCTGTCTGCTAGGGCGCTGGAGGTCCCAGTGCAGTGCTAAATTCAAGGTTTTTGTCGCAACTGCCTCAGCAGATCATTTCCCGCGACAGAACACTTCCAGCTGGCAATGTCGACGGATGACGAAGCAACGAAACAAGCGCCTGAAAGCCCGTGGAGAAATGATGCAAGGAGCAAGCAACGAGGTCAGGGAGTGAGAGAGATATCCCGTCCACGACTGCGAGAAAGGAACTTCTGATGGAGAGTCCCTTTGGACTGCACGATATTGATCTGAGTCAAGGGTTTTTTTCTTTCTTTCTTTTTTTTTTCCCCTTTTACTACACGCATGTGGTTGCATCCATCCTCTTCCCTCCATCCCTTGATAATGCCAAACATGATCCCACACCACATCCTCGCTTCGTTTACCGAAAACTACGAAAGTACAGAGCAAGGGGAGGAGGAAGGGGGGCAGGGCCAACGGTTTGCAGAAGAGTCAAGCCATCAACCCTGGGGCTTGCCGTGGACAAAACTAGTGGAAATGGTGGGGGATGGGGGCCAAGGGTTGATTGGGCGTTGGAGGAACGCGAGGCCGATGATATGTGAGACGTGAATGTGATGTGTGCTCGGGAAGACTAGATGCAAGTACCCGTTGCCGGTTTTTTTTTTTTTTTTTCCAAGGTGACGGGACTATTGATTCCGGGAAGCTGGGTTCGGGGGTAACCGTTTATTGTTTCCTCCCTGGAAGGATTGTGGTTCTGCGGCGTCGCTTCCTTGTTGCAACCGTTCCCGCGCACCATTGTTTCGAGTCGGCGATAATATCATTCCTTTTTCTATTTTCGCCATTATGCCAATCCATTTTTCTTCTTTATTTTCCTGCCTGCCTGCCGTGACTCGGCCATTCCCGGCTCGCTCCTTTACCCTTTTTGCAAGATCAGCGTCCTCCTTCCTACGAAGAAACGGGAGCTTTCCAAGTCAACTCCGTCCCATTGAACCTCCAAGACACTCCTTCTCGGGCTGGCTGGCCAAAGAGGCATGAGCGGCGGAGAGGCCTGCCGGGCTGGTCGAAGACGCGAGAGCATGACAGCGGAAGAGAATGCGGTCCCTCGTCGGATGGACAAGAGGGGAAAAGGATGAGAGTGAGTACGACACAAGATCCTGCAGCTACATTGATGCATTCCCGGCAGGCCACCCTTCCCGCCTCCTGCTTCCTGCTCCTCCAACCGCATGCGTGGCCGAACCAGTCGGCGGCCGGTCATGTCTGCTCCCGAACATGCCTGCTACCGACTATTCAGGTCGCCTTTTCCGGAGCTGTGCCACCAACCTGTTTCGCAACCCAATGCCCAGGGCCCTGGGACTCCCCTTCCGCCCTATGCCAATCCTTTATTTTTAATTGATTTTAAAGTTGTCTTTATTTTTTATTTTATTTTTTCGTGCATGGTATCGCTTTGTGTTCCTCGCTTGCTCCGCCCTGTTTGTCTTCCCTACCTCTGGTTTGTTCTTTCTTCTTCCAATTTTCCCACTTTACCATTTCCCTCACATTTTTCGCCTCACTTCACCACGCAATTGTAGGGCGAGGGACACTAAGGACGGCATCCGAGATTGAGAAATGCAAAACAAGAGTAAGGTATTGCAGGTACTAACCCCCGACAATGCGCCGAGAGGGGGTTTTGGTAGGCCTCGATGACATCGATGATCCTCACAAAAGTCTCAGACTAGCCCTATCGATTCAGCGCTCGTTTCCTTGCCTCTTTTCTCTCTTTTTCTTTCTTTTTGTCTTTTCTCCTTCATTCTTCTTCACTATCCTGCCTTGCGTGTCCAGCTGGGTTTGGAACAAGGGAAGGGGTCGTTCCTCCTCCCCTTCACCGTTTGAAAGGCAGCTTGCTTTTTCCCCTTCTTAATCCCGACGACCTAACGCAGCTTGTCCACCACCACATGCCTAGGTTCAGCTCCAAGGGACTGGTCTATCCGGATTAGTCCTTGTTTCTCCCACTTCCCTTTCTGGCGGCTCGGGAATGATTTGGAATCTCGGTAATTGGCAATATCCACGTCCTACTCTCTTCCTAGTGACACTCTCCAGATGACGAGATCGGGGAGCAGGGACCTATGATTAATACTGCCCTTCCCCAAAAGGTCAAGAACAATCTATCCATCCCTCCCAACCCCCATGAGGCGGCCGCCCGGGAACACATAAACCATCATGTTTCTACCTTGGACCTACTCCATCGCCAATTGTCTTCTCTTCCGGGAGCCAGTTGGGCATGGGAAACTTGCAGTGCACGCACGCTACACAGCAGACGCGTACACTCGCACCCAGACACATGGACACACATCTATATTGGTACCGACGGCGTAGCCTTCCGGGGATCTTTCTACCGTTCACTACCAACACTACCAACACCGCCAAAACCGCCAAAACCGCCATCACCACGCTTGACTTTTTGCGCTAGTGCAGTCCCGAGAACCTGTCACCGGAAGGTGGCGGACGAGAGTGCGTCTAGGGTATGGACGGGGAAAAAAGAAAGGAAAAAGTCCAAAACTCGCCACACTAGGAACCCCAACTGTTTGTTGACTTGTCTCTCCTTTTTTTTTCTTCCCCTCCTATATAGTTGCTTATTCTTGCCCTGTTTCCCCTTCCCTTTACCCCTCGATCTAGCGCTTAGGGAAAATCTCAGGGCGGCAAGGATAGCGAAGAGGCGCGTGAAAAAAAAAAAAAAAAAAAAAGAGAAGGGAAAGATCAAAGGAGAGAAGAGAGGTGGTGTTGGGCAAGAGGACGCCACAGCGCAAGTCGGCTTCATACAGGCATGGTATGAGCGCACAGGAGAGGGGTTTTTTCCCCTCTTCGGGTTCTCTCTTCTCCTGTGCCTCACCGTTACTTTTTCTCTCCCTTCGATCCTCCTTCTTTCTTTCCCCGTCGTCGATTTCTCGAGCGCAGGTTTGTAGGACATGATCACATGAGGGCAGACTCTTTATGTGTCCTAGTGTCTCGCATGCTGCCTTGCCCTCTCCATAGGGTTCAAGTTCTCTTCGTGCGTGAACTACAATGTAGGCTCTTTGAACCTTGAAGGGTAGTTGCAGTAGGGCCTAATCCTTCGCCCTGCGCCTCATCGCTCAGCGCAACCAGGTAGCTTCCCGTGGCACATGCACGTCTGACATACCTGTACATCATTTGTGGGAATAACTTGATCTGCCTTGCCCAGTGTTCGAAAAGCCAGGGCGGCGTAAGAGTGAGAGGTGTAGAGAAATAGAGAGATAGAGAGAGGCGTTCTCGCGCCCGGTGAAGAGGGGGAGGGGGTTCCTCGAAGATCGACGAGGTCAACGTTGGCGAAAGGGTGAGTGATAGGCCGCCAAAGGAAGGTCGAGGACGGAGATAATGGATACTGGAAAGCCCCTTTGGGCCCTTGAGCCCATGTAGACGCGACCCTCGTGCGTAGGTTTCTAGTCACACCAGCCTGGCCCGACGCTTGGCTACACCGGCAGGCCTCGAGCCAGCTCGATCTGCTCCCTTTCCCTACCTTGTCCTTTTATATCCTCTAACACACGCCATCGACGAAGCTGCTTGCACGATGAAGGGTAATAGCACCAGGTTCAGCTATACCGAAAAGAGATTAAGAAAAGGAAGTGATGGTGAGCAGGTGGGGGAGGCAGTTCTACGGATGGTGGGCAGAACGGTAGTCCTTCGTCCGCTTTACCTTTGCCAGCTCCCTCAGGCATGAGGTTACGGGTAGGGACCTAGTCACAAGGACTGCCGTGCCTCTGTTTATCCCACGGTAGGGGCATCCAGCCCAGATATCTGATGCGTCGAGTCCCAGTACGTTGAAAAGGGGAAAAAGAAAACATGCCCCCAAAAGGGTTCACAGCCTCTCTTCAAGAGGAGGGGTCAAAATCAAGCAGACAGCAGTGGAGATAGCCATCGTTAGAACTTTCCCATATAAGGGATACTTGTGTTAAGGCGGGCATGCATATTTTGACGTAGCAGTTGGTCACCACGCCATTAAAAGCGACTGAGATCAATTGATATATGGTAGGAAGAAATGGGGCATAATATTAAGAGAAGAAAAACCAACCAAACTCCCAGCCGGAAACGACACAAAAATCGGATCCCGTGCTTTGTGAAAGAACAAAAAACGTACCGTACACATTTACATATTGCCCCTAGGTTGGGGTTCTTTACCTTGCCCTCCCGCACATGCCTTGACCGCTTCGTCCTGTAGCCCAGCCTTCCCGCCTCCTAGATATCCGTTCTTTCCGGCAGTCATTTGTCACCTCGTGCCCCCAACAAATCTTGCACCGCGTGTCTCCCCAAGCCACGCTACACATAGTCACGCTTCTCGATACTCGTTTCCCTTTGCTCCCTCTCTCCGGCTTTACCCATCAACAGATGCAGCTCGCGCACCGCTTCTCGATACGTCTCCTTCCCAAGCGAAAGGGTCCCTAATAGTCTGGAGGGGCCGCCTCACACCCTGGACAACAGATATGATCGCACTTGTACTGGGTCCCGTCAATGAGCATAACGCAACTGCACCGCCCCTCTCATTGAACGCCTTGCCGCACCAGCAGCAGTTCCAGCACCGCCTGCGGGCTTCGTATGGGCAATGCGGAAGTAAGGGGCAATCAGGGATCGATCTTGGGTTTATGTCGGGGGCGGTGGATCTGGTATATTCGTTGTGACGACGTTGGGGCAGGTCCGACGGGGTATATCACCGGGGCTCCCGGGGCTGCTTCGGGGGCTGGCGCTGGTGCGACTCGAGCCGCTTGACGACGTGGACATGGGAGGCGCCGCGGGGCAGTAGATGGTTACCCTACGAACATGTTCGCAGGGAAGGGTATAAATGATTTTGGTACACATCTCTCGTGAATGAGAGTCGTTGTAAGGCGCAGATCGCGCGGGAGGGTAGGAGGGCGTGCTTTTTCTTCTAGTTTTCTCTCCGCTTCGCTCTATTTTCTCTTGTGTCGGCCTGTGAGATTGATTGTCGAATTGTATATCAAGCGTAACGGGGACGCGAAGAGTCTAGTTTCGCGTAGTGCCCCTATCAGGCTCGTTGACGTGTGTTGCAAGTCCCTTCTGGCAAGTTATTTCATCACGCCGGACAGGAGAGAGGCGATGATGGGCGTCGCCAGGTCGCGTGGAGGTGGGGTCGGGTCAACCTCGAAACGAAAAATAGCGACAGGAATTCTCGGAGAGCTCGACGTCGGATGAACAGTCAACGGTTTCCAAAGCGGTTGGGATGAGGAGGCGAAAGGGAGGGGGAAAATGAAGAGGACAAAAGGGTGCTTTTTCTTGCGATGATGAGAGTCTGTGGAGCGGTCGTTGCTTCGCCCCAGGTTCTATTTACCCCCTGTGCAGTCAATCAGAGCTTCGGTAAGCGGGAGACCAGGATGCCGAATTGAGGGGACGTGCGTGGATGGAAGAGCAGAGCACGGGGAGGGAGAAATGCGAAGATGACTGAGTCCGTCCTCCTTCGTCACGGGTGCCAATGCAGTGAGCAAAAAGAATACACGGTGTGTCCTATCCACCGAGTGGAGCCAAGATGCCTGGTAATCTGGTCGATTCTTATTCTGGCTTGCAAGTGCGACTTGGCAAGAAGAGCACTAATTTTGTCTCGTCAGCGGTGCTGTATTGTTTTCCCCTCTTTTGGAGGCGTTCTTTTCGGGTTTGCACAACGAGAAAAGGCGCGCGACCGAGACTTGTGGCTGTGGGGCGATCAAAATGGCTTGCGATCCAAGAAAGGACAAGTCTAGTGTAGGCAGGTTTGCTGGGAGAAATCCTGTATCGGCTGTGGAAGCTAAGAATGAGGAAAGGAGGCCTCGGAAAAAGAGACGAGACGACAGATACAGAATGGTGTTAGGGGCAGGGGCCAGGCATCGGGGTTAGGAGAAGAACAGTTCGAACTGAAAGTTACAACGGAAGACAGATGAGCCGGGTTTGATGCGACAGTTTGATGGGGTGGCTATGCTGATAACTCTGACCGCGGGAGTAGGGCGGCACGGACTAGCGGTGGATTGGTAGTGGATCGGTAGAAGGGGAAGTGAGGCGACTCCGTAAGAGAACAACGCGAGTCAGAAAAAGAAGAACAAGAGAAGATAAAAAGACTCGGTCGCGGACACTGTAGAGGCTCACGCCGGAAGCGTACGTCTTCCACTTCTGACCACGGCGAATATGAAGAAAGTGTGGAGCAAGCCGGTCAACTCAACAAGATCTGGACGTACTTGTAGATAGGGGAAATGAGGCAGCAACAGAGGATGGTGCGATGGGGGACGAAAACCGAGGCCGATCAAGGAGAAGAAGGGCGGGGGCTCTAAGGCTCTTGGCGAGAACGGGGAAAGGGCGATTCCGGCGCGGTGCCAGAGCACATTGGTGGGGATTATTCGAACGAGAAAGGAGCGACGGAGATGAATCAGTGAGAATCGACTCCAAAGCTAGCGAAGGTACATAATAGAACCCGCGGTAAAATCCGGTTAGAGCCATGGGCACTGACGCAAGCCGGCAGGCGAGATTTATAGATCTATGAACAATACAATAGATCGGTGGCCCAATATCTCAGTGCACCCAAACTCGTCTCTTTTCGCCTCTAGCAGTGCCTCAAGGTTGCCTTACAGCGCCCCTTGCGCAGGGTGCATCGAACCGAGACCCCGTCCCGAAGTGAACCAAAGCGGCCAAAGTAGGCACACAGAAATTGGGGAGCAGAGTGGATGGACATGGATGTTAATTTTGATATGGATATCTCGCTCTCCCATCAATCCGATGACTGACACACGGCCATAGTGACGAGTGATCCCATCTCGTCTCAGTCTCAGCTAATCTAAAAGTACATGGACGTTTCAACGGACGGGGTCCATAGGGCTGATCAAAGCCTCCCACCATCAGGGAGCAACCAGTCGGGAGGGTAGAAAAGAAAATGAAGCATGCACTCGCCAAAAACCAATTGCCGCTTCAGCAGTTACCCCGGATATCTACCCCTTCAAGATCTCCGGAGATGGCACAAACCAGCAGTCGTGCCACGGGGACTCAAAGCACGCTCTCCGTTCGGGTCTGTTGTTCATCGTCGTTTGCGTACATGGCTCGTGTTTATTGACTTGTGTGCATGCCAGAGGAGCGATTCACAAATTATATGGGAAGAGAAATGACTGGAAGCTGTGAACGAGATATAAACCGAGCGCAAACCTGATCGACCAAAGTTTCACCATGATCTACCACCTAAGATGGACAATACAGGGCATATTGTCAAACGTTAGACAACCGCGAGATGACACTCATTCATGGCATAGGTGTAATCAACATCACTGAGCTGGACGAAGGACACGCTTAGGAACGACGAAAGAATGCCCGACGACGACTATCTTAGTCACGCTTGCCGCCTCGGTTGTTTTCTTCTTTTTTTTTTTTTGTGTTCTTTTCTTTGGTCATCTTCTTGTCGCCATTTCATATGTATGTTCCCGTTTCTATCTTACCCTAGATTTTCGGCAAGCTCAAGTGTTGCCCCATATCCCAATCGTCATGAGCGGAGATCGAGGAGCCTTTCCAAAATCTTTGAATTTCTTTGCCTCGCCCCACTCCGACGCCGGAGAGATCCCCTCAACGTTCTGTTGCCCCGACCAATACGTTTGCCCCACCCATAGGCAATCAATTCTACATCTCTGGCTCCTTCAGAGATCGGGAGGCATCTATCCCCCAAGACCCTCTGTAACCCTATAATAGCTGAGATCTCGATACCTCACGATATCTAGCGTAAAAGCCGCGAGCAGGAACCGTCTTTTCCCTGTCAGGTGTAACGGTAGGACGGTCAGACAAAGTACTTACTCAACTCCCTGTCTTGGGGCTTCCGCTCAAGCCCTCCGAGGATATAGCACTCGGCAATGGTGTAGTTGCGACTACGACCGAAACCTGGCCCCTTTTGGAATTCGATGCGAAGGCTGACAATGCTCCCAATTTCTATTGCATCGTGGAGGTGGGAGACGGGAGGCGGGAGGCGGGACGGAGACGGGACAGAGGTTCCGGACTCTTCTCTATGCAGAGACGGGTCGAACCGAGTAGGATACCGACATAGAGCTCCGCAATTGAAACCAGCATCCGCCGAGACTTCGTCTGATGTAAGCCCGGAGTGAGTCGGATTTGCTGAAAGGCTCCAAGAGAGACGTGCGAGTTACAAAGCATAAGTCGCGGGAAAAGAATAAGCCCGCTGTCCACCATGAACAAGTCTTCAAGACAGAATTGGGGTTAAGATAAAAGAAAGAGTAAAAAGGGAGGGGAAGAAAATACATGGGAGGGGGATATCAGATTGCCATTTTTCGCCTTCCTATCGAGTATAACAAATCAGCCCTACACTTTCTAGGAGTGAGCGAGCGAGCTTCGTGTAAGCTGGACCGGCAGCCCGGGGCAAAACGTGGCGCAAGCCCCACCTGGGCGGTGTCCCATGATACGGGTCCTTGGTTTTCCTAATACCGGGGTTGAAGACGAGGAGATGAGCGAGACCCAGCCAATACAAGCGAGAGAGCGGGCTACGCCACTGGAAATCTCGCGGTCCCGGGGCGAAAGGTGGGAGGAGACCCCTGTGGTTCCTTCTGCGGGTGCCCGTGTACCCGAGTGGTTTGCTAGTCGTGGTGTTTCCTCTTTCTTTCGGGACGTGTATCACCGTAACGGCATCGCAGGCACTCGGTGTGCCGTCTCGAGTCACTCGAACGGGGCGAGGCTGCTTGTTATTTCGGGCTTGGTCAGGACCGCGTCGCTTCTCTTCTACTTCCTGGCAATCGTGTTCTCAAAGGCTCCATTGGCTGCGCTCCGGTTCATATTCAGCTATTCACTTTTCCTTGGCTTGAGTTGCCCATTACGAACGAATTCCTTGTAGTCCCTCATCTACATGTCTCCTCGTTGTTACACCAGAAATCGTGTCTATCCCTCCACCTCTTCAGGTCGAAGCGAACCACCCCCTCGCTTAACCATCACTTGTGGAAGAAAAAGACTACATTAGATCCCAAAGAAAGGATGGATCTGTTGTTGAGACATGTTCTCCTTGTGATTTCCTCTCCTCCTTGCTCTTTTAAGTAAGCCCTGGAGATTTCGAAAGGCGTTTCCCCTGTGATCCCTTTCCTGTGACACGATGGCACTTTTCTCATGTTCCCGCCCCTTGACCCTGATCCGTTGTACACCTCTCGCAGATCCGGTGATAGCAAAATGTATCAGGACTCGTCCGCATCTTGTGCCCACACCACCGCAGGCAGTTGGCCCCGCGTTTGCACTGGCAACAGACCCATAAGCCCCCAGCGCCTCGAGCTGGCAGGTCCCAGTGCTGCAGGCCGGCGACACGAGGCAACCCCCATCGCACACAGGTCCCTACCCTGCAGAAACTGTCGCGAGAAGTCCAGGTCATTCTGGCTGCAAGGCAGCGTTACCGGCTGCCCGCCCGCGCTGGAAGGCTCCGTTGTCGCTTGCGAGCAGAACTCCCAGTGCACTACGACATCAGGCTGCCGGTTACAGGGCGGTATGTGGTGATGGTGTAAGACGCAGCTTCGGCACATGGTTCGGTGCGCTTTCTTTGTTTCTTTTCTTTTCTTTTCTTTTTCCCTCGTCACCCACCTATTCTTTTGGCCCCCGCTCCAGCCCTCTCCCCTCGTCTTCCTCCCTTACCTCCCTAGTGTCCTTGAGAACAAGAGGACTTGGTAAAGGAGGGTCAATGGGTAGAGGTAACAAAATGACAGGGGTGAATAGAAGAAGGAAACAGTGAAAATCGGAGCCCCCTTTTTCCTTCCCTGTGTGCAAAGGGGGACCGGTTTAACCGGAGGTCGTTTAGATATGTGTTGTTGTGACAATAATCGTTAGGTGACGCTGGGTGTGGCTGGAAGTGATGGTGGGAGGAGGAAGAGGGCATGAAAAGAGGGCAATTCTAGACGAGCAGCTTCGATAATTGGTGGGCAGGCGCACGTCTCGGTTCGGTTGTGTGGGGATGGGAGGAAGTACTGGCAGCGGTCCTGAAGACCAGAAAGAGCATGGAAAATGAATAAAGAAGAAAGGGTAATTTTTGCCTAGGGTGCGATGATTGAAATTCCTTGGATCGGTCTCAATTACTATTACGCCGAAGGAGATGCGTTCGAATCAAGCATTTGGCTCCCACAAGAAGGCGAAAAGAGAAGTTGCTCTAGAGTTGGAAGGGGAGAGTTAGCGGGAGGCTCGCTTAAACTTGCTCGAATTATTCTCCCTCTTCACTTGGCCCCTAATATGGGCGGCGGGTTTTTTCTCGCACTTTCTTAAGATTAGGGATGAATACCTCTGCTGAGAAACCAGTAATCACATCGGCAATCCTGAGGGGCGGTGCAATCCCATAGACCTAGACCCGTTTCTTCGATCCTCATCCACTAGCTCTGATGGACCAGGGACCTCTCCTCTACGTTTCTCCAACAACAGGCCCGTACTCCTTAGGCAAGGGCTTGTGAAATGGTTGAAGTTCTTGGCCGTGACTAGGCTCGCAGCTCGTGCCGGTTTTGGACCCAATCGCGCTTCGGCACAGCAGGAACCGGATACCTAATAGAGTGGGAGAGGAGCTATCGTGGCATAATGAAGGGATAACGGCCCTAAGGATCAAGAAAGAACCAAGAAGAATTGACCCTACTAGACCTCGTACGTAAGAGAGCGGCGCGGTCGAAGCTAAACTTCAAGTGACACTTCATTCTTCTGGTACCATGAGCATCGACCTATATATAGCCTACATGGAGCCGCCAGGTAACCCAATATGCGTCTATTGTGTCTTTGCGGTATTACTTGGGCGATGCCTTTGCCAAACTTCCTGTCTCAAAACAACACTAAGACCCAAGGATCTTGCTGTTAACTGGGAAGGGGAAAGGAGAACCCCGTTGCGTGGCGGGTGTCAGATGAGGGCCACTATCGCGGCATCTAGCACGGTCGGGTCAACCCCCTCACCAGCCTCGACCCCGTCCAAGTCGAGGCATACCATCTTGCCGTCGTCCCCGCTTTTGAAGACCACAGGCGCAACCCGCCGTGCCCGCAATCTTAGGGGAAACAAGGAAGATAAAGACAAGTCCATCCGAAAAAGGCATGGCCTTTGGGTGGAAGCATATCTGGACTCGCTGAGACTCGGTTGGCTTCTTTACCCTTGCCATGATCACTCAGCGATAGAGATTAATCGTATTGTTTGGTAGTTTCCGATGCCTGGACCCGTGGCTTCCAGCGCCCAGGGAGACCAATGGGTTTCGAGGCCTTTTGTCTTATGCAACTAGCCCTTCTTCTGGATCCAGCGCTTCGCCCTCACCAACGAAGGCCGGTGCTGTCTCACCCTCAAACAGCACAAATCTCGGGGAATCGAGACTTGAAGACGGGAAAAATATTTCCGACGGGAAGAATGTATAAACAATGGCCCGTTTGGGACGTCTGACTAGCACCCTTTGCCAGACATATCCCGCATAGGTCCCGTAGAAGATATTGAATGTTGTTTACGCCCTCGGCTCGGGCTGCGAAGAGGGAAGGGGAGGCCCCGTTTGTTCCGTCATGTGTAATGGCATAGCAAGAATTATACGTGCAAGTCATCATAGCCTGGGTGTTGGTGGTCATCCGTTGGTACACTCAGCCTGGGGATATGAACCTCCCCTTGTCATTCATCTTCCGAGGGTGAGGCGTAGCGGTTTCGAAGTCTGAGTTCGTCACGAGTCACTTGTCCCATTCAGTATAGTAAAAGCGCGGTCAGGAGATTATCAAAAATTGCCGGGAAGAATAAATAAGTTTTGCTTCCGATCGCGCCAGCATTAAGGAATTAAGTCAACAATTTGAAGAACGTAATCGGTCTCAGATGAGAGACAAACGTTTCCTTCTTCGTTTCATCTAGATCTATAAGTCGAATGAGCTAATATTCCGAACCGATTGGTTAGGGATTTGTTCATCTCTTTCCCGGTGGCTACATGAAAAAGGGTTATAATCTTCATCGTCGAGATGCGGCTCCGATGAGCAATCTGCAGCACGGTGTCATCACTAGTCCCGCGACAGGCGGCCATACCACACTGCCCTTTCAGGCGGATTGTTCGCGGCAGGATCCAACCCCTGTTGGGTTTCCCGTTCCTACTGTCCCCCCTAATGGCGGGTTCCCAAGTCCATTTACACTGGCCAAGAACGTATAGTGATCTGGGATGCCCGAAGTAAAGCCGCTAGACTGTGTACTTCCGGACATGTATTCCTCGAGGTAATGTCGGGAAGCGCCAGCGACAAAGTCCGAGTACCAGCCCGCTGAGATGGCCGGGCACACAGAATGGAGCAGGTGGCTGTGGAACGAAAAGGAATCCCTGCCTGCTAGCTAGTACTGAGGGGTTTTTAGAATGAAATAAAGGCGGCACCCTTTCACCGGTGATCTGGCCGGGATCGGGTAGCTGTAAGAAGCTGTGGACTAACGGGATGGGGAACGTAGCCAGTAACATTAAAATCTTGAAAAGCGTGTCAGTATAGTTAAGAGCTGACATGAAATGTTATCAACGCACCTAATTTCGTATGAACCTGCTCTAGTCATGTACCGCACCCACTTCACACTTGAGTAGTTGCTCTTCTCAAAGACCTTTAGGTAGCGAACTAGGAGTCCTGAGCTCGTAAACATCAAGAGGCTGAAGTTCAAGCTTAGGGGTGGACGTGACCAAGCCCGCTGATTTGTCATACTCGTGAGGATGGCCTCGGCGCTGAGAACATACTCAGACTGGCCAGTGAACCGGCTGATCTTCCACACGATGTTGTTCTCCGATGGCTCGTACTTTGCTTTCCCTTGGGTACACCTCTCGATGATCTTCGCTGTGTTAAGAGGGGTAGGGATACGGATGACAACGTTTGTCGCAAAGAGCTTGGAGCCGAAGTTGGCCTTAACGCCAATGCTGTACTCGACTTTAGTACGGCCGATCTCGTTCACGATGGCATGTATCTTAAACGGCAGGTTCACGTTCTCGGTGGCTCTGTAGCGCATAAGTTCAAACTCGCCGTCCGGAGGAATGAAGCTGATGATCCTATCAGTGTCGAATTTGCCAAGTTTGACGCATTGGTGAAATTGGCAATCCTCAAGAGTGACACTTCCCGCCGCCGCCTTGGTGGCCTTGGTCCCTAGTCTGTTTCCGCTAGGGAGGCTGAGGAGGCCGTCATTGTCGAGGAGAAGGCGGTCGTTGAGGCCGAATTTGCACTCAGGGGTGCCGGAAAGATAGGCGCGCATGATGATCTGGCCCGTCACATCCGCGCGGAGGACGGCGCCGGTCGCCGACATGAGCAGGTTCACGTCCTCGATGACGTCGACAAAGGCCTCGTTTTTCCGATATTTTACGTCAGCTTTCCTCCACGAGAGCGCGCCGGTTGCCTGCATCGTGATTTTGGCTGAATCTTCCACCATTCTCTCCGACTGCCTCACACCTTCAGTGGTGATATACATCTTGAGCGTATCGGTCTCGGTGTTCTGTGGATAGCCAAAGTCGAGAATTTCTGTGGATCGCGGGCGCTCGTCAGCACTGGTGTCTCGGGAGAAATCTCGGTTGCGCGGAGCGTGATACCATCAAGAAGCTCGTAAACAAGAACAAAGTTACTCTTGACGGCCTCCTCATCAAACTTGCCAAAGTACCCCCGACCGAGCTGGATTAGCCGATAGAGGAACTCGAAGACTAGGGCGGCATTGGCATTGCTCTTTGTGATGGCCACCAAATAGATGTTTTCATGTTTTACATGACTGAATGTCGTACTTCCGAGGGTCAAGATGGGGGATCGGACCTGCGCGTTGGAGATGACTTGAATTCGGAAGACATCGGCGAGGCGGGGGCGGCAGTCATTCCGGAAGGCACGAAAGATGAGGTTCTCGCCCTTCTGGTTGAAAATAAGGATACCCGACAACATTTTGGAAGGGTGAAAACGGCGAACCCACCACGGAGAAATCGCTAAAGGGGCTCCCGGGGAAGAGCAATAGATCGGGCGTGGACGTCAAGATAATTCCAGCCGTGGCGGTCTTCCAAGGTGCCCCTGAGACACTCCCGAAAGAGGCAAGGGACCCCAAGCGGGCGGCGGGGCAAGCACTATGGATCACGTGAATACAGGGGCCTGGACTCGGATCAATGATTGCTCTCAAGCTTCCAGGCACTGAGCTGGGAAGAACTAACCAAGTCCAGTGATCAAGCTTGTTGAGCTTCACTTCTCACGAGAGAAGCGACAGCTCGTTGCAAGCCCCGATCTCTATCACAGCATTCTTGTTCTCGCAGCCTGGTTGCTCGTGTTTGTACGCTACCGGCATAACATTGCTACCAGGGATTAACCTTTCCCAGTTCTCAAGCGATTTGTGCGATATGATACCTTGCCGGGAATGGACACATCAATTTCTCCCCAACCGACTGACCGATGGAGTCCACTCTCGTTCATCACTCGCGTAATCCATCATCGCCTTCATCAAATTCCTTGCGCTGCCAACACCACACAATATAGATTACATTTTCATGATACGACGGCGACAGCCCTCAATCCTTGCTTCCAGCTTCATTTCTAGCCTAGCCATGCGCAAACTTTATTTAGGCAGGGTTGGGTGAGGTGGTCCAGCGGCTGCCCTCTGAATTCTGAAGAGGCTCGAGTTGAATCTTCGCGGCTTCTCAACACCGCACCTTCCACACCTTCCATCCCGCAACCCACACGATGACTAATCTTTTTCTTCTTTCAAACTGTGAAGTGTACAGGAAAAAGTCGGTCTCCAGAGAAAAACCTTCACGTTGTTTGCCATCAGGAAGGCAGAAACGAGCCGAGCCTCGAAAGCGATGGCACTGATTGGCTCCGCCTACCATATGATGCCGCTAGTCATCAAAATTTTGACCCAAGGAACCCCACCATGGAAACCGCCCCTCACATCAAGTCTTTCCTAGGGTCTGATCTGGGTAAATATTTTTTTCTTGGTTCAAACAACATCACCTATCAAAGGGAGTTTCCACGAAACCTGGGGGTTATCTATCCTGTCTTTTGTCTTTGACCCTACATAGACTGTCCCTCACTTGCTACGAGTTGGTAAGGCATCTCGCCCGGCCTTTCTTTCCTTGTCGTTTTATCTTTAAGACCTGGTCACTAATTTCTGCGAACCTTCAGCGCTCAATTTTTACCCCTCCTCATTGCCCCACCTGATACGTGACGACAGAGGGCGCCCAACCCAACCGTGAGATCGCGATTCCTTCGATACCCAACAAAGACGTTCGAATCACGACCTGCTTTTTTCTTTCTTCTTCTACTATTCCCTCACTTTCCTACTAGAATCACCATGCCTCCCATCTCCTCGTCGAAGGAGAAGCGCCTCGCCAAGAAGGCTGCTCTCAGTAAGACCAAGGGCTCCAAGGCCAGCTCCGCTATTGCGAGCAAGGCAGGCTCTGTCAATGGCGATGAGCCCGAGCTCGATGTCCACGGAAAGCCCATTGTCAGCGATGCCCCGCTACTTCAGATGATAAGCTAGGTGAGGTAAAGCGCTTGGCGGATCAGCTCGACAAGCATGGTCTCTCTGACCGTGTCACCACTGGTGTACTTGCCTCCACCGAGCAAAGCAAGGATGTCAAGATTAGCAGTACAAGCTTGGTGTTTCACGGTCGTGTCCTCATCAATGATACCACCATGGAATTGACCTATGGCCGCCGATATGGTCTCCTTGGTGAGAACGGTTGCGGCAAGTCTACCCTTCTCAAAGCCATTGCTCAGCGCGAGTATCCCATTCCTGAGCACGTCGATATCTACCTTCTCAACGAAGGTGCGCCCCCAGTGAGCTCGGTGCCCTTGAGTGGGTCGTTACCGAGGCCAAGAACGAATTAGACCGCCTCGATAAGCTCGCCGAGAAGCTTCTCGAGGATGAAGGTCCTGAGAGCCCTGTTCTTATGGACCTCTATGATGTGAGTGCACTGTCTTTTTCTTCCTTGCTCCTTCTAACCCCGCCTCCCCCGGCGCGCCCTCCTAGACCCCTAGACCCCTTAGAACAACTGCACATACCTCCTCACACCGCTATACACCACATTGCCATCATATGCGACATCTGACCTTCCCTTGGTAACACCCGCTAACTGAAAATCGGCCATAGCATATGGATAAGATGGATCCCTCCACCTTCGAGACCCGTGCTTCTCTTATCCTCACCGGTTTAGGCTTCAACAAGCATACTATCCACAAGAAGACCAAGGACATGTCCGGTGGTTGGCGTATGCGAGTCGCCCTTGGCAAGGCTCTTTTCGTCAAGCCCTCTCTCCTCCTTCTCGACGATCCTACCGCCCATCTTGACCTTGAGGCTTGCGTGTGGCTGGAAGAATATCTGAAGAAGTGGGACCGCACCCTCGTCCTCGTTTCCCATTCCATGGATTTCCTCAACGGTGTCTGCACAATGATGATTGATATGAGGATGCAGAAGCTCATGTACTACGGCGGAAACTATGACACGTACATTAAGACCAGGACCGAACAGGAGACTAACCAAATGAAGGCCTACCACAAACAGCAGGATGAGATCACCCACATTAAGAAGTTCATCGCTAGCGCTGGTACGTACGCCAACCTTGTGCGACAGGCTAAGTCTCGTCAGAAGATTTTGGACAAGATGGAGGCCGATGGTTTCATCCAGCCCATCATCCCTGACAAGGTCTTCACTTTCCGCTTCGCCGATGTTGAAAAGCTTCCCCCACCTGTGCTTTCTTTCGACAATGTGAGCTTCGCCTACTCTGGAAAGGCCGCGGATGATTTGTACAAGAGCCTCGATCTCGGCTTTGATATGGACTCCAGGACGGCTCTCGTCGGCCCCAACGGTGTTGGCAAATCCACTCTTCTCCGCCTCATGACCGGCAAGCTCTCCCCTCGCGAGGGTGTCGTGACGAGGCACACCCACCTGAAGCTCGGGCTCTACTCACAGCACAGTGCTGAGCAGCTTGACCTCACCAAGTCTGCCCTCGATTTCGTGCGCGACAAGTACCCCTCCATTTCTCAGGATTACCAATACTGGCGTGCGCAGCTCGGTCGCTACGGTCTCACAGGCGAATCCCAGACCGCGCTCATGGGCACTCTTTCCGAAGGCCAGAAGAGCCGTATCGTCTTTGCTCTGCTCGCGATCGAAAGCCCCAACATGCTTCTGTTGGACGAACCTACCAACGGTCTCGATATTCCTACCATTGATAGTTTGGCTGATGCTATCAACGCCTTCAGTGGTGGTGTCGTAGTCGTCAGTCACGACTTCCGGTACGTTTTGTGAATTATTTTGTACCCCTCCGTTAACTAGCTTTTTACCTGTGTGGGGATTATGTACTGACCTCTCCCGTATTAGTCTTTTGGACAAGATCGCGAAGGAGATTCTCGTGTGCGACAACAAGACCATTAAGCCTTGGGACGGCACCATCTCCGAGTATAAGAACTACCTCCGCAAGAAGATGATTTCCAGTGGTGCGGTCTAAGCGCGACACGTGCTTTCATTATCTTTTTTTATCCCTAAAACGCACGGCCTGGGGATCCCAGTAGCATCTCGTTGGCGATTTTTGTGGGCACGACTGTTGGACATCGGATAGACAAGGGATGCATTTTGATTATGACTTTGACGAATGTTGCGCCCTAGAGCATTCCTACCAAGACCGCCGCCTTAGAGAGAAGGGATGTTGAACCAACCAAAATACAAAAATGGGGCAATGAGGCGATGCGAGGTCGGTAAAGTAGGGCTCGGTAGGTAAGGCGAGAGAGGCCCATAGAATACGGCTTCTGAGTTCCGCAGCTCGATACAAGGCAGAACACGGGCTTGATTTTTATTTATCTATTCCTTCATCTTCTTGACGACTGCCCATGAAGCGCCCTCCATGGCGTGGAGGCCTGGGACAGGGCGTGTGTAGTGGAAGATTTGGAGGGGAGATTTTGATAGGTATATTCTTGTCGACGATAGAACAAGACATTCCAAGAATGCTTTGCTCCCTTTTTCTTGCCCTCCTCGGTTTTCTTTGTTTCGTAACATCCTAGTACCGTGTGCGACGACTGCACCAGGGCGATACTCCACCAGATGCGTAAGAAATCACATGGTACTATGGTCACAATTGTCGCTGCACAGGTTTTTTGTTAGCAGGCCGAGCTCGCCATAAGGGTACCTACTACATGTGCCGTTCCATGATGCAGCCCTCAACTCTCGTACGCTAAGATGAAGATACTACAGCAATAAAATGGACCCCTTTCGGCGCCACTGTGATTGCTATATGCCTATGCAAATCTACAGTGCCTCCATCATGGGTTCGTAAAAACCTTCGGAAACTTTGGTGCCTTCAAGTTCTGCCACTCAAGCCCCGTCGTAAACAGTGCGAGTAGGAGGCCTAGGTGTGCGGGTATGACGCCGGCCTCGAAAAAGAAAAGGAAAAAAAAAAAAAAGGAAAGAAAGAAAGCACCGAAGGGAGCACTGAGCAGTTGAGGCAGGTTAAGACAATTCTGATACAAGACCTCATAATAACATGAGCTGGGAAGGTTGGACTCGATGAGGGAGTGACCGGCCCCCTCCTTGGGGATTAAAAAGAGCTGGGGGCAGTTAGAGCCAGACACCACCTACAAGTGTGGTTTCGTTTTCCTTTGTTGCCCCTTGTCCTCTCTTCTCTTCTCTTCTCCCCTCTATCTTCTCCTCTCCCTGCTTTCCTCGTCCAAGCCTCTTCCTTGCTTCCATCTGCTCTGTAAACAATACATTAATTGCAATGTGGTGTGAGCATTTTCGACAATGAATTTTGAAAATATTAATACAAGGGAGTGGTTTTGGGGTTTGTAGCGCGCTGTGTCTTGCAAACATGGCGAAGCTTTGAAGGATGCAGTGCTGTTTTGCAGCAGCGGAGTCAGGTAGTTTGGAAGGAATGGAAGGATGAGCATGAGCAGAGAGGCTGTTCTCTCTCAAGTTTTCCTTTTGTTCCGATTTCCGTTCGGCCAGACCGGAAATGGGGGAAAGAGGGGGCGCCCATCAGCTTCCCTAAGTTTAACAAAATCTCCCTCCTCGACGGGCGCCGATCAATACTCCCAGGGGGAAGTCAAGTGTCTTGAGTTTTCCGAGTGGGCACTTGGACGGAATCTGTGACGATGTCCCCAATTCGTAATCCACAACGGGTGAGTGTGCCTCAACACCCTCCTTGGGAAAAGGACGAGAAGTGTTATTATTATTAGACCCACACTTGCTGGTTCTCCTAGTTTGCCGGTGGTCGATGGTACATGGACGAGCAGAACAGAGTCAGCAATCGGAGCGCTGACGGATGATTCCTTGAGTCCAGTCGGAATCATTGATGCTGCACAGTGGTGTTGCATCCAAGTCACGTGAAATAAATGACTAACAACACCTTCGCTTTTGGGCATCCTGGCAGAATTGAGCCTGGTGGTTTGGACCTCAATCTTGTCGCCATCAACAATCATCACCAGTTTCTCTGAGAATAGTGAATTTATCGGGGGATTAAGGGGATTATGGGGGAATATTAAGTATGAGGCGTAAACGAGAAACAAAATCGAGAGGAAAAATGGACAAGCGTAAGGTCATCGAAACGAGCAAGTGTGATTGGGGTTTGTTCCTGACTGTGCCGAATTTGCGTCTTGGATGGCGGTGTCTCATCCGCTCGACCAGCTGCGAACGACCCGGTGATGGGTAGAATTCGTAGCGATGGGGGAAGGAGACTTCCTGTCACGTTGGGACCTGGCAATAATTACTCCATTTCGAGAATTAGAGTCTCCATGTACCGCTAACCCTGCCTGTGGCTGTCAGATCCACAACTCAAAGAAGCCGAAGTCTTTTGTTTTCTCAACGAAGGAAAATGGGAAAACTAGAGGAGAAACGAGAGGGATCATCGATACTCGTTGGGAGGATTTTCCCCACGAAGATAATATTTTCGGCCTGGTCAACGGCCCCATTTTCTACCATTATTGATGCTGCTTCTCTTTTGAAGCCATCACGGAAGCTGGGAGGGTTTTGCGCTGCCTGTACTCGGTACCTTGCGCGTGATCTCGCCCCCAGACGGGGCCAGCAATGACCTGCCTTAAATTGCTGACGTGCGTTTCTGATTGGTCTGAGCTCGCGAGACCCATAACAAGTACTCTGTAGTGGATACCTCAGGGGCCCTGGAACTGGGCTCCTCCCTAGGAACCGCAAAGGTTGAGCAAGGGTGGGTTCGGCTGAGAATCGATCGGTGCACTGGGCTGGGCCGCTCTCACACTCTCTCCCACTTCACGGGATTCCGGATTGTGCATTGCGAATTACACTACAGGCTACGACGGCCTGGCTCGACCCCAACGCCAACGCACCCCTCAGGAAAAAAACCACTCGAGGTGCAACTCCTAGGCAATTGTTATGGATGGCTCCATCAAGCCATCATCCCTCGCCCCATTGACCGCATTTCCAAAACCCCTTTCCTTCTCTTCTTCATCATCCACTTGTTTCCCATCCTCATCCCGACACCATCGTCATCACCACTTTTTATCATCACCACTCCCCTACTTGTACTGCCCTAATCTCCGCCACTCGCTCTTTCCAGGGCCTCGATCGCGTCTTGTCTCGGTTTTCCTCCCTTCAACCCCGACCATCGGTCTTGTGCATTTATCAACCACTGCCTTGCCTTTCTAGGTTTGCTTGCGCGTACCGGTTGAAATTTCCATCTTCAACAAACGATATCCGCTTTTGTACCCTGCAGCGTCATCTTTTATTTCGCACTTTCCGGACCAGCCCTTTGGTTCATAGACAGGCCTCATTCCGAACTTTGGCGTCTCTACTTAGCCGCTATCTCGCTCGCCGAACGAATGTAGCGGATACCATTGAAGCTTTCGTCTATTTCCATCCACAATTTCCCTTACGATATCGCATCACCATCGTCCTTTGCCCCAGTCTTGCCGCCAACTACGAGTGTTTCGCCCGAAGCTCTGCCTCATCCGAGCATCCGCAGCGACCAGGCCCTCCGAGGAGACGCGTCATTATTCTCTTCAACATCCCCCGATCCTCACATCTATCCTTTGTCGATTTTCACATGGGTTCGTAAATTTAACGTAGCCGTCTATCTGCCCGGTTTTATAAGCACGAAAGCGCGAGACCCTCGTCGTCTTCGTGTTGCCTCGTCTCTATTACGGTCCCTTGGTTGTCGAGATCGAGAACCTGGAACACAAATCGCGACATCCACCCACCCCTACAATGGAGTCCAACTTTCGCTCCACAGTCCTTCAGAGGCCCCCAGACAAGGATGACGACCGCGAAAGAAGGCACGCGCGAGATATACTGAACCCGGCGAGCTCTATTGTCGCGGCACCAGGCGCTCCACAGGCGCCGCCCCCGCGACATGCGGGCTTCAGTCTCCGATCCCCAACACAATCCGAGTTCTCCTCCTACTCGACGCCGCCCGGCGCGAATAATCATCATCAGTCGCCATCAAGACCTGTTCTCAGCTCGTTCATGTCGCCATCTGTCGGGTCTAGCCAGGCCTTGCCCCCACATCATTCCTCATCAAATACCTCGAACAACCATCACCACGCCGCTCCCCCATCACCCTTACGCGGCTCCCCGGCCTACTACCCCCACAGGCGAAAGAGGTGCATCGTGAGAAACAGGGCAGCTTTTACGATCCATTGACAGACACTACGACAAATGAGCGTCGCGTTTCGGAAACGGGGTCCTGGCATGGGGCCTCAACACCTAAGGTAAGTTGTGTTCCGACAACCGCAGCGACGCGGTATACTCTTTCACCATCCATCATATATTCTTGTAAAAGTTGCCATAACACCATTTATTTATTTTTCCCTCCCAAGAGCTCTGGCGGTCCCCTCAACTTTTTGTCCCGCTTTCAGACGCAATTTCCCGAGATGTCTATCCTGCTTTCTAGTTTGGTTGCTTTTTTCCCCTTGTCCATGTTCGAATTAGAACTGGTCCTGACATGGAGCCTTTTGTGCTCCAGTTTTTCCTTTACTGGGCAAAAACACCACCCTGGCCTTCGCTCTTTGATTGATGATCACCCCTTTCCCCAAGCCAACACCTTGTATTACGGGAAAGAACGAGCCACTGCACCGAAACCGAACTATTTTTTTCCTTTACCTCCTTAGCCCCCTTCTCTAAGCCATGCAATCCAGTTGGCTCATCCCCTTCACTGAATTTTCTTCCCTTCCCTCATCCATCACCAATGCACACATTGCCTGACCATCAACCCTGACATTAATTTTTCTTTTTGTCGTTCCAGACTCGTGAGGCATCGACCTATTCATCCTCGTCCATCGAACAACAACAACAACGCCCCTATAACAACGGCACGTATACGTCGCCAAAGACAGCTTCATTCCAGCCTCGAAGCCCCCTTTCTCGACCTCATGGTCTGCCGGCAACGGCTAGCCCGTCCCGGCCGGTTCATCCTAGCTCGCCCGTCATGCGACCGATGTCAAATGGAGGTGGTGCCTCGGTAAGCGCCGGTCTTCCTTCGCTACTTCGCAGCCCATCTCCCCCGGCTCCTCCCACCGCGTCGAAGCCTACTTCCGTATGTCTCTCTCTTGCCCCAGTTACTTCTCCTCTCATCCTATGCAACATGGTGACGTCCCGCGCTAACCTTAGACCATCGTCATCTGTTGTTCAGTCCACTCCTAGCCGCGCTGCCGAATTAATGTCCTTTTCGAATATACTCTCGAGTTCTGAGCCCGCTGCGCCCAGGCTACGGCCGACCTCTCCCGCTCGACTCGATGCCAAGGAGCCGGCACGACAACCGTCCCCGCGTCGTGAGATCGCTGTTCTGAAGGAGCCATCTCCGGAAGCCCCTGTGAAGAACTCGGATAAACCCACCACCGATGGCGGCCTCCGTGCACCAGAACCTGAAAAGGAGCCGGAGTCTAGGTCAGAGACTGAGAAGGAAGACACGCCTCAGGAGACCGTGAGCGCTAAAACGGAACTTGAAAGCGAGGTTGAAGCCGAGGCTGAAGCTGAGGCTGAAGTCGAGACCAGTGCGGAACGCCCCAAAGACAAAAAGAAAGCACCCGCAAAGACAAAGGAAAAGAAGGAGAAGCCGGCCCGAAAGTCCAAGGGACGCGTCTCTGACATCAGGGATGCTGAGAGCACGCCTAAATCGAATCGCCGATCGTCCGCGTCGCAGAAAGACTCAGTCCGGGTTCCCGCCAAACGCCAGTCCAATGGCCAGCCCAAAAGCCTTGCCATCTCCGCGGCTAAAGAGAAAAGAATCCTGATTGAGATGGAACTACTCGACGCAGAGGCTGCGGAGGAAGAAGAAGATCAAGAACTCTTTGCGGAAGAAGCTGATGCCTTTTGGAGCGTGCCGCGAAGCGCCTCCGAATTGCTAGGGAAACCGACCTAAAGCGCAACCTAGAACGGCGACGTGACCTCGTCGAGTGCGCCCTTGACAACATTCTTACACACTCCGAATTAGGCAGGAGGAGGTACGACGAATTGTATTGCGAGGATGCATTGAACGAAGTGCGCGAACGCGAAGTCTTTGCCGAGAAGGAGCGGAAGAAGGATATGCAACGAAAGAGGCGTCGTGAGAAGTCCATGGCTGCCACCATTGAGCAGAAGGAGGCGGCCCTTGCTAAGGCCCGCGCCGCTGAAGACGAATCCGAGCGCCAGAAACACCTGCGGGAGGCGGAGCGCGCGAACAAGAAGGCTCAGCAGACTAAACTTGTCCTCCAAAAGGGTCTCAAGGGCCCCGTGCGATCCGTCGACCTCAACCTCGAAGGCGGTGCCTCGTCCTCAATTCCACCTTCCGATGCGGAGAATGGTAAGGGCAAATCGAAAGGACGCGGTAGCTCTAGGCCGAAGAAGTCCAAGGAGCAGAAGCAAGCAGAGAAGGCTTCCGCCGAAGCTGCTCAGGCTGCTATTGACGCCGGTGAAGAACTGCCACCCCCGAAGGAAGAGGGCCGCATTCGCATCAAACTCAGCAAGAAGTCAAAGCAGCAGCAGCAGCAGCAGCCGTCGGAGGATGCCGACAAAGACAAGGAGAACAAGGAGCCCAAGCCTGGCAAGGAGCCCAAGGAGAAGACCAAGGAAAAGGAAGAGCCTGTCCCAGAGGCCAAGTTCCAATCCAAGGGATTCAATCAAATTTACGATCAAATCTGGCGCGATCTTGCTCGCAAGGACGTCAACAAGACCAACAAGCTTGCGACTGACTCATACGCGGTCAAGTCCTCTAACCTCAAGAAGACTGCCATCCTCGCGTCCAAGGAAGCGAAGAGGTGGCAGCTCAAGACGAACAAGGGCACCAAGGATCAACAGGCGAGAGCCAAGAGGGTAATGCGAGACATGATGAGCTTTTGGAAGCGCAACGAACGAGAGGAACGCGATCTCCGCAAAGCGGCCGAGAGACAGGAACTCGAAAACCAACGAAAGGAGGAAGCTGACCGCGAAGCCGCCCGACAAAAGCGAAAGCTTAACTTTCTTATCTCCCAGACCGAACTCTACTCCCATTTCATCGGCAAGAAGATCAAGACCAATGAGGTGGAACGCAGCACGGACAACCCCGAGGTTGCCGCGGCCGACAGGGACCATATTCCCCAGAACACGCTGGATATCAAGGAACCCACAGGCCCGGTCGGTACCAAAATTAGCAACTTCGAGAACCTCGATTTTGATAACGATGATGAGAGCGTGCTACAAGCTGCAGCCATAGCCAACGCCCAAAACGCCATTGCGGAAGCCCAGAAGAAGGCACGTCAGTTCAACAATGAGGATGACGGAATGGACGAGGATGGCGAGATGAACTTCCAGAACCCGACCGGCCTGGGCGACGTAGAGATAGAGCAGCCCAAGCTCATCAATGCCCAGCTTAAGGAATACCAGCTCAAGGGTCTCAACTGGCTCGTGAACCTGTATGAACAAGGTATCAACGGCATCCTCGCCGATGAGATGGGTCTCGGAAAGACTGTACAGTCCATCTCGGTCATGGCCTACCTCGCCGAAAAGTACGATGTCTGGGGCCCCTTCCTGGTGGTGGCGCCGGCCTCCACCCTTCACAACTGGGAGCAGGAGATTCGCAAGTTCGTGCCTGAATTCAAGATCCTGCCGTACTGGGGCAGTGCAGCCGACCGCAAAGTGCTACGAAAGTTTTGGGATCGCAAGCACTCGACCTACAAGAAGGATGCCTCTTTCCACGTCTGCATCACGTCGTACCAGCTCGTCGTATCTGATGTCGCTTACTTCCAGAAGATGAAGTGGCAGTACATGATTCTGGATGAAGCGCAGGCTATCAAGAGCTCGCAGAGTTCCCGGTGGAAGTGCCTTCTCAGCTTCCACTGCCGTAACCGATTACTCTTGACTGGCACGCCCATCCAAAACAACATGCAAGAGTTGTGGGCTCTTCTGCACTTCATCATGCCCTCGCTCTTTGACTCACACGACGAATTCAGCGAATGGTTTTCCAAAGACATCGAATCGCACGCTCAGAGTAACACGAAACTTAACGAGGATCAACTCAAGCGTCTGCACATGATTCTTAAGCCATTCATGCTACGTCGCGTGAAGAAGCACGTGCAGAAGGAACTTGGTGACAAGATTGAGTTGGATGTGTTCTGCAACCTAACATACCGACAGCGAGCTTACTACGCCAACTTGCGCAACCAGATAAGCTTCATGGACCTCATCGAGAAAGCCACACTAGGCGACGACAACGACTCAGGCACACTGATGAACCTTGTCATGCAATTCAGAAAGGTCTGTAATCACCCCGATTTGTTTGAGCGTGCCGATACAACATCGCCCTACGCCTTTGGCCAATTTGGAGAAACGGCATCCTTTGTGCGCGAGGGCAATAATGTGACGGTCAAGTACTCGACGCGCAACGCCATTGACTACCCCCTTCCCGTGCGCGTCTGGCAGGGCGACGGCCGGCTCGACAAGGCCTGCAGAGATAACCCCCAAGCGGGATGGAGGAACAAAGCTCTTAACCACATGATGAACATCTTTACGCCAAGCAACATTCGCGAAAGTATGGAAGGGTCGGACACGTTTTCGTGGCTCCGCTTTGCAGATGCCTCTCCCGGAGACGTGTACAAGGCCACCCATAGCAACATTGTGCAGCGCGCAGTAGACATTGGCTCGCGAAGCAGTAGGCTTAGCAAGATGGAAGTCGCCTACTCAGACACCGAGGACAACGGTTTCACGCCCGGCCACGCCCTCTTCATGATCCATGAGCGCAAGAACAGACAGGCACTTGCGGAGATCACAGGCGAAGGCGTCCTCCGAAATCTGATGAATGTTGGACGCGTCGTGTATAATGACCTGGGCCTTGGCAGACTTGAGCAAGCAGCACGCTCGCCCGTATCAGCCCCGCCCATCGACGTGACTTGCAACGACCCGTCCACTAGGGTGGAGCGTGAGCAGACGCTTTTCAACGTCGGCATCAGGAGGATCCTCTACGGGCCTAACCCAGTTGAGCAGGCAGCCCTCATCAGGCAGAAGGTTCCGCCGGCGTTCATGCCCCCGATGAAGGCATTGCCAGCGCCCGACAACGACAAGAAGAGGTTCAACAACATTGCTGTTCCGTCAATGCGCCGGTTTGTTACTGACAGCGGCAAACTGGCGAAATTGGACGAGTTGCTCTTCAAGCTCAAGAACGAGGGTCACCGTGTTCTTCTCTACTTCCAGATGACGCGCATGATTGATTTGATGGAAGAGTACCTCACGTACCGTAACTACAAATATTGCCGCCTGGACGGCTCTACCAAGCTCGAGGACCGACGAGATACCGTGCACGACTTCCAAACTCGGCCCGAGATTTTCATCTTTTTGCTTTCTACGCGTGCGGGTGGTCTCGGTATCAACCTCACGACAGCTGACACAGTCATCTTCTACGATTCGGATTGGAACCCAACAATTGACTCGCAGGCCATGGACCGAGCTCACAGGCTGGGCCAGACGAAGCAGGTGACTGTCTACCGTCTCATCACGCGCGGCACAATCGAGGAGCGTATCCGGAAGAGGGCTCTCCAGAAGGAAGAGGTGCAACGAGTGGTCATCCAGGGTGGCGGTGCCAGCGTCGACTTCTCCGGCCGCAGGGCACCGGAGAACAGGAACCGTGACATTGCTATGTGGCTAGCGGACGACGAGCAAGCTGAGCTGATTGAACGAAGGGAGAAGGAGCTGCTTGAGAGCGGCGAGTACGACAAGGTGCAGAAGAAAAAGGGCGGGAAGAGGAAGAGGGCGCAGGTCGACAACAGCGGCGGCGACCGGGGCGGTGTGAGTCTTGATGAGATGTACCACGAGGGTAGGTGTTGCTTTTTTCCGATTCCCCTGTACACGCATTCCCCGCCAGAATTTAGGCTTGCTAACAAGATGCACGTACAGGCGAAGGAAATTTCGATGACAACAAGGCGTCTGGCGCGGCGACGCCAGTCGTTGCAGAACCAGATGTCAAGGCAGCTAAGAAGCGACGGACGGGCAGCAAGAAAGCCAAAACGACGAAACAACGGCTAGCTATGATTGACGGAGAGGTTGACGGGTGATGTTGATGCTTAAGCACCGCGCCCGAGACGCCTACATGGGGGAGGAGACACGAAACCCCGAAATAAACCCCTCCCCAAAACCAAAAACAAATGACTGGAAGCTGAGGACGGTAAAGCTTTCCTGTCAGAAGACCTAAACCTCGATATGTACCAACAACACACAACAACCAACCTTAAAGAGGGACTTTTTTGTGTTTCTGTTTTTGCTTCCTGCCTCATTTGACCCTTTGTCTATTGTCTGGTCATCTCTTATGATCAAGAGGATGCTCAGATAAGGGGGCAAAGGAGGATAGGTATGGCTTGTTTTTCTTCCCTTATTTGTTCCCTGATTAATGGGATGATGGAGATGGCATAGGCTTCAAGGGTATCGTTTTCTTTCCCTTTCTCTTTTCCAGGGACTCTGACTTTCTATGTTTCCCACAAGGCATTTCAGGCCTAGGGAGTGGCGCATTTGTGTTTTGTTTGAGCTCAGAGACCGTTCGTTAGACATGCATGTATAAGAAGTAAACAGTGGAAAAGGAGAATGGGATTCAGCTTCCCCTTTGACTGACTACCCTGATCCATTGCTATTTGTGTCTGTTTTCTTCTTTTTTTTTCCTTTGTTTTTGTGGAAGCTCGGAAACAAACAAAAAGAGGGAGGGGAGGAAGGGCTTGACATTTTATTCTCATATTTCTTTGCCTTAGCTGTCTGTCATCCACACTCTAGACAAGGTTTCCTTTTCCATCAAATTTTCATGAAAGACAGTATTACTAGAGTCTTCTCCTTTCTCTTCCTTTTAGAGATTCCTCTACTGGTCATCCATCTTCTATAAGTAAGCGGAACATGCTGCCTCAGACCCTACAAGGGATGGGGAGGCACTAATTCTCAGTTGCTAACTTTGATCATCCATGTGTATATGTGTAAGAATAGATGTGTGTGATCTGAATTTAGTAATCAAAGAAACGGAACAATATAGAGAAAAATACGTTTATTATATTCATATATTGATGGCCAACACATCTATGTCAGAGATACGCTCGAGAGCTGCATCTAAAGGGGAGTCTGCCTGCCTGGATAACCCATCATGTTATGCTAAGAAGCTAAGGGAAGAGAGTGGGGGACTGAAGCATGGACGTATGTGTGTATGTAGTGGACACTTTGACAAGGCAATACAATGGATCCATTCTAATGGATGTAAATTTGAAAAGCCCGCGGGTGTGAGGACACCTTACGGACCCGGAGCCTTCCTCCGGCCGATAAGCAAGCTATTGGCCTGCCATAGACTCCTTTGCTGTCCCTCGCCAGCTGCGTGGCTTGCTTTCCGGCTTGTGTGAGAGGCCTTCAGCTGCGGAAGGTTAAGGGATGTTACATCGCTGGAAACCTTTTTTTGTCGGCACGAGTAAGGTTACAGGGCAAAAGCTCGAGACAAGTAGGTGAGAAAAAGAGAGTGGGATGTATTTGTGGAGGGCACGCAAGAAGCGAGATAGGGAGGCATGAGTACAAGCCAAAAGAGAGTTGGGACTCTTTTTCCCCTTTTTGTTTCTTGTGCGAGAGTGCGAGAGGAATGAGAGGATAGGGACCACGCGATGGCCAGAGTGAGAGTTTACCAACAAAGTTTAAGATCAACTTGAACGGGGAGGTAATCCGGGGAAGCCTGCGCATTGAAAGGGCGGGAGTGGGGAGGGGACCGGAGACACTCACAGAGGTTCTATTTGGTGACTTGATGTCGGCAAGGCTAAGAGATCCCGCTTTCTGATAGATGACAGACGAGGTTCCTCGGAGATGACCAAACTAAAGAGCTAGAGCTAAAGCATGAGATAGTCAGAATAGAGAGTGTGGGAGGGTGGAGGAGCCCGCCTAATGGCCGCTTCATGTTTTACTTTTCTCTTTTTCTAATTATTTTCTAAAACTAATATTGATGCTCAACGGCTACGAGATTTGGATGAGCTAAGAGCCTGAAGCTATACGACATTGTTTGCTCCACCTAACAAGGAGAGGAAGGAAAAGGGCTTCTCGTGCTCAAGGCGAGGCAGGGCAGGCCAGGGCGAAGGAAGGCGTGTGCGCCATACGAATGAACAAGGCCCAGACGAGCTCATGACAAATCCCGTGCCTTATCGTGGCCGGAGTAAAAAAAAAGAAAGAAAGAAAAAGGCAAAACTTGAATCTCAAGACTGGTGTTGTTGGTGAGGAGGGGGAAGAGAATGCGAGAGGGTATAAAACCGCGTGAGAAAAAGGCTCTAGGATTTCCTGATCACACACCCCCTCCCTTTCCTCCTCGCCTCCCTCACCCTTCTCTCCGTTTTTCTGGAGTTTCTACCAAGATTGAGGCAAGGGAAGGGCAGGGAATCGAGCGAGGAGAGATCGGACAGCCAACCCAGTTTACGGTCGCTGGAGCGGGTATAGTTCCTGCGCCACCAAAATCAAACGAAAAAGTTCTTTCCACATAGGCACTGGATAATAAGGGGCGGGAGGGGAGAGCGCCGGAGGAGAAAGAGCGCGAAAGAGCGAGGAGGAGAAAAACACAAGTAACCTGAACTGAAAGGCGGGCGGAACGGTGGCCAGTCCATCCGGCTCGCCTCCCTCTCGTTGGCCCACAGAGGCAAAAAGACACGCTACATGTGTACACACCTACACACATACACACACACGGAGAGGGGAGAGAGAGAGAGAGAGAGAGATTGATAGAGAGGGAGCGGGGGCGGGGCGAGAGATGCTGAAGGGGAATGAAAGATAGGGGCGCCAGGCTTTCCGGGCGAGTTCAATCCCCGAAAAGGAAACTACTGGGGACTCGAGCCGGACTTTCTATGGAGCAGGGCGTGATTCCCAAGAGGGTTCACTTTTGGGGAGGACCTTTCCCCGGGCGGGACAAGTGGAGAACCTAAAGAAGGGGACGGGCGGGCGCCGCTCGGCTTTCGCAATCTTGGCTCCTGTTGACGCACCGAATTAAGGTTCAGGACTAGGAGGGACATGTCCCAGCTTAGGCTGGGGTCGGAAAACGCTTGGGATAGGGATGCTGTAGAGGTGAGGAGGGAGAAGAGGAGAGGGGTGTTGGCCACGGGAGATACGGGAGACGGCATCCCGGCGCCGGATACCAACGGGCCTTCAAGGGAATTTTGCAATCATTCGACTAGCTCGGACGAAGCGGCCCGAGGATGAAGGAGAACATACACAAAAAGAAGGAGGTCGTGACTGTGGACATCACCCAACAAACTCTCCCGTTCGTACCAAGCTTTAAAAATCCAAGGGTTCAAGGCAAACCAGGTTGATCAGGCAGGAGGAAAGCCCCGCTTCTCTTTTCTCCTGCCGTTGGTTTCTTTTCCTTCAATGTTCTCAATTGATATTAGTCACACGGAATGGGATCAAGGTTAGGGAAGGGCCAAGGAGAAACCGGTGTAAGTCAAATTAGCTTTGCCTCCCGGCGATCAGCTGTCACAGGGCCATTAGTCGGAAAAAGGAGTTAAGCTTTCTTTTCCCACTCCCTCGACAGGAAGCTACAAATCGCCTATCAAGGCGGGAGACATCAAGGTGGGAGACATCAAGGGATTAGCCTCCGACAGTCAGTTCACACGATAAGGGGAGTTGAAGGGGGCTCGGCGCAAAGCTGACAGGATGCTTCCTAAGCTATCCTAAGCTTTTTCTTTATTTAAACCTTCCCTCTTTTGTTTTCCGGATCTGCTTTCTCCTCGGCTTAGCTCAATGATCTCGATAATACATGTACCTACTTTCGCAGCCCATAAGCCGCTGCACCACTGTTGAACCCCTACCCCTCCCGTCCCCACGAGGCTGCGGGAATATAGTGTTCGTGTGGGGAAGACGAGGATCAGCCTCCCTGGTCGGATCCAAGGTTAACGCGGGGAAAGCACAAAGTTTCTTGATCGAGCCGACCACGGCCGCCTCCGAACGGGCAGAGGGCCCATAGAAGGGTGAAATCTCATGATGATCTGCGACGATGCTTGGCCCACATCTCCCCTGGTTCTCCTTGGAGGGGCAAGAGCGTTGGGATGCTGCCGTTCCTTCTCCGTGAGCCTCGTGGGGATAGCTTCAGTCAGGTCCCCATGAAACGCGGCACAGAACCAACCTATGGACATAACCGTGTGCCGAGGCCTCCCACAAAAACGGATCAAAATGAGGCCGATGCCTCAAAGGACAAACCGGATCGCGTGTAAGTGATGGCATCATGGTCCAACTCCCCACGTTTCCATCTGTCGATTTTGAAAAAGATTTTGAACGTGAGGGGCCCTTTTCTTTTCTTTTTCCCTACGAGAAGGCAAAATGCACTAGCGAAAATTTTTTGGCAAAGGGTGAAGAGGAGAAGGTTTCTGAATGCACGACGAGGTTTAGCTGAGACCCTCCCGCAGATCGTTTCCCTCTACGAACGTCTCTACCAGTTCGAAATGAAGAGGGTGGGCTTGTGAATTTTTTTATTTTTTTAGTACCAGGGCCTTCAAGAAGAAGCTCAGTCCCTTCAGATTTAGAGTTCTTGACCGGGAGAAACGTTGTGGAGATGACTCTTGGACTCTAGTCCAAGCTGGGAACTGTGAACGAGCAGGGCTAGAGACGAGATTGTCTTGTCTTCTACCCTGACAGCTCTGGCTGCCCTGCCGAGGTAGGCAAGGGCAAAGAAACAGTAGACTCAAGTCTCTCTTGCTCGAAAAGATCAAATGTCTGGCGTCCGTGTTCCTGGTCATACGCATTGGGGAGCTTAAAAAGATCTTGCAAGAGCTGTTTGAAGGAGCTAGGAGCAAAAGTTTATAGCCATCCCGCGATGCCTTTGCCACCTGAGAGGGGAGGGAGCCAAAGAAGACGCAATCAGTCAGGAAAGACGTGAAAGCATCCTTTCGCGTAGACATGTGGATGTGCCATACATTGAGAGCTCAAGAGTTTCCTGTCCCCATTCGCCCCATCAGCACCTCGTCGTGACCCTCCCTACGCTCCATCAAATGCACCTCAGATCTAGAATAGTCTTCCCACTCTTTCATGGGAAGCTTGTTTACCCTAGACAAGGGTCTCTATGCCTGAAGCATTAATATACCCTACCTCTCGTACATGTGTTCTGGTGATCTTGGAAAATGAAGATGTCCGAAAGACTCCCATTCTCTCTAACCTTTGTGCCCCCTTGCCTTCGCCGGTCCTCCGGCGGTCGCTCGGACGGGATACGCGGAGAAAATCATCCGAATAGACGAAACTCACTTCCCCCTCCTCTCCCAAGAAAAGGAAGTGGTTGACCTTGCATACGTCCTTAGATCTACTGCATATGCGTGGCCCCTGGCGCTGATCCTCAACATGCAATATCGCAGCCGCCATATTTCCCCTTTGTTCTTTTGCCTTTTCGGGGGTTTCTTTTTCTTTTTCCTCTTTTCCTTCTTGTTGGCGAGTTTTTCAGTGTCCACCTCCCAACCTAAAGCCGAGTAGTGTACATATCCATACCTCGGTAGATCTATGTGAAAACTAGATTTGTGAGGCAGTGATCAGGCAAGAAGGACTATAAAAAAGCAAGAGAAATGCATACCCCCATGAAGAATGAAAGCTGTTCTATCCTACTGAATACATGTACTCATCACAACCTCTGTACTAGTGTCTGGCCTCATCTTGTTTTTCAGCGAGTAATATCCGATTTGACTAGATCATCTCAAGGGTGGCTGGTTGGCCATGATCTATGAACTTTGTAGGGCAACGCAGGCTTAGTCCATGTAATCCTGAAGGAAGAAGGCCTTTTAATACCGAGGTACTATTTAAAGTTGTACCGTAATAGTAGTGGGGGACAGGAAACAAACTGTCCTGCTTGAGGGCATTTGAGGCGCTTGCGAAATGAGTCTACAGAACTATTAGCCTCAACCTTCGTTGTCCACTGAATCATCGAGGATTGGACCGCCACAAGACTAAGAGAAGCTTGAAACGGAAGAGAGCCGCCTACCAATACTGGCAGATCTTGGCCAGCCTCAACTCTTGCACCCGGAGGCTGGCTGGCTGCTACCATTACCCTAAACCCTGTCAAACTTGTTGGCTCACGCCTTCCGCCCTATTCTTTCTCCTACCTCTCTTTGCTTTTTTCTCCCACAAGCCGCTTCCCATTGTCGATTTCCTTGGGGAGAACCCCTGTTTACGTCTGAGTGAAGAGGCACTTGGCTTGCAGCCTCAAAGACGATAGGAAAATGCATGAAGTGACAAGTGATGGACAGCATCGTTGCTTGTCTGGGTTCATGCCCTCGGCGGAATTACGGCCGTGGCTTGCAAGCCTCGTTGGTATTAAGGAAGTGGAAGACAAGGGCAAACCCCAGCGAGCTGGGGTGGGCTTGGCATGGAAGACAGATGAAAGCGATGTCGATCATCTGGCAACCTCTCTGATCATGATCCCGACACCTCGCAAGAAAGAGGCAAGAAAACGGAAGAGGAAACCGGCAGACAAAGACCAAGAGCCACGCCCCCCCAATTGCCAACTCGAAGTTCTTGAGGCTTGTAAGAAAACAAAAACCAAGATTATAGCTAGGGTGGCGCGAGTCCTGCCAACATTGAGCATTTTGAGACGAGACGAGAACACCTCAGAGGGTGTTTGGTGTAATGGCAACAGCAGATGATACATGGATGCAATAAGAAATCTCGATGGAAGGGCAGGACTGCTGATGGCGGGGAGATGCGGGAGGCAGCCCTTTCAATCGATTCTCTTAGAGCAAGCCCCAAGCTAGCGGGCCGCAAACTGGCGATTACCATCGCCTCGCTGCTAGGGGCCCCGTAGAAGCCACCTCTGGCGTGGAGCGGAGCGGCAGACTACGTTGTTTGCCGGACGGCCCAATCCACGCCGCTCCCTCTGCCTTGTATATGGGTCACAATTGATATTGTGGGGGAAGAGTTGGAACGATCTTTCGGATCCTACCTTGGTAGGCTCCCTAATATTCCTCGCCGTTTAACGGGATAGGGAGGGCACCGAATCTCCCGCATCTTATCTCGAGGCGTGCATCGGAAGGAGGCGAAGGGATTAGAGGGGAAAGGGAAAGAAAAATAAAGGTCGGGAGGGGCTCAACCGTCGCCGTGGAGTCTGGGCGGACATCGGACATTTGGGCCAAAGATCGGGAGTTAACGAAAGGGGGTCGCCTTCTCGGAAAGGGTTCCACGAGTCCCAAAAACGGATGCGCGAGAGCGCCGATCCGCATGGCTTGCGCATGCGTCCCCCGGTTTGTGCTTGTGAGAGATGGGTGAGAATAAGAAAACACGGCGGAAAAGGCACAAACAGCCAAGGCAGAAATAAAGCCTTCTTTCGTTTTGCAAGGTAAACATTGAAATGAGAAATGACGGGGCAAAGTGAATTTGGAAACACTTTCCAACTCCCTGCCTGTTCCGCTCCAGGCCAACCCGCCTCCGTTGGCCATCAGACAAGTATCCATGGATATGTCAATTGCTGCATAATGTTCGGATGAGGGCCCTCTTCAACAAAAACCACTCGAGCATCAGCCTGACATATCGTTATTAGGGCTGGCTCGGCGCCGATCCCTTTCCCTGAGGCTTCACAATATCGGCGGCGCGGCAGCCTCCGGTCGACCCCCTTGCATCCTTACTTTGAAAGGCACGATGATGCCTCGGTCCGCAAACGTCAAATGGAGGCGCTGGTTTGTTTTCTACACTAGTGTGTGTTTTTCTTTTTTGTTGAAATTTTTCTTATCGCGTGTCTCGTGTGCCTAATTCCCCATCACAATGGCGGTAGTCCGGGATAACCAGGCTCCAAATTAGCCCCGCTCTCGCTGCCCGACCAGACAAGAAGGATTCACATTTTCTCAAAGTATGAGCCTCTGTTCTTTGAGTGCATTCTAGCTATTTGGCTTCTGAGATAAATTCAAGAACTTTTTCAATTGGGAAAATATTCTTGATGTCTTTTTTTTTTTTTTTTTTTAAATTCTTTTTAATGCAAATGATAGCTCACAGCTCTCAGGAAATCACTGAGGAATAATAAAAGGGGCGCTGAAGATCAGATCTATCCCCTGCCGATTGTCCCTGTCCTGGCCTCGAGCGAGGGTAGCTTGTCGACACCTGTCAGCCCCAAGCCCAAGATGAAAGCCCGATCCCGATCTGAACGGCTGGACGTGTCCACTGTGGCAAACGGCATGTTTCATCCATGCCCAGGGTGGCACGGATCACCGATGCTTGTTTGGATCGACTTCTCTTTCCTTTTTGCCCCCTTTGCTTTCGCTTTCTTCCGTTTCACTGGTTCGTTCCGTTGTCCTCGAAGGATTGAAGGCGTGCGTTATTCATTCCTCACCAAGTCCTGGTGGAAATCTGCCTCTCTGCATTCGTACGAAGTAATTCAAGGGGCATGCGCAGGACCAGCGGAGCATCCGTCTCTCTTTCCGTCTTGTGGTCAACGAAATGCTGAGGCTAATAGAAAATGGAAGGAGGACACTTGGGGAGGAGTATTGTAGATGATTCATCGAAAGAGAGACCACGATCAATAGCTCTCTCTCTCTCTCTCTTTTCTTTTTCTTTTTCTTTTTTCCTGTTTGTTGTTCGGGGGCGGGTGCTCTCCTTTTGCCTTCCGTTATTTTCATGTTGTGCTATTCACTTTTCTTCCAACATCAATTTGACCTTAGCCCAACCTTGGCTTAGCTTTAGGTTGATGTACTGTCTGCCTATTCAATTCGGTGCCCGTTTTCTCATTCATGATAATATCGTTGCAATCGCGAAAGAATGGGCAAACGACGGTCTTAAGTACAGTGACACAAAGACAAAGCCGCCCGCCCCTTGCGACCCAAGGAAACAAAAGGGATTCTCGAAACCGGCTTTTCAATGCCAAAGACGAGGGTGTTGGTTTCTCTTCGGAAGGAACAAGGGTCACGGTTCCTAGCTGGTTTGTGTGGTTTTGCACATGTGCTGCTTCTTGGTCTACCTTACGAATCAATCGCCTCACGACATGAACTTGAGGGAACATGATAACACCAGACGCGACAACGAGAACCCACCTCCCCGCCTTCAAATCAGAAATTTACTTAAGAACTAATAATATCGGTAGGAGAGGCCAAGCCAAATAACAAGGAAAGGTGATGCTAGAGGTGGAATGTATTAACGGTAGAATGGAAATAAGCAACCCGGTGTCAGGCTTCAACCAGGGCACCGGGATCGAGGGATTCGCGCTGGGATCAGAGAAAGCGCTGCTCGGTGCTATCCCATCTCAAAGTCAAGTCAAGTACGAGAAGTTGGGCACGACTTGCCCAAAGGGTGACCGTTGTGCTCCTTCTCGCCTAATAGTGGGGTTGAGAGCTTCGGGCTCCACCGTTATCCTAGCGTTTTCATGAACGAACGCAGAGCGAAGTCAATCCATCTTCAATCCCTCAAGGACCTGATTCTTCCACGTTTAATCCCCACTATTGGCCCGCCTTAGGCACATGTCCTGTCCCATCGGATCCATAATTCCATCAAGCTATCCCTGGATGTATGGATGGATCAATACCACAACGTTGTGATACCCGTCACCTCTAGTCAGAAGGCACAGCCCTGAATTTCGGTAGTAATCACTGACTGTCGAACGACTGCGACCCAAATCCCAGTGCCAGACCATGCCATACCCACCCTTGTGGGTCATCTCCCATCCATCGAACAGCACCGAATAGTACCGAACGGATTCGCTGTTTCTCGAACACATCTACATTGCAGAGTTAGTTAGAGAGGGGAGCAACAGCCCAGGGCGAATTCATGAAGCGGGGTGTGCCTTAGACGGGCCCAGTCCCATCAACCGTGAGTTATTTTCGTGTTGTTCGCATGAAAAGGTCTTTTTGGGCTGGCCGTTCGGTGATAAGCTGCGAATTCCATGTGCTCCGACCCGGCCCTATCGGTCGCGAATGAGTCGTTCCTCACACTTTGGAACCGCGCATAGACCACCGGCAACGCCGACACTTCCGCAACAACGCGGACCCCGGGCGCCGAGACACAAAATTGCGCCTCCAATGGATAATAACAAAAATTCCGTGTAACCACCTCAGGCAATGACCGGCTTGACATGGACATCCGCACGCAGATCTCAAGATCTCAAGGCTTCCTATCTCCTTTTTGTGTATCTCCCTCCAATCGCCTTTCTCTTTGCCTTGCAGTGTTTTGGCTTTCCTTTTGTTGCTTCGCAGCCTCTCATGTAATTGCCCCCGAAGGGCAATGAAGTGTGCGCCTAGGCCACACAGGAGGAGTATTGCACAGCCCCTGCTCATCTCCCTGCCACTCCCATCCAGATCTCGTATCAATCGGCAGCCCTTTCCACGACAAAAAGACATGTTCAAACGAGGCGAGGTGGACGGATTCGCATGGGAGCCCAACACGGTGAAATGATTATTAGGCATCTTCTACACGCTTCCTTCGTCAATTTAATGCTCGTGGGGTTTTAATGGTAGGAGGCGGTATGAGTAACAAGAGATCAATCCCGATTCCAAAATCTCGAAGGTAAAAGGGGCGGTACACTGTTCTTCTCGAAGCTTTCGTCCGTGCAACCCTCCTTCTTGTCCTCTCGAGCCGCGTGGCCAGTTCGGCACGCGCCCTGTGCTCCTCTCCCCTCTGACTCCAACATCCGCAAACCCGTTTTGCGTATTACGTGTCGTCGAGAATGGAGGCTTTTTTCTTTTTCTTTTCTTTTTCTTTTTTTCTTGGGTTGGGGGCTTGACCTGGCGTCTGACACCCTCAGCCAGCAGCTGATTCACACGGATCATGCCGGCTGAGCAGGTTTCGCATTCGGCCTTCCTCATTCCCAATGTGCAGAGTTAGAAGGTATCAGGTAATTTGATGAAGCTCGTCCAAGACAGCCAAGCCAAACAGGACCCTGATACAGGGCGAACAAGTCCTTTCTCCTCGGAGTGGTGGGGAACTTGAAGGATCATAATTTTGGCGTTCTATCTCTCTCTCACTCTCTCACTCTCTGTCTTGTTTATCATCCCTTCCTCGTGCCGGCTCAGTCGCACTTCATCTTTCTGCGTTCGGTCGTTTCGTTTTCCTTCTATTTGTTTCTCTTCTAATCGCAATTATCAATATTATTGTATTCCCATGCTTTGGAACGTGGATGGAGGCTAACTGAGGGTGGGACTGAAGAACTGTGGACGGACCCGCAGAGAACTTAGGGACCATGGGAAAGGGGAGGGTGTCGATGTAAGATGGTCACTCCACCTCCACTCTCCCGGCAATCTCGCATCCAAACCAACAAGGAAATCCTGGTCTCGATGAACAAGCGGAATCCAAGTAGACGGAAATGGCCAGCAGGCGACAGGCAGTTATTAGTACCCTTCCCTCATCTTCTCGAAAACCAGCCCTTTCAAAGTGTGTGCAGTCTCGGCATTGTTGGATCGAAAACCCCACATCGACAGGCAGCCTTTCTTCTCGTAGAATCCCCCCCCGCCTCCTAATCCTCCACATCCTTCTCGCCGCTGTTTCATGACTGCGAACGGTTCATCTCTTTTCCCACCCTTCAAAATAAATGTGTGCCCCATACAGTGTCCCTCTCCCAGTCCTTCAATCCCAAGTTCGAAACTGCATCCTGCACCAGCCCGCCTCGCCGTGTGGAGTGTGGAGAAAGAACTAGTTCCCAAAGCGATGGCGAAAACTGCAGATCTTCAGACACACGGGTGGGGATTCGATCTGCAGTAGGGGGCCGGGGTTGCCTTCGTGCATCGAGAAAGGGGAAAAGGAGAAGAAGGGTCTAGATCCCAGTTCTCAATTCCAATGCAGTGCTGCTCGTTCCAACGGCGGCATGGGGGAGTAGCGTTCGTGGGGATCCCCTTTTCATTCTTAAATCTGTCTGCTTTAGGAGCCAACCTAGAAGTTGCAAGCAGCGGCCTTCGGGATTCCGTGCTCAAGTTGGTACGAAGTACCTCTCCTTGCGAGCTCTAGGACTGGGGCAGCGGGACAAAGCCGTGTACGCTTTTACATTCCCATGTGTCGGCGTCGGCACCCAGCTCAGTCCGAAGGACCCATGAGCCAGCATGATACAAACGAAATCATTCACCGATACATGGGTATCCGAACTGTTGCGATGTGACCTTCTTCATCGAAAAGAACGCCTCGCGTTGCTGCTGCACTCTCCCCGTTTACCCCGGCGACCTAGTTCAATGAAGAGCTTAGCTCTAAGTGATTCCACTCGAAACAAGCTCGCAGATAGCCTTCCCCACGTACCACGAAACAAAATCAACTTGAAACTTCGGCTTTTGAGGTATTATTAACATTCTTTGTGGCTGTCCCAATTCATCAACACTATAGGAATTCTTACTCCTCTGAGGCAGTGCACGCACGCCTAACCCATCACCTTTGGCACGCCAGCTTGTCTGTTTCTCATCGACAACGAAGCCCTGTTGAGTCCTAGGCTTTAACGCATATGGGAGGAATGGGCTACGAAAGGAATGGACCGATCAATGGAACCAGATCACGCCGGGAATAAGAACCATCGTTATAAATAGATTAGAAAGGAAAGAAGCCGAACGGCGTAAAGAAGCCGTCAGGGAAGGATCAAAACAAACCCACTTCTCATTCCTCTTCCCTTTGAACAGATGCAGCGCCCGACGCCGGGCGGATGGATACAGACCCTGAAAATCATTCCAGGGTGGCATGTGGAGAGCTTGGACATAATAACAACAAGAGCACTTCCCTTTTGAACGCTGGCGTTGACACCCCAGTACCCACACGGTCTAGCCCGCGGAACAGGTGCGCAGTGCTCCATCTTGTCATTTTAAGATGAACAAGTGTGCATAAGATGGATAGATCAAGTTGGCCCCTTGCTTTCTTTCTGAGGCACGCGAGCGTGTTGAAGAGAAGGGAAGAAATCAAACAAAGAGAACTAATTCTCAAGAGGATGATGATTGGCGCAGGGTGGGCGCAGCAGAAGAACAGTGCCCATTACTCTCGACTCGGCTTCGCATCCCCGGTTTCAACCATTATCGTCTCGCTCGCCCGGCAGAGATAACTTGTTATTATTAACAGATCGAAGGTGAAATGGATGGACCCCTTAGGCCTGCGATACTTCTACTTCAAGAATCCAAGTTCCTAATTGGGGAGGCACAGTCTACTAGCCCTTCATTCCGTTCTGCCTAGCCCAGACACCCTTTTGGGAACTGCTCGTCTCGGGCCCTTACTAGGCTCCGGCGGAAGCGCCGGGAACGAGCGGAGGACCCCGTCGAGATGGTTGAACTTGAGATATCCCGTCCCGTCGCACGCCCCTAATCCTTGGAGACCACCAGTCAGCGAATGGGGACTCCCACCGCTCGGCTCAACAACAAAATATTCGTTGCATGCTATGCTATGAATTTTTTCCTTTTTCGTATTCCAGGAAAACCACCTCAGCAGCACGACAACGCACATGAAGGGGGATGAACGCGTAATTCTAGAACATCGGCCGAGCCCCGTTCCCTGGCCCTCTCGAGTGAGAAGGGCCTGCAGTCAGCTCGCACGACGTGGGGACTTCAGTCTCGGAGGTTCGTTTACCACCCTATGGCCTCGCATATAATGGCGTCCTTAGTCTGAACAAGCGTTGCGCCCATCCGCTTATGCAGGACGGGGAGAACACGCCGAACCTCACAGCCTCATCAGCCACTTCTTCAACGCTCACACTACATATCAGTCAACCCGCTCAAGTAGGAAAAATGCATGGCGTGTAACGGTAGGTTTGACAGGGGCTAATATCACACTCATCCAAACCCCGAGATATAACGGATATTTCCTGCGGCCTACTGAAAGTAGCTCCTCTTTGCCTTGACCAGAGCAGCCCATTTACCCTCAAGTAATAATAGGGGGAGGGAAAATCCGGGGAAAGGTGTGAAAAAGAAAAAAACGAGGTGTGGTAAGAATTGGATGATCCTGACCCGTTCACCGAAGGGCGAGCATGTCGCTCTCCTGATCTGTATGGTGCTGCCCTCCAGTACCTCGGATGCCACGGGGACAATTTCGCTCCTCCCACCTGGCCTTTTGTACCACAACATGAAGGGCTTTGCGTGAGCGGCTCCCCTCCTACGAGATTCATAGTATCTACACCTGACACCGTGAGATAAGAAGGGCGGCACATCCATGGCCTTGGGAGCTCGCGAGTGCATGCAAGCAAGTCCAGTTTAGACGAAGCACACAATCGCGATATGACACCATAATTTGATTTCATGTGCCCATGTCCGCGACGAAAGCCGTGGCGCATCCGATAACGCGCGTTCCAGCAAACGGTGGCACCGTTCATCTTCTTGATCGCTAAATTTGCGTAGAACGCAAAGTGCCCGGGACTATGGTCTCTCTCTTGGACAAGAACAAAGTATGCAGCCGGGATATAGCTTCGGGGCTTCTCAAAAGACTCCTCCAGCCCAACCTGACCAGAAATGATAGACAGGGACAAAACGATTCCTATGAATTGACAGTTTGGTGGAGGCGCTCGAACCACCTCATCTACGACGCCCTGATAACCCCGAAAACGTTTGAGGCTACTAAAATGACCGTAATGATGAGCAGCAACTATCAAAAAGAGGAAAGATACGCAAGAAAAGGGGTTGGCATTAGGGTATCTACGCACTCATATCTACACATGAGGATGCCACGTAAGGTGACGAAGAAAGAGAAAGAGAAAGAGAAAGAGAGTGAGTGAGCATGATGCGGACGTGAGGACGATGATGAAGCATGTGTTCGTTTGGCAAGTGGCAAGCAAGCCAGCAAGATCATATGCAATTTGACGCCTTGCACACCTGATTCCGCTAGATTCTTTCTCCCTTACGCCCTTTTGCGGGAGAGGTAATTTTTCCTTTTTTTCCTTTTTTTTTTTTTTCACGATGCGGAACATTATCCCCGTAATCTCGCCGAGAAGAGTGTTTGCAAATATTGATACAAATTCTCCCAAAAGTCGAGTCTGGTTCAGATCGTCCTCATATCAATTGATCGCACTGTGAGGGCGCGGGGATAGAAATGAGCCTCAAGCGAATGAAAAGTCTAGTTCAATTGGACAATCATCGTGCCCACGTGAGGCGCAGCTTTTGGCGGGAAGCCCAATGAGTGGGTCCCTATATTTTCCTACTTGTAGTTTGAAAGGTTTAGAGCATCAAACCTCAAGTCACCATGGTATCATGTGCAGGTGAACATCGGTAACAACATGAACACAAAAACGAAACATCCATCAGTAGGAAAAGAGAGAGAATAGTAAACCCGAGGCCTCTTGGTGGTTATAGCAAAGGGTCGGTTAGTCGGGAAAAGAGACATTGACGCTATTTGGCTAACAAGACAGTGGAAAAGTCTGGTGCTAGCCGGTCCCTGAAGGGTATCTGGTGTGAGGATGTTCGGGGATTCAAAAGGACCCTCGGCACCCTGAAGACCCCGGGCAAGCTGAATCCCCTGCAAATAGACGGCGCTAGCGGCCACGCCGGTTCGGCGCCGCAACGAACTCTATTCTCTGTCTACTGGTTTTACTGCTTCAAATGGTCCTTCATTCGTTCGATGAATCGCCAATTAGTGCAAACTCAATGAGTGAAGAGTTGGGACATTGAGACCCTATCGTGGGCCCTTGGTCCTGTCTCTTGTTAATTTGGTTCCCATCGCTTTTGCTTCTTTTCCGCCTTTCCCTTTCCTGGCCAACCATCATGTATGTAATCAATCATTCATCAATGAAATCCCTTCTGTAACGGAGTCGGGCTGGCTGGATATCCACCCACGTTGGCCTTCAGTCTTGTCTCGTCTTGTCAATGATTCATCATCTTTCGGCTGCTATAAGCAGCGATTGTCTTTCAAGCACAAGAGGCAAGGTGACCAATAACTGATTGCGCTTGCCTCTGCTGGGACGCAGCGGTTCTCGCTACCCCCGCCCTCATGGAACTGAGCGCTGGGGATACTACGACCTTGAGGTTATAGTGTAGATCAGGCATGGCAAGGGAATAGGCGTACTTTCTCAAGAAACTTAGGCGTGCTTGCCCGAACTCTGATACTCCGCCTTCATTATTCCCGATTCACCCGATCATCCATCGCTATTCTCGGAGAAGAGGCTCCTCTCCAAACTGCCTCTTTCCCGGCTACTCCTCTCCACTTGTCAGACCACCTCACATCAAATCGAGGACGACCCAAGTTCCTTCTTTCCCACATGCACAAGCAACGCTCCTTGCACACACCGTTTTCCGCTTGATCCGTTCGTGCCCAAAGTTTAGATCGTCGACGCGACGGTGACCCACTAAAACGGAATGATAATGGTTCTTCCACGACGGGAAACGGTTCTTCTGCACACCCCCGCCTCAACGAGACGGATTGGGATTTTGGCCTTCTGCACCCTTGCCTTGTTCACGCCTTACCCCCTTCCAATCCACACCCCATCCGCCCTCCAAATATTCGTTTCCCTTCACCCCCACCCCCTTGCAATGAAGAGAGACCCACCCCTCCCCTTCGATCTGAAAGAGAGAACACAGGTTATCCACCCCCTGTCCTTTCCCTTTTGCTCTTCCCTTGTCGTGCTAGGCTTGGCCAAGGCTTGAGGTGTGAGGTACCAGCAAGTTCCCTCCCCCAAGCTGTGCTGCGATAGATACGCGGATGCAGCCCATAGATTACAAGCACAGGCATATTCTCTGTTCCAACTTGAGACTAGGCAGAACAGAAACAAAGAGACACAAGATATAACCACCTCGAAGCCGTCCTCATCCTCAAGTCTTCCCTCTTCTCTCCGACTTCAAATATTCACCTCTCCTGACCATTATAAACGACCCAACACTCTTCTTTCGCCTTTCCCCTTGGCATCAACTAATAAAAGGGATATAACTCGACACTTTGTTCAAGACACCATACACGCACAGCCCCCACACACTCAAACACTGGCACACGCACACAAACGGGCAAATACACAGACGCAGAGCACAAAGAGAACAGTCATAAACACCAAATTACTATACTCGCATCACCAACGCCATCTTGCCGGTAGACCTGCTATGGTACTCGCGTGGCTACGATCTTACCACACTTTATCGTCGATCTCAACCCCGATTCACTTCAGTTCTCGCCGCCTTTGCTATAAACACTCGCCCTCACCTCCCCTGTAGCCCGCTGCTCACCAACACGCCCAGTCTTGCCAAAGCGCTCGGCCTTTAAAAACGCACATCTCCCAACGGCCACCCCTCGCTTTCCGGGATCACTAGTACCCTATACTTTGTTCAGTATAATATGCCCTCGAGCTCTCACTCTTCTCGGCACGGCAGCGCCTCTTCAGACTCTTCGTCTTCCTCTGACTACACAATGGACCCCATCCGCGCACCTGTCGCCTCCGTCAAGGTGCTCCGCTGCCTGCGGTGCGCCAAGATGCAGGAGGCTACGTCAACCGACGACATCTCAGCGTGTGGCATGGTTCGGATTGGCGAAGGCATTTACTACTGCCAACGTTGCGCCAAACTCGTTGGCTACACGTGAAGGCTTCCATCTTCACCTAATCTCATTTTATACCATGCCTCTAAAATATACACGCCACCCCTCTTTCCTACAGCAAACGATTCACATTCACGATTTGTGAGGATGATGACCCTGGACACTCGCCGACACCATCCTACAAACTCGTTTTCCCCGCACAACACCAAACACCACCCACCGATCGTGAGATCCGACGACTGCAACAATAACCACAAAGGCCGAAGGGTACTTTTTCCCAAGTCGTCTGGGCCGGTCGCATGGCTACACCCCTTTCCCATCAGCTCGGCATTAGTCCTTGCGCAACAAATTTTCGGATCAGTCTTCTTGTGAAGCACGACTTTTGTTGCAGACTTCATCGCTTTCGCGGTGGGAAGGAGACGAGATACTCGCGCGTACACGACTCGTAGCTCGTATCTCGACGCTGCCACATCCCAAGCGAACACTAAATGGGCGACTCTACAAAATCGTGGAATTTTGCCCTTTCCGTTTGCAGCATAGTGTCTCCCTTGACTCAACTTCGAACAAACAAACGGAGAGACACATGGAGGATGCATAGACGGCACGCAGCAATCCTAAGACAGCGAGGGAAATCCATGAAAAGAGGGTCCGAGGACATGAATAAAAGATTGGGAGAAAGAACCCATCTTGTTTCTTCGTCCTCGGCGATTTTCTATGCATGAGAATTTGTCTTCGTTCCTCAAGGCATTTCCCACCCCGCTTCTTGAAAGCCCTCGAAGGGTGTGCCCACGTTTGAACACGGACGACGCACCTGGAACAAGGGCCGGTTTCCCACTTCTTTCCGAGATGAGATGATCTCAATATATTCCTCCCTGTACTTTATCTTGATACCCATAGAATTCGCCATTCCTAGCATTGCCTGTCTCATTTTTTTCTCCTTTCAACTGCGTCTACACCGGTTTGGCTAGACGGGAATGAAGGGGCACGGGGTTGAAGGGGTGTCTATCACCCTAATCGGGCATGAAACGAGTCCTAGGTCTGGAAACTGGGGATTTTTGTTGTTCAGTTTTTTAGAAAGGAATTTGGCGTTTTCTGTCCGGAACTACTTTGCATTTTCTTTTTCTACATCTTTTATCGGAAACAATCTTAGCTAGCGGGTATCATCATGACAGAAAGAAATACAGAGACACGAACTCATTTACATCATAATTTTTTCTCCTTTCTTTTCTTGTGCCCTTTCAGAGTAGTGGCCTCCCGTTTTGTGCGACGCATCGTCGATACAGGTCAGAGAGGAAACCCACGCTCTATACATGTATTGTGAGAGAACGGATCAAACAAGACCATAGGCCACTCTACAGATTCACAACACAAAATTGGAGGGTGTCTTTTTGGGGTTAAGGGTCCCCCATTTCTCTGTTTATCCCTTTTTTGTTTACAGGCAATCAGATGTCGTGCCGCTTCAGGCTACCGTCCCCCAACTAATTCGGGGCAACATCAAGGGAAGCTGCAGGTAATGAGTTGACCGAACATTGAAGATCTTGAACAGCCTTGACAAGCTGTGGGTGCGGGAGGGCCCAAGAGCCAAGCTCCGCCCCCAAAGGAAATAATAAGAGCGAGCTGTTTTCTGCTTGCTTTTTCAACACATTATGCGTTGGTTGTCTCAAGCCGAAACTCGAGGCTCGTTCTTATCTCCAAATAAGTGAGACACTGAAATAGGGTGGATGTCAAAAGGAAAAGAAATTTGGTTGGGACGAGACAGCAGTGAACCCTCCCCACAAAAGAAAGAAAGCAGAAAAAAGTGAGAGGGCGTAAAAGAAAGGAAGAAGAGGAAAAAGAAAAGTCAAATTCCAAAGGAGGCCGGAAAGCAAGCCCGAAATCAAGAACACTTGGGATTTGGGATCCGAGGGTGTCCGGTGAACACGTACTCGCTGCCCTGCCCTGGAATGGAATTAGTCTCCCGGCTGGCGATGCATTTCGGTCATCAATGTTCTTCGTTCTCATTCAATCAGCGTCGGCACCCTGTGGATCATTACAAACTCCCCTTGAAAGGAATAGGCTGGCTAAGGAAACCGGCAAACACTTCTTTTTCCGTCTCTACATACATGTAGGTTGGAAAGGGCGGAGGTTTCCCATTCCGGGCTACCAAGAACCAAGAAGCTTCTTGCTTCTCGCGCGATGGCCTTTTTTTTTTTTTTTTCCTCCTCCTTCTTTTCTTCAAGGTTTATATTGCACTGCCTGTTTTACATGCCAAGTTCGATCCAATCCTTCTGTGACTGTGGATACGAGGAGGCTATCTCGTTCTTGGTCCCTTTGGTGAGTGGTGGGTTTGAACGCGCTCATAGACCAAGTGTAAAGAGGTGGGGTGACATGGGTACAATGAGAGGATCAAAAGATAGAAACATCAAAGGATCATATAAACCATGTCCTTTTTACAGACTAAATGAAAGAATAGATCCTAGAGGCAGGGCTAGATATGAATGGCCCTAAACATCCATCGGTAGAGACCCTATTTTCTCAGGTGCCGTTTTCATACTTGAATGGACTCAGGACTCGCGCCCTTTCGAAGGGAATGAGAGACGAACTCCTTCAATGCCATTGTTTGGTTCTACAAGGCACAAGAGAGCGAGCGCTGCGATACGTAATGACTGTTGCTCGCTCGACACCGCAATTATGACGCGAATCAGAGGGCCTGGGTCCGAAGGGTTCAATGCGGTTGAACTTGGAACACGTGAGCACAAAGGCCACGGCACTGAGTGAGAGTTCGGAGGGTATCAGAGATAGCGGCGGTATTGATTAATTCCCCCTTTCCGCCGGTCTGCCCCTATGCCTTGCGGAAATGGTGAGTCCCATCGTTAGGCATGGGTCATCGCCAGAAGATACTGCTTATGACGGCGGGCGCTGGCAAGCACGGGCAAGCACTCATAAGCTGACCATGAACCTGTTTTGTAATCGTGGTGAGGGGATTGCAGGGCGGATTGACGTTCGCCAGGGCCAACCACGTGCCTATATTCCTCGCCGAGGAAAAGCATTACAACCGGCAAGGGTGCAAGGGCTGAGCGAGCAGAGTATGGGAGAAGCCCGAAGAGCAAGAGTTTGGAAAAGTCCCTGGGGGAAGAAGTCCTAGCCTAGTGGGTGCACGTGGACTGATGCTGTCGGTTCAATTCCTGGGATGTTCTCAACCATTTCCCTACAACCCAAAGAAAAGTCACGACATATACGAACAGGAGAGCTGCGCATGCAGCACCCGACGATGACGGATTCACGGTGTTCAACGGCCAGCGCAGGTACAGCAGCGTGGAGAGAACCTGGCGTGGCGGGGCTCCACGTCGGCTGCCTTCAATCAACCTTTGTGCTTGAGTGAAGTTTCCTACCCTCCCCATCCAAGCAAGAGAAAGGAAATAAAAATAATAAAATAATAAAAAACTCCATCCCTCCACCTCCACTACATCAAGCGATGGCGTATTGCATCCACAGCGACGGGGATAACACCAGCGACCGAGAGGGCGTAATTTGGGGTGGTGAGGTAAGGAGGGGCGTGTACTGTCCGCCAGTGTTTTCGCGAACGAGAAAGTGATTCCTCTTTCTCCCTTAGGCCTTGGCTTTTCTCAACGTTGAAGACAAAACGACGAGAGGGGCGTTAAAAAAATCTTTTGCAACGTGTCGGGGTGCTCAATCTCATCTCGTTTTGCCTGTTTCGGGGGACTAAGTTAGTGATCCGTTTTTCCTCATTTCCTCACCCCCAATGCCCCTCCAGTAACGAGGCTTCGGACGGGATCGTGGGCGTCATTTGCACCAGAGGGCACACGGGTCTGAGGAGGGGAGGTCGGCAAGATGGTGGGGAAAGTGCAACTTTTTCTCACAGGAGAGAGGGGCTCCGCGTCCTGGGAGCGGTTCCTGTGCAATGAGGTCATCAGGCCCCGCCGGGAGATGCAGAGCGGTATGAACGAGCGTTGAAATGCGGAACGACGGGGGCACCTCGATCAGAAATTGTTATGGCGGATCTGACATTTCCTCGATTCGGACATTTTGGGAGGGACAGGCGAATGAGAAGAGGAGAAAGGAAAGGGAGGGGGATGTCCCTGGGAGGTGGTGGTGGGGCAGCTAGTTACGGCTACCCATGGTGGGGTTATCGGCGTTTGATTGGACGAGAATGACGGAAAGACGAACCGTTTTTGTGGTGAAGCCTCGAGAGGACATTGATGACAATGGATGGATATTGTGTGTGACTGCTCTTCATACATGTACTGATTGAATAACATTCAGAAATTCACGATAGTTAGTCCCAACCCAGGTTCATTATCATGGGCCTAACTTCCCCACGATAACTGGCTAACTAACATCTAGACAGTAACCGTAATTGAAATGGTCCTCTTCCTCCCTCCCCGCTAAAGCCACCAGACGGAAAGGAAATGGATAGAAAACAGGCAAGGCTACCGAGGTAGACTCAACACCCACTACTTTGCTTTTCCACCCGGAGGGTGAAGTCGAAGGGAGGGGTGAGGAACCGAGGAGATGAGACTACTACTGTCCGTGACAGCTCGGGCATCGCATGTGCCCTGCATCGGGGACAAAGGGTGACGAAGTTGATTTAGGTTTCTGATGTAATTTCTTTTTTCTTCTTGCCTTGCTGCCAAACAAATCTGCACCCCCAAACGCATGGGGGCATGTTCGCTTGTAAGTCTCACAGCCACGGGAGGGCCCGAGTCGCGCTGTGGTATTCATAGACCATATTTCGAGGGCCTTCCGTCTACCCCAAAGGTAGTAATGGTTGCGGCGTGTTCCTCAAGGAAAAATTTCATCTGATAACTAAGGCTTGACGTTCTCCCTATATCCACCCGCATATTCGCCACATAAATTTCTAATATTTTCTTCCTTCTACATCCTTTTTAATCTTAGTGTGTTCCTATTCCTTCAGTCACCCTTGGTCCTCATGAATATGCTTGGTTTACATGTATTGTGTAGAAAGGGAATCAACAAAGGCGTGGCGGGGTACCGAGCACAGATCTGCCATTTCCCACGTGCTTCCCACAATGTCGGAAGGGCCCGTGAAGAAGGAGCCAGTCCGTGAGCATTGGTTCGTTGCTGTTTGCAACAAGATATGTGGAGAACAACGAGAGATGGATCCCATTGAGTTTAAGTTTAATAGCCTAGGTAAGGGGAAATCTTGGCTGTTTGTGTGTGCTTCGCTCTAAATTGATGAACTCGGCTCCGCTCATCAGACTTGCTGACTGATCATCTCTGCTACACTTCTCTTCAGTATTTGCTTGTCAACGGGCTTTGGGAGGCTACAGATTCAGGTCTACTGGGCGAATCGGCAAGGGGAGTATGAGCAAGTATGTCTGTGTGTGCGTGTGTGTACGTATGGAGGGGTGTGGGCTTAACTATCAATCGCAGTTCCTCCAAGAGCACCAAATTCCAAGGATTAGGTGAAAGGGTCGGACGCGCGATGATGCGTGATCGATATGGTGAGGGGTGAGTTTTAGGTCAGCGTGGTAGGTGGCTGGTGAGGATAGAGGGGCTTCTGTATAACTCGCTTCTGCTTTAGCTCGTCACACGCTTTCTTTGAGGTTGGAGAGAGGGATAAGGTAAGAGGTTTATTCTAATAAGGTTTCTCTTCTTTTTCCCCGTTAATGGCGTCACGACATGACCAGTGATTGATGTTCGCTCACTTCCCTACCAACAGGGCGGAGGGGAGGGGGAAGAGAGAGAGAGATATCCGGGTTTCACGCTTCGGACCCGTGACGACGTTTTGCAGTGCCAGGGTCCTTCGGAATAGCGTCATCAAAGAACAAGCAGAGGAGATGGGAGGAGAGTATGCAAAGATGCTACCGACAATGAGGTATGGAGGGGTGAGTGAAGGAGGGTATGACGGGTCTTCATGACGCAAACCTCTGAGCTGTCTCCGAGAGTGGGGCGGGCGGGCGTGGTTGAGCTAGGATTTCAAACAACCCGGCTTTTCTCCAGGGGGCTTTGAGTGACGAAGTTTCCCCGTTCCTGACGCTCACACCCTCCTTCTTACCCATGGCCGGGGAAAGAAGGGACGGTGAGGGGGTTCCAAACTCTTGGGAGAACGCCTTGGCCATGGTCGAAGATATGCCGAGCGGGCTACCTCAGTAATACACAGAGCATCAACTGCCAGGTAGTCTCCCTACTATGGACACTGTCGATGGATCAATTGATTCCCACCTCTTTTAAGCAACCCCTCAACGCGCTTATCTATTTCCATCACGCATAAGAAGAGAAAGGAAGAGGGAGGTTCCACAAAAGGAAGTAGCTTTTCTCCTTCATCTTATCCCTTAAGTGTTTGTTGACATCAAAATCATATATGAAGACTTAGGAATCACTAGAACACAGCTCTCCTTTTATTCATTACCCTTCTACAGGGATAAGGTACTATGTATATAAGTAAACAAATCGCGTTGGATCTGATCGCTGTTCTGATTTCCATAACGGCCCAGCAATCCACCTCTTTAGCGTAGGAAATGGTGTGAAAATTAAGTCCGTCACCAGTTTCAAACGGTTCATTAGTCTCAAACAGTATGCAAATGGAAGAGGGGTGTCAAAGAAAGGGAAGAGAATTGGTGGGGGCAACAAGGGTCCAAAGAGGTTACACACTAGCTGCACGCCTTTTCACGGGGTGGCTCATCTGGCTGGATCATGCATATGTACTGTGCTGAGGACGACGAGATTGAGCAGAGAAAAAGAGAGAGAAACGCCCCCCCAAGAAAGGACTGGGAAGAAACAACCTCAATATTATTCCCGCTCAGTTGCACCCCACGCTTGCTTAACCCAACCTTCGCACATTGGGTCTTGTTCTGCTTTCTAAGGAAGGGGGGAGGGGGGTTCGTCTCCGCGGAAATGCACGATTCGCAGCCATGCATCATCATGACGAGGGAGCAGAAAGGGGAAAAGTGTCATAGGTGCACTTTATTCGATGAAATAGAGGGCTGAACGCGAGCAAAAGCTCCGCTGAATAGTAGCCCGGCTCTTGATCCTTTGGACAATCCCCAGGACTAGTCTAGCCTGGCTCGAAAAGGCGGACGAGAAGGAACCTTAACTGTCCTGCGTGGTATAAAGTTCTCATGTTATTTTTTTCTAATGTTAATGGGGCGGAGGGGGAGGGGGGACTTATTCGCTACCCTGATAATTAAGGGATCCATGGATGGGTTCCGGGACAGTGGGGGATAAGGGCTGACTGGAATAGTATTACACTTCCTACTATGTACCAGATTGGCCCATCAGGTGGTGACCGATTCATAAAATCATTGACAGCTTGCTGGCTCAATAGATTGAAACGGGTGGGCCAAAGGCGGGGACGTCTCTAATGATAAATGCAGATATAGGGAAAGAAAGTAGAAGCTCTGCACATTGCTAACTGAATGCGGAAAGCTTCCTCCGCGCAACGGCCCCAGGCAATCTCACACGCCCGCCCTGGCTTTCGCGTCTAAGGCGATGTGGGTGCGGCATTGCTAGCATCCTCATATGTGCTCTATCTACAAAAGTTTCGAATAATTAGCGACGCATACACGCACACAAGCACGCTTGAGAGGTGGGACCGCAGGGTGCGTTAGGTTGGGAGGGTGGGCAATGTAATATACTCCAATTGCCACCTTCTTCGGCATACTGCACCCTCGGAGTAAGGTCGCTGTGGGGAGAAGGGGAAGGCGCCGTGGCGGCGCCGGGGCAGAAGATCCGGAGAAGCCCTCCCGTTCGGCTTCAAAACTGCGGGGTCCGTCTCCCTACAGCTAAAAGCAACTCTTATAGGCATTTCACCGCAGGCGTGGAGGGCGAGATCCTTGGCGGCCTATGATGCTCTATCCGGCCGAGGAGCGTTAGCTGCTCTCAACAGTTTCGAGGCGGCCCTATGGTTCTCTAAAACACAAAGCCGGCCCCGCCCCATGTACTCGTGCTTGCACAATTCAACGCGAGATTGAGATAGTAGTGTCCTCGGCAGTGACACATGCGGGCCGCCCCTTTCGGGACTGCGGGGCACTGGCGCCCCGAGTTGAGGAAAGGCAGCCGATGAACCAAATCGATGAAATGATGGACATGGAGGAACAGCTGTGCAACTATGCAGGCTCATTTTCACTCTTTCCTTTCCTCCCGTAATTTGATTATTTCCTCGTTGATAAATATTGGATGGTGGCATTCTAGTTATGCGCTGGATATGGATACGAGTTTTCTGTTCTATCTGGCAGGCGTGTGAGATGAAGGCCTGCCTTTCTAGGTCTATAATAGCTGAAACGGTAATGAAGAAGATATATGCAAGCCGTAGACGTTGACCTGCGGGCCATCTCACCAAACACATAACCTGCAGCGTAACCATGTGAGGGTCACGGTTTCTCTCAGCTTGTCAGGGGAGAGATCATGAGTGAAGGGATTCCCCTTTACCCTACCTAGTCGCGAAAACGCCGAAATGTTGTGGTGGTCGAGGTAACACCGTGTGCGACCTTGCGTTTTCCTGAGGGGGAGGGGCGGGGCCTGTTTCCTGGCTGCTGTGCAGGCCGGGTATGGTTGCTTATGCAGTGTATGTACATGCCTTTGCCGTGCCAAATATTCAGGGCCCCAGCCCTCGCCTAAAAATGGCGAGTTGGCGAGACCGAATCTTGCGCCTCGCGTTTGGCCCGATGCGGTGCAAGCCTGCAACTGCATGGGACGTTTCTGGTGGTGAACTCGTTGTGGGGTGTATGGAGCTTGCTCCAACAGGATAAGAAACGATAGGAAAGAAGTTCAAAAGTAGTCTGCATGTCGATACTGGGATATATTGTCAGCGCTGATGCGGCGGCATAAGGGAAACCGGTGGGATGCGAGGTCGCCGGCCCTAGAATCAACATCCATGATCGACGCCCGCTTCTTTCCTTTTCGTCCTTTGCTTCTTCCTGCCCGCGATATCGACGAAGGTAGTGTAGTCAGTATTACACATCTTATTCTCCCATCTCATTTCTCCTTGCTAGGTTGGGGCTGGCTGCTCTGCGGTGAAGACTGCGGCTGGATGAATTAATTCATTTGTCTGTCGCGGCCATTAATGGGATGGAATGTAATAGAGATTCGCTCATTTTCAACCGGCGAAGCTCCGGCGGCGCCCAATCCAAGTGAGCCACTCGGAATTATCGTTTCTCGCGAACCATTACTCGCCTCACACCCTGGAGCTAATTCACCAGCCAGTTTTGCCAATAAATTTTGCTGATGACTATTGCGTTCAATAGCCAATGGTAACTTTTTCATGTCTGGGAGAGCTGATTGACCGGGTGAGGCAAATTTCAGCCGGCGCTCGCGATGACTTTTTCCTAGTTCCTTTTATTCTTCTTTCTTTTTTAAAGAGGACAGAAGAAAAGAGGGGCCCATATCGAGGTATACATAGGGAAAAGAAGCAAGGGAAAATGGAAATGCAAATTCCCTGCATTTGCTCATATGCTAAATCATGGCAGATGTGCATCCTGGCTGGCCAATGCTTCCCACAATTCCATTCTCATGTTTTCAGTGGACCACGCAGCTCCGCACCTCCACACCCTCCCCTTCCATTTCAACCCATTGCCCACCACCGTCCAGAGGCCAGATGTACGGCATGGCCGGCAGGAAGGGGAACAGAAAGAAGGAGGGCCAAATGGGGAAAGAGGACAGGAACGGGGAGCAACAGAATACATATCAGACCACCCTTCGTATACCTAATCAAGGCTTAGTGTTTCTGCGATACACCAAGTATCTGAGCCCCGCAGGGACCCTATAAAGAGGTATCTCGATGAATCCACTCAGGTGGGGAGAGAGGGGATTTTGAACACTGGTCAACTTCCTCATCTGCCCTTCCTTTCCCATCAATGCCAACTGAACGATGTCATCATGCTTCTGCACGATGCACCTTCCCTCCTTCCGCTCTCTCCTTTATCCGCCGAGTGGGACTGGATGACGAACACGACGTTGACCTCGAACTGCGCACCCTTCCCGCCCCTTACCACCGTGAAAGAACGGCGGGCGTGGGGCTTCAAGCACTCAAAAATAAGGGGAAAAGCACTCGAAAAATAAGGTTGAAAACATGCCCTTGGTGAGGATATAAAAGGAGAGTAGAAAACAAAAAAAAAATATAGAAGAGAAAAAGAGAGAGAAAAAGACCATGGGTTGAATACTAACATAACTACTGAAAATACAGTAAATAAAGCAAGCCAAGTGAAGGTTCCGTCATCAGCGGGGGAAAAGCGGGACAGCCAAAATTTGAAGCTGCAGAAACCCAAACAGAACGACACTAATGATACCACATGTACTATTACTATGTGTTGGAATAAGGAAGGCAGTGATGTCATAGGGTTACATGCGATGTCACCGAAAGATAGCAGGGGATTCGTTGGGCACGGAACCCGGTGTTGGCTGGCTCAAGGTTAAACAAATGACAATGTGGAACGCGGGGCTCCGCGAAGCGTTTGAGAGGCCATGCTCCTTCTCAGAGATGTTTCTTTTGAGGTAAATGCGCAGGAAGGATCGACGGTTTTCGTGCCATTCATGTTCAGGTGCAGCCTTGTCGCTATCTAGTTGTGATGACGACCGAGTGCGCCGTTATGCAGCAGGAGCTTGCCAACCTGCTCTTTCGAAAAGCCGATCATGCTTTTTTGAGCCTCGTGAGAGGGTCGAACACATACAATAAGAGGCTTTTCTTTGGTCTTCTTTTCGATGCTGCGTACGTCAGAAGAAGAGAAGTAAAGGCGCTCTTGAGATTTTTGGATTTAAAAAAAAACACAAGGTGGCCATCTCCTTGTTCCTGGTAAGTTACACTGGTTCCAAGAGTCTGCCTGATGATGTAGATGGCAAAGGGTTTCAAATATTTGAACCTCCGGGGATGAGGGTCCCCCTCGGCTTGGACCCTAAGGGAGACAGGTGCCTGCCCTCAGCCCTCTAGCGACACCCTCATACTGCAGTTTTCTATCCGAGAGGGATTGCATCAACGTTCCCGCATCGCGCATCCGAACTTTTAGTGAAAAGGGGTTCAAATAATAAGGGGGACAAACCCCCAAAACAAGGGTCCGAAGCCTCACTTATCCACCTCTCGAGATCTCTTTTTCGCCAGCCAAACTAACGTCGCAGGCAATGTCCACAACCGCCGCCTCTGCGCTCATTCTCCAGACACGAAGCGCGCATGATAACATCACCTTGCCTCAAGCGCGCGACCCCCCTCCCCGCCAACTTTTCCTTCCGCTTCATACTCCTCTGTCTCCACGCCCGTGTTGGGGGTAAGTCCTCGCCGAGAGGTCATTGCTGGGGCACACACCCTTACTTACAAAGTCTCTTCATTCTGCTGAACGGGAGGACCGTTTGGCAACCGCCATCCACACCCTCTCCTCTTTCTCTCTACGGACGGTTGAGAAACCGGGTGAAGACCATCGTATTTTGAGAGCTCCCCGCAAAACCGAAGACTAGTGCCATCTCGGAACGGTTTGACTTCATCTAGTCTTCAGTCAACGAGGCAGGGTGCAAGACCGGGAAGTGCAACGGAATGGGGGACGGCCGGTCCCAGCAAACTGCTGATGCCATTAAAACCGGATAGCCTCCAGAGGAGGCCCTGGTCGGTTGGATGCTCACTGGCAGAACATTACCGTCCGTCCTACGGTACACTTGGAGCTGTGCGTTGTCGTTTTGCTTGTGCGTGTGCCCCCTGGATACTTGCTGGCTGATCTGAGCAAACACCGCGTTCTGTTGGACGGAGGGATCAACCTTCCGGACAAAATGCTCCGTTCGGCTCAACGTCCTCGGTTTTCGACTGGCCGCACCACTGGCACACCCCCGCGCCCCCAGGAAAAAGAAAAAGGGAGCAAGTTGGATTGTGTGGGGCACCGTTCGCGTCAAAGCTCATCTCGGATTGGGACCCTTCAATGGTCTTCACCACAACCACAGATGCAACCAAAGACGGCAAATTTTTACGACGTAGATTCTCGCTTTTGATTACCGGCGTGGAAGAATGGAAGATTACCGGCGTGGAAGAATGGAAGAGGCACGAAGAAGGAAAAAAATAAAGGCCAAAAGACAAGGGGCTCAAGCAGTGATAATTCCTGGCCGCCGCTTGGAGGCAAGATGATCCACTAACAATTCTCAGAAATTAGCTTGCAACATTGGACTGGAGGCATCCATGTTAGGCTAACCCTATATCTAGCACTCTGGAATGTCAATATGGATCAATCCACCGTTCATCGATCAACTTTAACGGGCCCGATTCAACCCTCCACGCACGATTGACGGGTCATTCACCCATGGAACCAGCTATGGTTAGCCAAGCACGCGCCGACCCCAATTATTGATGGGCCACAATCCACAGCGCCATAGCGTCTCGATGCTTCAGTGCACCCTCAGACCTTTTAACTTCTTACTGATAAGCCCAGAGTGTTATTCGGTACCGTTGCTACTCGCACAGAATCTCGTTCCCTATTCACGTTAGGAATTGCCCGTATATTGGATATGGGCAAGCCTAGTCAAGGGGAAAATCAAACGGAACCAAGAAAAGCGATGTTTGTGTTGAGCGCACACTCTCACACCCTCCGTTTCCTCCTCTATCTCAACTCCCCTACCAAAAGAAAGGGGAAAAAAAACCACACACCATTGCCGCCCCATTTCATCTCCGTCGTTAGGTATTATGACTAGCAAGTCGTGCACTTATCGGGCCCGATAGATCCTCTTCTTTCCCTGTGAGGTCTGGTGCTCTTTCGCCCGCCATGTCCATCCAAGTTCTCTGGCAAAACCCCTGCTACGACCTTTCAATTTAGCGACTTTTTCTCGCCCTTTTCTAGAATGTCTGTGCGAAGGACAGAAGTTCGATCGTTGGCAGAGACGGGACGGACATGAGGGAGGAAAACAACCACGAATTTTCAGTGGCATGTTTGGCTTATCCTATTCTTACTCGTCACAAAGGACGGAAAAGAACGAGTAAGCCCCAGACGATAAGCCCTATCACGTCCGCACCCAAGATACATGTAACGAACCCAGGGGAGTTGAGGTTACCCCAACAGAGCAGAACATATCCGTTAACAAATCTAGCTACGGGTTGTGGATACAACCCAAATTGAAGGGGTATTTAGGGAGGAAAAAAAAAAACAAGAGGACGGGCATTTGATGGAACCAACCCCCCCGGTCTAAAGGACGGGATGATTTCGACTTGACCTCATCGCGCAGCACTGCGCCAAACGTCCGTCGTCCGTTGTCCCTGTCCCCTCTTGAGAACGACTGGGGGTGAAGTAAAAATGGGAGACATACGTCAACGGGGTCTCCCCACCTCTCCCCGCCCTGCACCTTAGCTTTAAGCCATTTTGGGTTGGAAAATGGGGACCCCGATGCAATGAAAGGAGAACAAGACCGTTCGTCGACCGTTTCTCCGATGTCCGTGATGCGCTCCTCGACGGAGATCCAGTGTGCAAATTGCCTGAGGTGAGACGGAAACGGGAGAAACAAAAGATGGCTTGAGGTGCGAAGGGAAGACCGGCCCGTTTTATCTCCTAGGCTACGGCTCTGTTCCCCCTTCCCTCAATCCTGAAGCGGCGGAAACAAGCAAGCGCTTTAGACGCAGGCGCGGGTTGAGAATTCTGTGCCTTTAACGAGGCGAGCAAAGACCAAACGTTTCACCAAATCAAGGGAGCTGGTGAAAAATGTGAAGGCACCGTCGGGAGGCAATCACCGCCATGATAGATTCAACGATGCGTTACATCGGACTTTAAACACGCTGCTGACTGGTCTTGGCGACGTGGCTGGGGTTAGATTTTCTTAGGAACCGCTTCAAATCCGTTCCTTTTCACGTTCCTTGACTCCCCGCGGTCGTACCCGTGGCATCTGGACAGGAGGTGGCAATGTCGATCGTCTTGAAGGATGATCGACTATTGCTCCCTTGTCAGGGGAGATCTCCGATGATGAAGGGGTTCTTGGGGGCCAGGGGTGAAGATCGGATAGCAGCTCGTGTCACGGGTGGTGGCGAGATGATGGCGAAGGGGGTTCGCCACCTTAAGGCCAGAGGCCACGCGGTCGCTTTTTAAATTGTTCTTATAGACCCCAGACAAAGAACAAGAAATGGCAAAAGGGGGCCGAACACCGATAGTGGGCTCATCTTTTGAGGGGATGCCCCTTCGTCGCCGAGACGCGCGCCTCGCGATGCATACATGGTAGGAAGGATACCGCTCTCCGCGTCTCATTCAGCTCTTGTTAGGGTCACTAAGTTGGCCGGCCTCGTTCCTTATGAACCTTTCATGATAATGCAGTCTGTGACTTCCATTTCTTCTATAAGAAACCCCTCCCAAGCTTTGAATTCATGTAGAGAGGTTCATTCCAAGACCGTTTATGCATACATACATCTTCCGTAGTGACAAAAATAAGGAAGCAAAAAGAAGGAATCGAAAACGAACAAAAGGTAGAGCGGAGGAAAGAGGCGCTCCTCGGACTGGCCCTTCCCACACAATCCCGACGTTAGTGTAAACAGTCATCAAAAGTAAAACGAAACCGTATCCAAACTCCTGCATGTCCAAAAGAAAACAGACCCAGATTATAGCTAAACATCCTCGCTAGGGGCATATCCTCTCGTTTACCAATGTCCCGGCTGCCCGAGTAACTAGTCCTCCATCTTGACATCCGCGTCGCGAGGCTTGCTGAGATTCTTTAAAAGGTAGCTTCTCTTGAAGTACTCATTAGGATGCACAATGGTCTCAAGCTGGGCGGCCGTCATGATTGACTCGTCCTTGGCTCGCTTAATCTCGGGCTTGTGAAGGTGTTCAAAGACGCTGAGAAGACCAGATAAAGTTAGTATAGATAAGATAATCTTCGATAGGAATAAAGAATTATGGGGAAAGAGAAAGAGGGGATGGATAGCTTTCGTACCGGTTGCAAGCCATGTGGTACCTGCGGCCGTCCCTATCCTCCTTAACGCCTTGTACCACAGCCCTGTCGGTGACACCCATGCCTTGAAGCAGGGTGGAGAGGTTATCCATGTCAAAGTGCCTGTAGGGACAGCCGTGGGCCTCGCCCGGACCGGGAGCGTGCTCAGTGAGAATCTTTTGACAGCTGTAGGGGCTGTAGCCGCCGCTCCTGCGGTTTGAGTCACCACCGACGTCGCCGTAGACGTGCCGCACGTTGTAGCGGTACTCCTTGTTGAACTGGTCGTCAGTGATCTTGGCGAAGCCGCCGCGCCAAAAGGCGAGGGACTCTTCGAGGTTAAGGCCGATGCCCTTGAGAAAGAGCGAGTATTGTAGGCGACCGTAGTGCTTGAGATGAGAGTCGCGCCGCAGGCTACGGTGAAGGTGAGACATGCAGGCGGGGAAGTGCTGGGCGAGATTGTCGATGTTGCGGGCGCTGATCTCGGCGCCCTCGGGCACTGTGGAGCCGGACATGTAGGAACTATCCGGAGTGACGAAGTTCTTGGACAAGTGATCAAGAATGGGAAGGAGACGGTCATCCTCATCTAGGTCGGGTAAGGCTTGCGATGTGAGCTAGAGATAGAAGGAAAGGTCAGCGCTAGCTCATGTTAACTCCATCTAGCTTCACATCACATGGCTAGGGTGAAAGAAATAGGATACAACAAGCGGCACGGCTTTAGGGATATACGCACAACCAGCTGCTTTTCCAAGCGCGACGTGAACTCGGTGACAATCATGCTTGCTTGTTCGCGACTCGGAACAAAGGCCTTTCCAGCCCGCAGAAACACCTTTCTCGATTCTACGAGCTCGGGCACGCGCATCCAGTCAACCTTGAACCACGAGTCCTCGACTGCGCCAGTGCGCTTGTCAAAGCCGGTAATGGCTAGTAGATCCGCCGCCATTTCGCTCTTCTCGGCCTCGGATACGGGCTCGAACCAGTCAATATCGAGGCCGGCGACGAAGCCTGCGCGCTCGGCGTCAGTATCGAGGCGCAGGCGGAAGAGCATGGTCTCGACACGGGAGAAGCGGCGGCGTAGGTCTTCGGTTGAAGAGAAGGCGAGGCGGAGAATGAAGTGACTGTAGTGGTCCTTTTGGCGCTGCTCGAACAGCTTGGGAGACGCGGACGAGTTGGAGGAGAGTGGTAGGTACTTTTCGAGGACGGGCTTCATGTGGGCGGCAGTTTCGGCTAAGGACTTGTTGCGAAATGAACAAGCTTCGAGCTCGGAGAGAACTACGAAGAAAAGAACAAGAAGAGTAAGGGTTAGCGAGGCTCTCTTTATCACACACGCACACACACACACACACACACACACACTCTCTTTCTCTAAGGTGATTTGGATGGCGTAGGATAGGGGGAAGGGAGAAGGTTCCCCGCAGAAGGGAGTATGATGGGACGCGCGGGAATTGGGGGTCGCACCTCTCAATCTGTCGATAGCCCATTGTTCAAACTGCTCGAGCGTGATGTCGGCAGTGGGAGCATGCGTGTAGAAGTTGAGGCGATGGGGATATGTCGAGTCCTTGAAGGCGGCATCGGCGGGTTGGTGTTTGCGAGCGTCTGCCACATTTCGTCGCTTTGGCTCTTGCCGGTTAAAATCCTGCTTGAGCATCTTTTCTGTTTGAAATAGTTACGCAATAGGTTGGGGAGTTTCGATTTTGTCGTCTCGGCGTTTGGAGGCTTCAGGGTCGGTTATCCCTCTCTCACGAACCCTCGTTCAATGGGGGTTTTTGGCTTCGAGTTGGTTTAGTGGGGATGATTTTTGGGCAAATTTAGGTGACGCGACAAGAGACGCGTCGAGGCGTAAAGAGCCAAAGTCTGTGGGGTTCCTGTTTGAAAGGTACCGATGTATAGTGCCGGTATTTATCCGACATCCAATTCCTAATTCCCCATTCCCAACCCACATTGTATTACATTGACAGCCTTCAAAGTTTCCTCCCACTATCACCGAGGTGCATGTATTCAATTCAAGGCCCAACCTGGAGAGCAAATTGAGATGATGTAGGTTAAGAGCATAGCGTCTGCTTGACACTCAAAAACTTAGAGATGGCACCAATTGCCCTGGAACTGATTCCAGCCGGCCAGAGATCCCCTTGAAGATTCCATTATGTCAGCTGGAGGTCTTGGGAAAGCGGTGGGTGAGCCGAGCCTACGTCTAACCCTTTATTTCAACCCTCTGCCGCGGAACGGGGCGATTCCTAATTCATGCAGGCTGTACGGAAGTAGTTGCCCCACCCCGTGGCAGCCAGGCTGGGACCAACACCAGGCAGGACAGTGAACGCACTGCAGCGACCTAGACTCGTCGGAGGAGGCGAGACAAAGTTGATCGCAACGAAGTTGTTCCTCGTCCATCACAACAGGTTTTAGTGGAGGGCACCACAGCGGCGTAATGCATTCGGGCCCATCGTATCTGGCCGGCTTCCCTTGATGACCTCAACGACAAGCCATTACCGTTAACCTGAAAGCCAGCCCTAGGGCGTCTTGAGGTGTAGCTTCATCTCGTAGGAGTCTCGGCAATATCCAAGTCATGCCGGTGACCTTTTAAGGCCGATGACCAGGTCCCTTGCACGCATGCACGAACGCAAACTTCTCAACCTCAGACATAGGAGTGGAAGTCCCCATGTATCGAACGATCCTAACAACCGCATACGGCTCGTGAACCCGTGTATTGGAATATTAGGATGTACCACACAGTATTTGTTGTCACTAGTCAGAGGTCAGCAACCGGTGACCCTGAAATAGGCGCGCAAGTGGTGCTACGACTGGGAGAAGCGATCCTGTGCTGTGGCCTACTCTAACGTACCGGCTCTTCAGCAATATGAAAAAACCACATTAACACCTGCGCTTCCCGGATTCCTAATTTTCTAATTCGGGGCCAACGGCGGAACGGCACGCCTGCCTTAAAATTGCAAGGCTCGCATTTTCATCGTCGACAGACCCTTCTCTTTCTCCCCTGCCCAGTCTCTATTTTTTTATCTCTCTGGTTTTACTATTCCCCTGACAACGTGCAATCCCTCTAAGATCCTCATTCGCCGTGAAATACTCTGAATAGGTGAGTATGAGCGTGTGAGAGTGTGTGCGTGCGCCTCTGTGTATCCTTCAACCTCACGACCAATCTTGCGACCCCTCGCTTTTCCCATCCTTTTGCTGAGTGGTTGCCTGACCCTCTTTCTTTCTTCTTGTTCCAAGCTGACGTTGGTATTTGAGCCCACCACTGCCATCGCAGTCCCTGAGCCGGAGGCTGATTGATCCAATTGAGTTCATTGCTGTTTGTACCTTGCCTTCACCGACCAACAATTTCTCGGCGCCGGAGGGACGGTTGACGCCCACCTACACAAGGCAGCACCACCAACACAAGAAGACGCGCCCTGCTGGCCGCCTCCACCACTCCAGAGTGGTCTCACACTTTGGCACCGCCCACTTCGGCTCTCTAGGTCAACAGCCGCTCACCTCTACATGGCGGAACCCTCATTATAACACTTTCTCCCCTTTTTCAAGACCAAGCACTGCTCGACCAGCCATGGAGGATATTCTGGAGATGGCAGCTCAGCCGGAGCCCACCCTCTTACAAGCGTGGGAAGCGCAGCAGGCTCCGATCCTACCACCAGCGCCACCGCTAGCCGTGCCTCATTTTGCTTATGTAGAAAGATTTGAAGGGTTAGACAAGAGCCCCTCAGCCCTATCTATTAGGCCCTGCCCCGTTATGTCCCCACCCCCGTAGGAAGTTTTCTTCTCGCTAACACACCCGGAGCAGCGGGACCGAATATCGCGGTATCTCAGCCGGGAGGGGAGGTTCATTCCAGTTCGCGAGCTTCGGCAGTCTCCGCACATCAGCTTCGTTGTAGAAAAGGACCGCATGCGTAAATACCTCGGTATCAACATTGTGAGCGATGTCTTGATGAAGGCCATTTTCAACGCTCTTGCCGCCTTCACGCCTGACCCAGAGTACCTCCCCGCCGATTTCGACACGTTAATCAAGTACTATGACGCCCTCCGCCAGCACCTCGAGTTCTTGGAGGGACAATTTCCCAACGATGAGGCCACCCTAGAGCTCCGCCTTTTAGTGGAGGACCTCTTGCTCGATCGGGCCGTATATGAGGGCGTCGGCATGGAGCAGTTTCGCCAGCGCGGCCTGCTCTGCCACGCCCACCTCCGCGACATCCACGAGCGCAGCATTGACGCTGGCTTGGACGAGATTGATGACTGCTTCGCGCTAGGCCTTATGCCGGCCTACATCACTGACGACTATCTCAGCGCCCTCAGTGAAAAGTACACCCAGTTCGCCCTCGCCGGCGACTTTGTCGGCCTCTACAACCTTTGCGAGCCCGTTGCTCGCTCCGGAGACATCGAGCTGCAGCACAACCCTTCCCTCCTGCTTAAAATCCTGGACCAGGAACGCTATGACATCTACTGGTACCTCCTAGATCTGGTGGACAGGACCACCACCAGGAGGCAGTTCATCCCCGGAACACAACTCGAGGATGTCACCCTAGACCGTCTGCATATCGCCATTCGCTACGGCCATCTCAAGATCGTCCAAACCATGCTTGCCGAACAAATCACCTTCAAGGGCCACGTCTCCGACGACGACGCCATCGGCATAGGCCATCATATATTCACCCCGTTGTCCGCCGCCGTGTACTGGCGCCAGCCCGAGATCACGCAGTACATCCTTGGGTTCGCCCCGTACGACCGGTCCGAGCTCGAGACCGCCGTCACCATTGCCCTGGCCAACGATGACTTTGAGCAGATGAATATCCTCCTTGAATCCGGCGCCCTTGCCATGCTTTCCGCGTCCTCCCTCTCGAACCTTCAGAAGATATCAGCTTGGTCGACCTGAATCTCGCCTCGCCCGCCATGGAGATTCCCGTTGCCGCGAGTCCCACGCGTGATCATGTTATGCTAGGCGTTTCCTACAACTTCGACCGCCCACAGCCCCCGTCTCCGCCATTTGAGTGGGAGAAGGACCTCACCATCACCCCGGCCACCCGCGGCTGGCTCCCCGCCACTACTGCCTCGGCCACAGCCCCTAACCTAGGCTCCTTTGAGTCAGCGTCGACCGGAGGAGGATCTAGGTCTAGACGTAGAGGACAAGAGCGTACCAGCTTTAAACTCGGCGCCCACAAGCGGCGGTCCGCCCAGATGCGGAGGCAGATCTTGGGCAAGAACCTCATCACTTACCTCGACTGCCTATGTCGCAGGGTGCGGGACACCCTCGCCGGCTCCGCGGCTGGGACTTTGGAGGCCACGCTTGCTCTACATTTCTCTTCTTTCGCAAAAGTGTGGGATGGGGGCCTTGCGGCGTTTAGGCAGGTAATCAACAATCACCCGCCCAGCGGCCTCATCGAGGTCGTGGACTGCTTGGTGGTGGCCAGTGCGCTGTGCACATCAATGTGTAACGATGACAGCGCAATGTATCTACAGTAAGTACACTACGCCTCCAGCGAGCACTGGAGATCAGCCTAGGGTAGGCCCATATGCTAACAAAGCCGCACCCCCAATAAGGTTCGTAAACGATCTTGGCCGCTGGAAGGCCGTCCTCGATCCGGACGAGATCCCCCTCTTCGACACCATCGCCTTCTCTCTTTGGGCCTATACCGATCTCCCAGACCCCGCGACATACGAGCGAAACGACAAGGAAAACCTTGCCCGCTTCCAGGAGCTTATCCAGGACCTAGTCACCCTCGAGCGGAGCCACCACCGCAACCCCGGCCGCACCGCCCCTTACGCAAGTCGCCTTAGCACTATACAGAAACAGTACACCGCGGCCGAGGGTGGCACCGGTCGCACCGCCACCGCCACCGCCCCCGCCATGTCCATACCAATACCGGCGGGTAATATGGCGCGCACGAGGCGGCGGCTCGCCGACGAGGTGGCATTCACGCCTGATTCTGTCGGAGACGACGGCACCGGCGCGGGCTTCTCCATCGACGAATTTTTCGACGTTGACCGGTTCTTGGCCGAGAGCATGGGAAGCGATGCCCCATCACCGGAGCGGATCCCGGACCTCGGGCTGTACGACATCCTAGCTACGACGGCACTGCTGGTAGCATCCGTGGCGTTTTCGGTCATTCTGACCTTGATGTCCTGTAAGTGTTGTCTAAAAGCAATCATTTTTCTGTCTTTTCTTTTCTTTTTCTCTTTTTCATATCTCCGTTTCGTTCCGTTTCTTATCTCCTTGTTTCCGATGCCATCCTCTATGTTTCCATTAGCGCCCCACTCTAGCCTGCTTGCTTCTTCCCCGTGTTTTGTCCGCGCCGCTTCCTTACCTGATGGCTGTTGACTGAAATGAACAAAAACTACAGTTCTCCAACTTGGGTTTGACAGTGAAGAGGTTCACCAAGTCTGGCGGCAGAGCCCCGGATACGACAGGTCATGCAATCTTTTGAGTATGTATTTCGACAGCATCGGCGGCTATAGTAAAAGTGCCGAGGCCACCAGGCTCCTCCGCCCCTTTTCTCTTGACAGGAGGATCGAGAGCCTCTCCTTGTCCGTTGTGTCGGCGGCGTCCACGACCTACACAGGTTCTCCCGCTTCTTCTATCAGCCATCCTATCCTGGCGCCGCAGGCACGGACGAGTTCCATGACCAATCTCAAGTAAGTCCCAGTGTCTCTTTCTCTCCTACCCATTGCGGCCCTTCCTCCCCCGTCTCCTCCCCCATCGCCGCTCTCTTTGATTCTGGAGTAATAGGTGGTGGGATTCACACCCCCTGAGACTGGCTGATACCGCGAGTATACATGCCCGATATACATACCCCAAATCCCACTTTGCAAAGAGCCAGCATCGCTAACCTCCTCCCCCTTTCTTTTTCCCCAAAGCTCCGTGCCCAATCGTGACCCAGCTGCCGACGGCGGGCGGGATGCGAAGCGCTCCCGATGCCACAGCTGCCAAAAGACCTTTTCCAGCATCAGCAACCGGAACAAGCACATGCGCGAAGGGTGCGCCCAACGCACAGAGAAGACGGGATACCGGTGCCGCAACGAAAGCTGCTCGCGCATCCTCACCACCAAGTGGTATCGCAATGCGCACGAGCAGGATAGGTGCAGGTATCGCGGGACGACAGGGGCTGGTAGCGCGGCGGGATCCTTCGGGTGAGGCCTTCTTTCCCTCACCTTTCTTTTCCTCGGGCTCCTCACTTCACTCATTTTCTCTTCCTTTTTATTTTATTTTTATTTTTATTTTAGCAGCTTTCATGGACATCTATGTCTGGGGCTGCGTAGTACGTAACAAGGGCCCTCTGTTAGATAAGATCTCACTCCCTGCTCTTGCTGGGCCCCCATGACTCCCTCCAGCACAACGGACGGTATTGCAAATAAGGTTCTATGCATATCGAAGAGCCGGACTCTTCACGCGTGCGAAACTGAGTCATGGCCGGCCCTTCCCACCTATTCTCCTTTCATTCCTTCACTCTTTATATTCCTCTATAACACAAGCATATCCCACTGGTGGGTAATCGCTGTATAGTATTGGCGATGCGCGAGGGGACCTCTGACTTGCACATAAATTCATATCCCGTAAGGAGGCTCTCACCACGGGTCTTTCGACAAGAATATACGCTTTTGAGACAATAGTCTGTGCCATAATGGCATAATTGGACAATCTTTCTGAACTAGACGGTAGACTTGTGGAATAGCATACGTGCACACGGTTTTCCCGGTGACCCTCTTAAGCGCTTATACAACACGAGTACAACCAACCCAGCCACCAAAGCCTACGTTATTATTTCCTCTTTCTAGACGGACTTCTTCGAAACGAGCATTACGGTTCCTTCCCGCCTGATTTTTCTTCCCTTCTAGAAAAGGGCGGTGGTAGCGAAGTTGATTCAAATCCATAATATCTCACATGGGCATTACGTAGGTCTCGTGGCGGTGCGAGGGAGGCGACGTGTTGGTTGTACGACCATGCAGATTTCTTGGGGTTCAGCTCAGCTCATCATAAGTGAGGCCAACGCTCGTTGTGGTTCCGCGTGTTTCCCAGCCCTATGGGATTCGTTCGGAAACAGAAGAGCAAAGAAAATGAAAATCAGGTTCGTCATCCCGCGGAAACCATCACTAAACCGAAGTGACAGCTTGGGCCTTTTAAGACATCGGTGACGTAAATCAGGCCTCCTCACCTCACCTCACCTTAAAGTGGCGTGCACATTCTTGACACACTCCAAGCCCGCGCTTGCCGTTGTCTGTTGAAGGATGCGGCCATTCCTCCCGCCAAGGAAGGGGACGGGCCAGGAAGAACACGGCTCCTAGCGGGCGTGGAACGGTAGCGATGCGATTCCTGCGTCCTGCACAGGGCAGGCCAGCCGAGGTAGGCGAAGCGTTGAGATTGATCATTTAATACTCTCTCACGGCCATGGGCCTATTCATCAACTTGCTCTCCCAAAGAGCGAAGGGGGCCAAAAATAGACGTCTTTGTTTCTTCAGAAAGAGCGTGAGGATGCAGCGACAACCAATGATTTGCGCAGCTCCGTCGGCGTGCAGGGGCGACAGGCCAATCGTGAGTGAGTCGACTGCATTCGTGGCATAAGGAGCGGGAATAATACAAGAGACGAGGAACGAGGAACGCTCCTTTGAAAGGATAGCGCAAACAACCGAAGGATTCTTTGTTTTCCTGTTTCTACATGTACTTCGTAGGATAGATTATTGAGACACAAGCAAATGCTCGGCGTGGATGAGAGGGCCAGCCACTCTTTGAAATTGGACATGTTCACAGATGATCCGTTCCTCGAGATTTGTGGGGAGGGGAGAGAACGTGGGACCGGCGCCCATGGAAGGGGCAATCGAAGGTTGTCTTGGGAGTTCTTGGAAGGTAGTACCAAGGCTGGAAATTGCGTATTACAACATCAATCGATTAATTCACCCTTCCATTCGACCCTTCGGTTGTCGATTAATCGGTTTCCTTCCTTTTTTCTCTCTTTTTGTTTCCTCCCTTATGTTCTTTTTCTTCCTTCCATTCCTTTAGGGGATTAATATGGTTTCATAGCCCTGATAGTTTCTAGCGATGGAACGGTGCCATGGATATGAAAATCAAGAAGAGACAAACCAGCCATTTGGGCCACTAGTTGCTACAGAGTGCCTTGCCGTTGCTTTCGTTTTTTTCCCATTCGATGTAATGTTTGATATTATCGCCCAAGTGCACACCCATGCCAAAGCTGCTCACCCATTATCCTTTCCCCCATCAACGAGAGGCAGCTTTGTCTCTTCAACCCTGCCCAGAGGAGAAGGATGTTTTGCCGGTCGTAACGTCGCAAGGATGAAAGGGGATATACGGCAGAAGAATGGAAAAACACAAGAGGTCCACCGGCTCACGGCGGCAGAGCAGGTCGAGCAGGCAGGATAGCGTCGGGACGCTCCATTTAGCGATGCCGGCCTGCCGGGTTGGGGCTGATGAAAGGCCACCGCTCGACGACAACCCCGAAGCTAAGTTCTGAGGCATCAGTGGCTGATCTATGAGTGAATACTATTGATGAAATAGTTCACTTTTGCCCATTCCCCCTTTTTTTTCTTCTTTTTTTTTTTTTTTTGGTTTTCTTTTCCCCTCCTCTGGCCAGCCTCATAGGCCAGGAATGCTACCTGTCATCCAGAGCCTCCTCTAGCGGTCCGTCCCACGCAGCATTTGATTTGGTCGATTCCATGCGTATGATCTGCGCCGACCCACCACCAGCAGAATCCCGTCACGACCTCTTTGGAACTCGGATGCGCTTCTCCGCAAATGCTTGGTCGACGAGTAGAGCCTACCGCCGCTGGAGGGGCGTTCTGCAGGTGAAGGGGATTCCCCCAGGCGTGACCAATCCTTTGGCGAATCAAAGAGGCTTGATGATGCTGGTGTTGGAGTCGGATTCAGTTGGCATCAGGAATGAGCTGTAATACCTGCTATTGCCGGTCTTGAGTCAAATCAGCTGGCTAGCTCAAGTCCACCATCCGTACCGTCATGAGCGACCCCTAATTGGGTGGATGGAGTGCAGAGGAGTAGATGGAGAGGTTTAGTAAGAGGGAAAGATTGAGATTGCTAGTCGGCAGTCGCCCTTGTCCGTGTCCATGTAACGTTCTATTCAAGCCCTCCAGAGGTCAATTGGGGTATAAACAACATTGAACTATGCAATCTAGCGTAAGCCCTTTGCTTTTCCCCAACTCTGGGCTTGTTGACCTTCTTCCTTGAAGACCCTGTGTTATCCTTTCATGGATATTACTTCTGATGAAGGAACAAGCACACAACGCCAGCCTAGGGCGTATCGGGAGGTGGACGCACTGATTGACCCCCTTCCTTTTCGAAGTTCTTTTTGATCTCTCTTTTTCGTTTCTTTTCTTTTTTCCTCTTTCTCCTTGGTGGCCCAGGGTTTGGCTAGTAGAGAGGCATGAATATTGCTCAGGACCCTTGTTTGAGGGACCCTTCGGTTTTGAGTCATTATTTCATTCGTGGCTGGGCGGCTTCATGAGACAAGACAATCACTGATACTACAGATATACATGGACAAGATGGAGTACAAGTTGGCCAAGCCCACGAGTAAAACACCCTTGTACGAAATCGCTTTCTAGCTTTTATTTCTTCTTCTTCTTCTTCTTTTCTTCGTGTCTTCTCCAGATTCTCGGGCGCTTTGGGATTGGGGCGTGAGAAAGGGCCAGGGCGGCTTCTTCTTGGCACCAAGTGTCACACTGTCCGTTTCCTCGGGGCCACGGGTTCATCAAATTTCTGGTTTCCCACGGACTGTCTTGCTCCAACCTTGAACAATGGTACTCGGCTGTTGAGGGAACCTTGGGGTGGGGCGGAAGGAGCAAATAGGCCTAGCTGGAATCCAATTCATGTTGCAATTGAAAAGACTGGGACTACTTCGTAGATAGTTTTTCCGCCTCCTTCATGGTCGGTTTTCTTTGTCATTGAAGGGTCTGACCTAGTCCCAGCTGATGACTTGCTTTGATCGATAGACTAAAGCATGGCCGAGGCATCCACAATCAACAATCAACAATCAACAATCGATAAACACTCCGGAGGCACTTGTTGAGCTTGAGGCGGGCTACGCGGGCGAAGAATAGACGCGTATCACATGAACTTCGCGGAGTCATCTTGGTTCCAACCGCAAATTTAGTGGTAATACAAGGAGTGGGGAGCGGACAAGGAGCGAGCATCGATTCCCCCATGCCCGATTTGGAGCTGCACTCCACAAATAGCTCTGCGATAGCCCCATCCCTGCCCCTAGAGGGAGCTTGCCATTTCCGGCGCCCAGATCCTGTCAAATATCAATCATCGAATTAAACCACGTCACAACATGTCTGAAAGGACACTCACAACAGTCGTTCGCATTGTCCGGTCTGTTTCTTCAAGGCGCCTGTTATGATGCGCAAAGAAAATGGGAGAGAGGACGACGTGGGATGGATGGGGCACTTCCATTGATAACCCTGGCCTGTAACACTCGTGGTGTAATTTACATGATCAGAGGAAGATGGATATCAGGCAGTTCCAATCAACCCCATGTCCAGGGAAACAAAGCCAGGCGAAACCGTTTTGGGGAGGTCATCCATCGCACCACGAGGTCATTCCTCCACATTACAGCTTCCTTTATCCCAGGCCCTTCCTGCATTGCCCAGGGCTACCTTCCCCTAGCGTTCGTGGATTTAGGTTCTTTACCACTGTTTTTTATTTTTCGGAGTCACGAGTGCTCCTGACCCTTGTACCATTGATTGATTCGAATCATTCCCGAGCAAGGTTGACTGCCAGTCATTCTCAGCACAAGCCCCCGGTGATCCAGAACCTTTTGAGTTTGAGACCTTCGCCCACTTTCGCATTTGCTTCATCTCGCGTCGCCTTTCGTAGCGCACCTTTTTCACTCCTTCGTCTCTCTTCTCTTCTCTTTTCTTTCTTCTTTCCGCATACCCGCAGACATCCTCATAGATGGACATCTCGCCTGCGTCCATTGGGCAATGTTTGTCTGCTCTAATCCAACGCTGAATCTCATTGTCCCTCTGTTACATGTAACGCGATTCCATCTGGATCAATGTGATAGGGATCCCATTGACCTCCCCATTCCCCATTTCTTATTACTCGCCCCTGGTCACGGCATTGGTTGTCCCTGATTCGGGCAAGGCATGTTCCTGACTTATTATCGTCATCTGCTCCCCTCCCTCTCGACCACACCACTCTTCCCGTCTGCGCATCTACATTCCTCAATACAGTCTCGTCTTGTACTCTAGGCAGACATCGCCCACTGAGAATGCTCTCAGAGCTTTGAATCATTCAATCAATCAATTGGCTCGTCCCGTTACCAACCAATCCAGCCCACTCAGGTTGCACCACCACCCGCTGGCACACCCGTTTCTGTAACGCTAGAATACTATCCATCATAAATGCCCCCAACCTAGCCTTGGTCGCCTCGCCGTCTTCAAGGTCCTTCACTTTGAGCTCCCACCTCCCTCTCACCATCCCTGCAGACCTATCGATTTACCAATTCCTCCTACGTTTTTATTATCCTGGCCTTTCTCCACCTCGCTCCCTTCCTCCTCCCTTGATCGAGAGCAATCGACCCTCTTTGTGCCCCGCCTCCGTTAAGGGAAGCGGCTACTCAAGTGCCACCATTGAAGCAGAGGACGTCGACTTCCTGTCTTGATTCAACTGGCATACTTGAAACTCTTAGTTTCTCGCAAAAAGCAACGTGTTTTCGAGAACAGTTAGCCCTGGAGAAAAAGCAGAGAGCCAAGGGTCAGATAGGAAACTGATTGAATGTCGACAAGGTCAACTGCGTGGCCCAGCACCTAGAGAAACGAGCAACAGAATCAGGGTGACGAGCTATCAGAAACCAACTCGTTGGCTGTGTTGGGTTGGTTGTTGAGCCGCTTTTGTGAGAATCCGTTTTCTTTTGTTCTTTTTTTTTCTTCTTCTTGCCCTTTCGATTCTTTTTCTTTTTCCCCTTCTCAGGCACTTCCTTTAAATCTCTTATCGTGTTCCGTTCCGTTGACGGGAATTCACGGTCCTATATAATTTTTTCGACCCATCCATCCATCCCTTATTTCCTTCTCCACAATTTCCTGCAGGCGCCGGCGCGGCTTTTTCCCTACTTCTTTTCTTACAACCCAGAATAGCCAAGGGGCTCGCTCCCCTCCGTTTGCCTCTTTTTCTTTGTCTCTCCGTGACCCTCCCTCTTTTCCCTCGCTTCTTCCCTCTCTCTTTGCTTCAAGGGCTTTTCTGTCCTAGGACTAGCTCCCTTGCCTCCGTCTTCTTGTTTCTTTTCCCAGCATTCGCGTCTCCAAACCCTTTTTCCCCCATTTCCCTGTTTGTTGCCCATTCTCCACGAGCCTCTTTTTCCCTGTCCACTTTCGCTCTTGCCCGCGCCACGAAACCCAGCTTGTTGTGCGACCGTCGGTTTCTCGCACTATACAAGTAGAGTTTTCGGCGACTCTCCACGGAAGCCTCTGAAGCCTGCTTATTTTCTTTTGACAACGCCACCCCTCAAGGGCTGCCAATCCTAACAATTTCACTCAGCTCAGCACGTGCGACTACAGCTGGTCTCGAGAAGGCGGGAGTCAGGGCCCCCAAGTCGCCGCCGCTCACCAACCCCACCACCACCACCACCCCTCCCCGTCGCATTCAACCTGTGACTTCACCACCCCCAAGGTCCCGCCTGGACAGGAACTGCTCCTCGCCTGAACTACGTTCCTCATTTACAACTCCAGGCACGGAACGCAAGCATTTCATCTCCACCCTCACAGTACAATCCGCGACACCCCACATACCCCGTTCCGGGACAACTCCCCCAAGTCTAGCCTTCGACTCTCCCTCCTGTCGAACATGTCCGGTTCGCCATCTCGAGACTCGAAGCCAGACAACCATGCTCTACAGCATCCCAATGGCACACCTCGCTCAACTATTCCCGCATCTCCTCAGCTGATACAGATAGACACTTCGTCCCTCGGACACACGCCTCGACATGCCACCCCTCTCCGAACCTCCTTCGAAGCCTCTCCAAACACCTCCCCGGAACGCATAACCCTCTCACACGCCGAGTCCCCCATAGCAGCTATCCCACACAACACGCCCAGTTTCGCCCGCGACGATAGCTCCCTCGCCGCCGGCCCCAATCGATCCTGCCTCAACCCAAGGCTACCACCCACCGCGAAACCCTCCCAGAACCCCCAGCGGTTCCACGACGAGTAGCCTCCGCTACTACGGCGCCATCGATATCCCTCAGCCGACGCGGTCTGACTCTACGGAGGACCGAAGGCGCCTTTCTATCGGCAGGACGCTGCATCACAAGACATCCAACTCAAGCCTTGCTCCTGTGTCAAGGACACCAAGCTTCAAGCGGCCCCTCTCCAGTAGTCTCGGTAGCGCTTCCGGTACCAGCTCGCTCGTGAACAGCCCCTGATATCCGCCTTGGGAGACGTCACCCCGCTACCCTCGCCGTTGCTCTCTCAGCACTCCCCGGTCCCTGGAGAAGACTTGGCGCCAGCCCTCCGTCAAGAGAGAGCATGCCTCTTCCCAACGACCCTCACCTAACAGCCAGCCCGCAGAATATTCGCGATGATGGGTCTCCACGTACGCTCCAACACCCCCTCATACCCGCTCGACACCCACCCCGGCCCGGCATGAGCCGCAATCCACCAGCGGGAGCGGCGGCCCTTCCCACCAGCATCAGCACAGTCGCGGTCGCAGCATCAGCGTCTATGTTCCGGACCCTTTGCTAATACCAAAGCGACACGGCACTGTATCTGGCGCGCACCTAACCCCCGGAGAGGTCGAGTCCGCCGAACCACACCTGCGTAGAGAAGCCCATCTCGCAGAGGCCCGCGGTATCACACCCACAATCACGAAACCCCCGACGCCGCCCCTCTGAATCATCGAGGGATACCGAAGTCGCCGATGCCCCTGCAGATAAGGGCAAACCTAATACATCCGAAATTTTCAAGGCGAGGGACAGATTCGACGGAAAGAAGCGCAAATGGCAGGCCGTCAGATTCCTTGGCCAGGGAACCTTCAGCAGGGTCATCCTCGCTACAAGCCAGATAGGCGCTGAAAATAACAACAGTTCTACCAGAAAGTCTGGCGCTCCTACTCCGACAATGGACCCTGATCGCAAGACCCTCGTTGCTGTCAAAGTGTGCGAGCACGGTCCTCGAGGAGGTGCAAGCGAGGATCGAATCGAGATGAGCTTGAAGCGTGAGCTCGAGATCATGAAGTGCATTAGGCACCCTTCCCTCGTTCACCTCAAGGCCTGGAGCATCGAGCCTACGCGTGCTCTCCTCGTTCTTAGCTATTGCCCAGGCGGTGACTTGTTCGACGTGGCCACCAGTCATCGCGAGTTGCTCGGGCCCTCTCTTTTGAGGAGGATGTTTGCCGAGCTGATTGGGGCGGTCCAGTATCTGCACAACCAGCTCATCGTCCACAGAGACATCAAGCTTGAGAGTAAGTCCCCACAGAATACCTTGTCTTTCAGGAGAATCATCACCCCTTCATACAAGGGGATGCTAACATTGACCCCGCAGACGTCCTTGTCAACATGCCCGCCTCGGAACTCGCCGACCCCACCATTGATTGGGTCAAGTATCCCCATTCCGTCATAACTTTGACCGACTTGGGTCTCTCAAGGCGGATCGCAGAAGACGAGAGGCTGGAGACGCGATGTGGATCCGATGACTATGCCGCCCCCGAGGTCATCATGGGCCAACCCTACGACGGCCGGGCTACCGACGCGTGGTCCTTGGGCGTCCTTTTATACGCCTTACTTGAGGCACGACTACCCTTTGATCCCGCGCCCAACATGGGTGACGCGCACCGCATGCGCAGTCGAACAAGCCACCGGATCGCGCGTGTGGAGTGGCGGTGGGCCGAGTATGGTGGAGGTGAGGATGGTGACCACGAAGCCGACATTGAAAAGTTCCGGAAAAGAGATCTCGTCGGTGCGATGGAAATTACCGAAGGTCTCCTGAAGCGTGCGCGTAGCCGATGGACCATCGACAAACTAGCCAGCTCGCCTTGGGTAGCGGGAGGCATCGACCTTGCTAACGGCGTCACATTCAGAGAAGAGGAAAAGGCGGAAGAGGTTGCCTAATTTCGTCTCGGTCGTGCCCCGTCCCAAGACCCCAGGGCGAGCCCTCTTGTCGCGTGCCTGTCACCTCACTACGTTTGCCACAGACGTGCACGTCAATCCATGCGAAACGAGCCGGCTGGGAACCATGCGAGACGATGCATCTAGCCCCAACTGACACGACAGGACATAGGAGAGTCCAATCCATGTCTTCCTTCTTTCCTTCTTACTTCTTCTCGTGGTGTTATTTTATTCCTTTTCATCACCCTCGCTCTCCTTTATTCGATTGTACACTATCACATGCATCATTTTTTGGGTTATCCTCCTTTGACGAGTTGGATAATACCTTTCTTCACTTTGTCCTTCCCTTCTTCACCTTCTCTTCTTCCTATTCTTGGCGAAAGCATTATGAGGCGTGGACTTTCTTTCTTTATCCTTATTTCTAGCCTTAAGCGTCTAGCCCCGTTCTCTTTCTTCTCCTTCTTGGATCCGAAACTTTCTACTTCCTTCTTCTATCAGAGGCCACGATTTGGCCTTGGGGGACATATCTCTGGGAAACTCTGCCTCGCGCCGTTTTGGTATCTCAGCAGACCTCATCTGGGGCGCTGCCCACATCCTTGGTATAGACTCTTTTTCTTGTCGTTTTGGCTTGTCGACTCATGTGCGCCTTTTTTATTCTTCGTTTTCTTTTTGACCCTTTTCCTCCGTTTTAGAATACCTGTACACTAGAGAGAACAAACAACACGTAGGAACCGCTTACGATGATAATAATATTTGGACTCGCATCCAATGGCAAGGCCAAGGAAATGACACCATGGGAAGGCATGAAGAAGGAATCCAAAATCATTATATATATACATCTATTGTTGGAGACGTTAGTCTCTTTTCCTTTTCTCATGTATAATGACGATAGATGGGTAATGCAAGTTTTGTTAATGTCCCTATAAGATATATATATATATATTATTATATATATATATGGATGCCTCTAGATACATAATCATGAGCCATGTGTATGTGTGTCTGGGGGAAGAAACATTTGAAAGTGCCGTCCAGTCTTGTCTTCAAGGAGAGAGAGAGGGATAGAGAAGGTATATATGTGTCTATGTGTCTATGAAATGAAAGGCGATGTCCCTTAAGATGGCTTGGAGTGAAGGGCCGCGCCTGATCCCTCTTGTTGACTCCATAAAGACCATCGCCTGCTAGCCTCGTGATCTGAGGGAGGCTGGGAAAGAATGGAAATGTGAGTCGGTATTTATGAGGAGCCAGAAGTGACCGAATAGTATTCGGGATCGACCGAATGTGAAGGCCAACTTATCGGCCAAGAGAGGTTCCAGCCACATTCCATCTTCTATCTTCACATAATGTCTTGACGCTAGGGAAAGGGGGGTTTTTTTTTTTTGTTGAATTTCTTTTGGGTTTTGGGTTTTGAGCTCCACGATCATGGAGATTTCATCAATATAAGGCTAAACATGTCAGCCTAGCGAGGAGGCAGCTGGTAGAAGGGACCATCCTCCCAGGATAGCCATTTCACCACCTCGGTCTTAGTCGGCCTCAGGTTGGTCGTCCTACTATTCGGTCTGCCCGGTGAGAGAATCCAGTGAGGGGGAAATATGGCGGGACGTCTAGGGATCTAGGGTCAGGTACAGAATCTTGGTTTACATCCGGAATTCATCAAATGGTTTTCAAGCATCAATCACTGCTCCTTTGGCTGTGGAGGTCAAAAGACCCTGGTGCGAAGGAGGGAAAACAGTCCAAAACCTTGAGCGGGAAGGGTGAGAGCGATTAGAGTGGGGGCATGCCAGAGCGCGGAAGGCTTTGTCACCGAAGGGGGCGTTATTGGGACCATCAAATCACTGTTATCGCCCAAGTCTTTGCTATCTTGCCCTGTGCCTCGATGATAATGCTTCTGGTCCCCTGTAGAGTGGAGACACATATCCTCGTAGCTTGCAGCTTGGGGGAGGGGGGAACTGCCTCCCAAAGAAGAAGGTGGGAGAGCGGGAAGCAAGGGGAGAGACCCTGCTCTTCTTCTGTTTCTTCTTTGACCCTCTCCCGGGGTCTCTTTCGGGGCCCGCCGCTCTCCTCTTTGTGCCTGTCGGGGGACGTGTCGTGATGGGTGAGATAATACAGGGGCTCTTCTCGAGAGGAAGGGGGAGGTAACAGGGTGGGGCGTGCGGGGATGGCGAGCTGAGAAAGGTTAGGCTTCTATCATGAGACGAGCTACGGGGAACTTTTTGCAAAAGAAGAAATCGAATGCGAAAGGAAAAGGAAAACCCCCTGAAAAAGGCCAAGCGGGAAGGAGAGTTTGCATATAATTGCTCTCCGTTATAATGCGACACATGCTCGCAGGAGAGGTGATTTGAGCTCACCGTGCGTTTGAGGGCGCCTTGCGTGATAGCAGCTGGGTGTTATCATGCGGGACTTGGGAGTGTTTTGGGGAGTTGTCTCCGGCGATACGAGAAGGGTCCTGGTGTCGGATACAACACACCTTTTTTTTTTTTTTTGGAATCTTTTTTTTGAGGCTCTGCGACGGCGGCGAATTGGACGCCTTTGATTAGCTTCCACTCAATTGTAATATCAAAGCCTCCATCTTCCTGCTGGAAGGCGAGGGAATGCTCCCCCTTTGCTAGCCCGAGGCCCCTTCTTCGAGAATGGGTCTAATACCAGGGATTCCTTCGCATAATCCTGAAGTGTATTAACCAAATCCACTGGCTCCTTCGCAGGAACAACCGCGCGCGTGCGCGCTGAATGATCGAGCCCCACCACGAACGCGTGCGAGAAGGGCAAAAGTTGATATCGGGATCCATCTGTGGATCAACCTCGGTATAGTAGATTGCATCCAGTAGATATCAAATGGGTCCAATGGAGGTTTGGAATTTTGCAATGGTGTTTTTATAGGGTATTCGGCATACCGTCCCGGCGTGCCTCCCTATAGGGAAAGAATGTTAATTCAGCCAAGCTTGTGGTATCCATCCGCGCCTCCAGAAGTATATGACTCATTTTCCATATTCAATGTTGCTTCTAATATTATTCCTTCCCATCTTTGCCCTTTCTCCACACCCAGTACTCTCAATAACATATAAGCCTATATGATACCTCTTGAATTTCAAGCCCCCACATAGGCCCCCGTTTTAGGAGAAGAAGAGAAAGGTTTTATAAGGCTAGTAATTCGACAGTGAATTCGAACAGAAAGCACATCTGCTCAACAAAGTGATACCCAAGCATTGTAGCTCAGGGGTAGAGCACTGGGCTCATAACCCAGGGGACCTAGGATCGAAACCTAGCAATGCTATAAAGGTTTTTTTCTTCTTTGCTCCCTTCTTCAACCTCATATAGTTATCTACCACTTCTAGATTTTGTTCCTCTCTTCGCATACACTCTCCTCTAAACCTTCAACTTTTCAAGACCCTAGTGCTCTCCCTTATTTCCTTTTAAACCCGAAGTTTCAAGTTTCATTTCTCATGTGTCCTCGATATCACCAGGAAACGCGATATCTTCGAAACCACTCTGATAAGATGTTTTGTTTTCTTTTCGATTTGACCCTCGATCCCGGCCCTACCTTTCTGTTGTTGCACTGCTTCTTTCGTTTCTCTTGCTTTTGTCTCTCCCTCTCCTTCCATATCCTCTCTTATGCAGTATTTAGCGTCTCACTCCCTACGAAGCCCTTATCTCGAGGTGCACGCAGCACGAGTCAAGTGGCCACTGTGAAACCAAGCTTACACGTGTCGAGACTTTACTACTTCATCCATAGGTTTGGTTCTCGTTCTCCTAACCCCCCCAAAGTGATGAGAAGGAAGAAAAGAGAAAGAGGAAAGGAAACAGGATTAAGAAGCGGAGGCAAAAGCATACACCCTCAGTCCCTTTCGGAGGAAAAGAAAAAAATGAGAGAAGGAAAAAAATTAAACAGACAACCGTTATATCAATCTCTATACTGGATTTGCTCTTCTTGACCAAACCTACAAAGGCTGTAATAAAGGTTGTAAACCTAATCACTTCAATGTCTTCAAGACCTTTGAAGTGCATCAACTTCGCATCCGTGCCCCCACGCCTATATCTATAAGAAGCTTATAGGGAACCCGCACATTCATCATCTGAGGAGGCAGTTGAGGTAAAAACCTAGACATCGAATCTCGAGAACCTCCAAGGAGATGATGTAAGAGAAAAAGCAAGCATAAGGACGAACTCCATAAGACATCATTGATCTTTACACCCCCTCTTTCCTCTAAAACAACCTCATGAAGGAGGAAAAAGGAAAAATGAAAGGCAAGAAGAGAAAAACAAAATAAAGGAGAAAATGTATAGAAGAAAGGCTTTGCTATTATTAATGACATCATCGGCAATTGATGGCGAGTCTCGGATATTAGCTTCCTAGGCGTTTAGTATGCTCATTTTCTACCACTATCGCGCAAGTTGCTTAGAATGCCTACCATGGCTTAAGCCCCGTCGGAGAAGGTCGAAAGAAGAAGAAAAGGATAAATACGAAGTTGTGGACGCACGAGCTCTCTCGGATCCGAGGCCGTCGCCTTGCGCATAGTCACATCATAGCATGGCATCGCCGTCTATAATAGCCAAGCCAAGAAGAACAAAATAGGAAAAAGGAGCAGGGACCAAGATGGGAGTGTCAGATGTGAGTGCTCAAGCCACGGCCCGTGGTGCTGCTGTCATTTCGTTGCCCCAATTGCCCGAAACCTTCATCCTTCCTTTGCTTTTTCTTCCCGAATGGCACAACGAGGACTGCCGAGGTTCGAATCAAGGCAAAGACAGTGTCTTGGAGCGACCCGAAGGCGTTCGTGGCAGATCGAGAGACGACAGGCTTGAAACATGACTAAAAAGCAAAATGATTTCGAAGGAAGAAAGCAAAAAGCAACCATGAGGAAAAAATCAGCCTAGCAACGGGTTTGCTGGCTGCCTTAAAGGCGGTGAAAATCGAACGCAAGCCATGAGAGTCAGATAAAACAATGACGAGGTGGATGGTGACGAGGCCTAAAGAGAAAGACAAAAGAAACGAGGGAGAAAAACTAAACCCGACGCTGGTCGAGCTCATGAGCCTTGCTTATTGCGTGCCTCGGAGCCGCCAAGTCACATCCGGCCCGGGATTCGTGCCGGATTCGAGCAAGAGGCGGCTTGGCAAGCCTTGCCCCTTGACCCCGGAGACGCCCGTGGCATTCTACCGGAGCCCCGAAGCCAAAAAACCAAACTCGGCATCCATAGGTGTAGTAGCGGCCAAAAAGAAAGAAAGAATACGAGAGAGATAAAGACAGCATCAGTGCGTGTTGAACGCGACGATGTGACAGCCGAGTTTGCATTACGAGGATAGAAATTGACCGTAGTGACGGCTAGCGAGTATTGATTACGAGCACTACATGTAATCGAGAAGAAGGACAAGAAAGGAAAACGCTTCGCTGCTTACTAGAGGTGTTCCACGACAAGTGGCTTTTGTTCTAGCACACGTTGCGCACAGCCAGCTCCTCCCCCAGTTGACGCGTAATACTGTGTCATATGGCGAGAGGGACTGGGGAAAAAAGCAATGGCAAAAACGAGATAACAACGGTCCGCCCCATCCCCATGTGAAGCTGGGGGAGCTGATGTGATTACAATGGATAGATGGACCTGCCAGCAGCGAGCAAGCCATCTTCAAGTCTATTTACGGCTGGAAGCGGTGGAGCTGGAGTCATTCAAGAGGAGTATTATGGGGTTTCCTAATTGTGATTGGAGGGCCTTTCTCCCGAGGGAGCAAAGATCGACAGAATCAAAGACTTTGGCCCCCTCTTGTCGCTCTCCCATTGATCTTTTTTTTTTTTTTTGGCGGGGGCAAGGGGGCAAGGGGAGCAATCCGAGTCGCGGCCTGGGGCATGTGCACCCGGGCCGCACCGCCTCATTGCTCGGCTGTGAGATGACGGGGCTCTGCGATCTATGGATGCCTTCGATCTTCGATACCCACTTAGCTGGCCCTGTGGCGCTGGCATCCATGAGCGGATGTTGTATGTGTGTGAGGAGGCGAACGCCTCTGTTGTACGAAGTAGGAGAACCAGCAAGTGTGGGTATTAGTGTCAAGATGGATGGATGCACCGGGGCTAAGGGGTGATCGCCAACTGCGGGCCAGGGGACAACGTCAATGAGTACCAGCAAGTAGGCCCTCGGTAGAGAAAGGGAGGGGAAGGCATTTCAGCATGTTTCGGGAAGACTGTGATGATGTGATTGTTATTCAATTCGTTAGCTTGTTAGCTTCGGTCTCACGACCGGCGCCGTCCAAAGCCGTTCGATGGCGGCGTTCTTCAAAGACGTTGAAAGGGGTGGGGGAGGGTGTGTGGGGAAGGGGGATTGAGATTGGAACCGCGACATGGCGAATCAATTCGTCCCCATGCGCCGCGTTGAGGGCAAATAGGGAGAGCGAGCTGAGAAGGTGCGCGATAGCAAGCAGGTGGACGTGTAGATGTACTTTGTTCTTCGCGCAAAGAAACAGAGGATGACTGAGATTCTGCGACGAAGGAGTTAGAACCCTTAGTTGATTAGAGGATTCAACACCTAGTGCTCGCCTTGCTAGTGTAATATTCGCCCTTATCGTCAATGGATGATCGATCAAAGAGGAAAGAGAGTGCTGGTAGTAAGAGGGGATTGAAGGCCCCCAAAAGAATTAGAAAAAGAAAAAAAGTTCGGTCATCCACACCAGTTGATTGGTGACCTGGCGCCTTGTCGATGTCTTGCTTTTCGCGCTAGATGGATCATCCGTCGACCTGCCGTTTCAAGAAGGAGATGGGTTGAATTTCCTGAATCAACAGAATGGCGAGGAGGAATCATGCACTGATTGGCTTACTCAGGTCGAGGTGGGTGGTCTGGTCTGTCCATGGAACGTCCTGAGCGGCGAGAGAGAGCACTTGAGAGATGAAGGGAGAGAAATCAAACTCTCCCAGTGCGACAAAAACATTGATCCATTGTGATTTGGCCTTCACCTGTTTCTTCGCTCACAGCTTTGAAGATGCTCACACGACGTGAGTGGTGGACGATTCGCTCTTGGTCTGGTTAGAGGTCCGCAACCCCATGCAGGCCCATCATTTCCCACATTCAGGCAGCTACAGATCATCCAGGCCAATAGGCCCCAAGTAGAGGTGCTTGGGCCCTATGTGTTCTAGCGGTTGTGAAGATTGAACAAGCCCCTCTGATTTAAAAGGGAAAAGAAAAGATCGTATTATCGCGAGCTTGTCGATCGATGAAGTAATCACACCTTGAGAAAAAAACCAACGGCAATACGGGGGGCTATATTCTCGAGAAGGCCCCATAGTGGTGATAGTGCCATCCGTTGCAACAGCGCCGGAGACGCACGCATGGGCTCATCACAAGACCATGCAGAAAGGACGCTCTTGGCACCGCCCCTCTCCGAAACGGATAAAGCCCAATTGATAGAGACGTGAAAGGAGTGCGGGGGGACAGTATCAAGGAAAGCGAGAGGAAGGTCCAGATGAAAGGGGAGGAGGGGAAACAAGAAGAAGAGAAAGAACGAAAAGAAGAAGTAAACTGCCCCAGACATTACTGCGAGTGCCATAGTCCTCCTCGCTTGCACACGGAAGTGGGGTTTCTGCAAATATGAGAAAAAAGGCGCCGGCGAACGCTTGCTCCCTCGAACGCGCCGGCGAGGGACGGCTGGCAACATCTTGCGATGAGCTCGTCGTCTTTTTGCGCTCGCGGATGTCACCTGGGGTTGGACTCGCTTGCCTCAACTTGCTGACCTGGTTTTGTGCGTAATGCCTTAGTCAAGCCCATCCGTCCCCCGTTTCCCTCGGGAACTCGTTAATCTCCTCGTTCTTTCGAGAAGTCTGGGAGAGATATAGTGGCCTTCCCCTCATTGACCGTTGGACACATATTGTGTGACTGAACCAGCCGATGGTGCTCCAGGCCCGGGCTTTGGTGAGCCCATGTTCCCCTTCCGTGGGGCGGCCGAGCTGTAACGTGTAATGGGCATGGTCGGCACGTCTCTTGCATCCCGCCTCAATATAACTTGGAAAAGGAGGGAGAGGGCTGCTATGTACAGGTAGGACCCACCTCTTTTCTCCATGGTAAAAGGTAGAAGTCGGAATCTGGGGTGTCCTGGTCATGGATGAAGCGTCTTCGCTTGCGATGACCTTACACAATGGGTGGCCTTTTGAGGTGGGGGAGAGTTGTCGAGACATATGGGCCGTGCCATCTTGCAGTCTTGCATTTCATAATAGCATTGTATACGCTGACGTTGTGTGCATCTCCCCACGAATCCAAACACCTTTCATTGTCTGCAGTGGCCACCCGCCTAATCCCACCGGACCATTATTGCCAGCTGTCTGTCTTGATATGAGGGTGATGTGTTGATCAAGGAAACAGCTGACGCCCTGGCTATCTCAGCTGTGTGCGGCGCGCACCCTCAGACTGGATCGCATTGGGGCTTCGCGAAGCAACATACTCCCAGCGGGGTCCCGGACGAATAACTTCCTCATCCTCCTTGCACCCTATTAATTGCTCCAGGATCTTGCTGGGTGGTAGCTTCGCCAAGGGAAGTGAACGGACCCGACCCGAAACCAGTGCCCAGATTGCCAGCGAATGGAAGGAGGACCATGAGAGTGAACAATGAGCATCACTTTGATGCCTGTCATCATTCTTGCTTGGGTTGCGCGAACCTCCTATTTTACCCCCAGTTTTTCCCCACAGCAGTTCTCGGTCAAATTCACAAGTAGCGCCCGCTCGGCGCATTTCGACGCCACCTCAGGAAGCCCTCCCATTCGTCAACCAGACGCCTGGCCGTCGAATGTAACGATGCATTCCCGACTTTGCATCGCCTTCTCTTTGGGCGTGGCCTGGGTCTCCCGTGTTCACCACCACCACCTCAATCCTTCTCGAGGCAAAGAGCCTCTCCATTCTCAGGCCTGCATTATCAAAGAGGCGTTTGCCCCCGCTGGAGACCGAAGTACCTTACACAAGTCAAGTCAGTGGTGTCAAATGCTACAAGTACTCGAATTGGGGACGATCCCTGATAGTGTTCTCGATCAAAGAGTATCAGTTGTCGTCGCCCTTTGCGACTCACTTGGCGAATCAGGACCTTCAATCTAGCCAAAGGAGCTTGGGGTGGTACATAGGCAATACTTGTACTTATCCTCCTCTATTCTTGAGTCAAGTTGTTTTTCGGGAGTAAACTGGAAGAGGCGTATCTTGTGGCTTGCTTCTTCACTCCCGTCGCTGGTCTCAATGTCGATTGGTGGCGTGGCGAGGACACAAGATGCGAACATACAGGGCTCGAGGCGGGAACCTTGAATAATGAAAATGAAAAATAAAATGAAATAAATACACGCTTCACATTTCCTTCTTCTTCTCTTCTTCCCAGGTTCTGCTCTTCCTATTCATGAGACATGGCTGTTTGGGCGTTGAAAGACGGGCCTGCTCCCCGGCTTTGAGTTTGGAGAATTGACCAAAACTGGAGCCGAAGGGAAGGGTGAGACAGTGCCTAATCCCAATTGGATTTGGTAGGGTGAAGATGCTGGAAAAGTGGACTCTGAAGAGTCGGGTCCCTCAATCGTGTGCTGGAGAGGGACATTGGGGGTTTGGGAGAGGGCAGTCAGCGCAACGCAGTGGATTTGTGTTGTGAGGAAGAACAATGGGGTGTGGTGGCGGGTGGGCACGGGGGAAGGGCCCATATTGGCTTGCCCGGCGTGGATAATTAGACGAGGAACTTTTGTCAGGTGCAGGACGGACCCGGACGCTATCCCAAGTCAACGTCAATCAAGTACCGTGAATGTACTTTGGCTTAACGCCGAATTAGCTAACAAGGTTTCGTACCTGGTGAGGTACCTCGATTCCTCTCTTTGCCCACTTTTTGGCATATCTCCTTCGTACCTTTTCTCTTTTGGAATCGGCGCCGAACGTGTCCCCTGCCCTGTGGCACTTGCATCGGAATGGCTTGCTTTTTCTTCTACGTGCGAAGAGAACCCTGGCTAGCTTGCCCATCATCTGGATCACATTTTTGCCCCTCCAGAACGCCTTCCTCGGCACAAGCAGATTTCGTTGGGTGGGTTTTCTCTCGCTGTATCTTCTGCGGGTATTAGGGGACAGCCCTGGAGCAGACGCTCTGGTATTAATGGATAATATTATAATATCATTATTTTGTCCCTGCCTCTGTAAAGCTATATCAATTCCGCTTGCCTAAAATGATTGTCCAATTCGAATATCTAGCAATGCTTGCCCTATTTTATCAGCTCGCAGGAAGGGGTTGGATTGATAGAGGGTGCGATTGCCGCATTGCAGGTATGCATCCGCGGATTGCGAAAGGTCGCGGTTGTATTCTGGGCTCCTCCTTCTCCATCTAACAAGAGTGTATTCATACGGATCTGGCTAATGTGAAATAGGCCGGCCATTGTGCACAGCTGTTACAAGTTGCCTTGCCTCATTGTATCAATGGTTCAATGGCTCTGTCCCATCCCCTAATCCCCCACTGGTTGACGTTCAATGTAATGTTGTGTGAGTGCTGTTTTCTTCTTCCGTCTTCCTCAGGTCTCCCCCTACCCCTTTCCCTGTAGTCCGTGCTTAGTAGTTTCTGTACTCTAATGTTATGAGAGGAAGGCGGCTGTAGGAGAAAGCGTTCGGGCGCTGACGGTGCGGTGCATCCACGAATATGCGATTGTTCGTCTCTCCTCTCGCATATTATTATCATATTGACTCCATTCGATATCCACCCACCACATGTCAGCGATCGTCTCATAACAGCAAGTGGCCCCTTCCTTTTCCTTTTGGTATGTTTGCCCATCTGGGGCTTGTCTGATTGGAGCACCGCCAATCACATCAGAGGGCATGTTTGACAAGTTCGAGACGGCTTGTCACCTCCTCCCGAACTCCCTTTATTTGAAGCCCTTGAATTGTTCCTCTTGGAAAGCAAGTCGCTTTTGTTCTGGCCCCAAGCTTTTTCTTTCTTTCTTTTTTTTTTTTTTTTTTTCATACTTCCAGCTTTTTTCTTACTTTATGTGCCCTCCTATCCCGTCGCATGATGAACATCTTGGCTTGAACAATCATATCTGCCACGATAATCTCTCGAGCTTTTCGGAACGTGAAGAACTTAAAGGAAATAGAGCGGATGCCCTACCCCTTTGGGCTGGATGGAAATTTGAAGGGCCTTTCTTCCCCTAGAATTCAAGCTTAATAGCCCGTATGATAGTGGGAGCTAAAGCGTGGTTCGCGCTGCCGCGAAACAATTACACCCACCTTCCTCGAGAACCAGTTGCTGGTCTCCGACCCCTGCCAGCCGGGACTCTCTGAACGGAGAATATGCCTAAACGGGAGCAGTGAGGCTTGCCCATCCCGTCCGTCCGTTCTCCCACCGCCACGATTGAATGGTACCAAGTACTAGCTTGACCAAGCAAATTCCCCTCCCCTGGGAATGGGATGCCACAACTCGGGCAGCCTTTTGGCAAGTTCATGTGGAGAGAAGTGACAATGAGCAATGGCTAGAGTCGTAGAAAAGAGACATTGGCTGGATTGAGAGATTGGTAGTGCGCCAGAATATCCCCCACCCTCTTAGCTCGTTGGGGGAGGTCCAGATCGAACAGAGTTGAGGTGCCCAGTCCAGTCGCACACTTAGTCTTACACAGTACACCAAGTCTCCGGTACCTTGTCACTTTTGGCTCGCAGACAATTGATCTCTCTCGCTCCTTCCTCGCACTCTCCCTCGCTCTCTCTGGTCCGAAAGACAAGAGACACTGGGATCCATCACTCCCACCGCCACAACGGCGAACCCAGTCCTCGACAACATCCAATTCACCGTACCAGCGGCTCCAATGCCCGCCCGTCTTCCCTCTCACTTCTTCATCGCGACAACATAATTCCTCCCATGTGTCTGGCTTTGGGATCGCGGAGATAGCGCACACGGGAAGCCCTTGAATTCCACCATTCTTTTCCCACCAAAGGAGCGCCCGTCGAGGTCCCGTGCTTTCGGCCCATCGGATCCTTTACGTCGTGGACGGGCCTGCTAATAATTTTCGCCCACTTAGTTGGCCCTCTGTCGCATTATTATCACCGATCGTCATTCGGTGCTCCTCACCCTCACTCTCACCTTTCCTCCTTTTCCCTTCCAATCTTTTCCAGCATCTCATATGGTATCGCGGCTTTGGCTTGCTGCTTCTGTGCCCATCCTTGAACTCCACGAAGGGTGTATGTCTCAACAATAACACCTGCGTCACCGATGGGTTGTCGTCACCCACCACAACCTCTCTCTGGCGGATGTGACCGGACTGGCAAGCTTGTAAACCTGCCGCCTCTTGCCCTCTCTCTTTCCCTCCCACAGTTGCGACGGACTTAGGGAAAGACGGGGAATCCGAACGGGTTTCCTAGACGAAACAACTTCAGTCATCGACTCGCCTTTTTCGAGGTCGCAGAACTTTGTTTTTGCTCTTCTCGTCATCAACGTTGCGTCCCTCCTTGGGCGGTCGAATTTCACAATTTCGCCTTCACACTTGGGCTCTACCCTCACTTCTCGCTCTCTAGCTCGCGTGTTCTTCGAGATCTTGGCTTCTTGGTCACTTCGTTCTTAATTCTGCCCTTTTTAGCCTGCGAGCGAGAAGTTTCCTCAACTCGGTCCTCATTGGCACTCCACGCTCTCCAACAATCGACAGTAGCGATCAACTTCCCGTTCGTTTGAAACAAAATCGACCGATCGGCAGAGACTCGTCAAATTGCTTGACCTCTTCACCCCCCTCTTTCTCTCTCTCCCCTTCTTCAAAACATTGCTCTTCCCTTGAAACACAAGGTTGCTCTCACTAAGTCCCTCTCTTCGCTCCCCAAGCGCATAGGGGACTTTTCACTACATAGTCAGTTCCCCGGCGACATCTGCTGTCTGCCGGGTAGACATGTTTAATCACTCGCCTAGTAAGCTTCATGGTGGTCTTGGATCCCGGAATGTCGAAGACCCTTCCCTCGGCGGCGTTGGGTTTGGCCTCGGGATCGAAAACTCCGACCTACACCAGCAGTTCCAACAGCGATTGCAACAGTTTCAGCAACAACAACCGCAGAACCACCACCACCAACAAAACCGACCGCAAGACCCTGCCGACTCTGCGAATAGCCAACCTTCCTTCTCGGCCAGCCTTTCCTTTGCGTCCCCGTCGCCACAGGATGCTTCGCTAATGCACGGCTTTTCAACGAGTATCGGGCATGGCCAGGCCCACAATCCAGTCCACGGCCAGGACATGGATATGAGCGATGCACACGTGCCCGAAGCGAGCGTGACGAACTTGATTGCGCAGTTCGAAACTCGAAGTACGAAACCGCCCAAACCCGCGAAGCCTTCTCATATTTCAGCCTTTAACCGCGCCAGCAATGCCCTTCGTGTGACGAGCCCAACTGGGGAACAGTTCACTTCATCCTCGCTCAGGGTACGGAGCGGGTCGATAGGCCGGCCGCCACCAGTTCGGTTCGGTAGTATGGGACACCAGTCACACTCTGGGATGCGAGTGACGAGCCCGACGCTCGGCCAGTCGACGGATGCGTACGGGGGCAGGGCGGCCAGTCGAAACAACTCGCGCTCAGTCGCTACCCCATCGTCTCCCTTCCCGACAATAGCGAGCTCGATGAACATGTCCTCGCAAGGTCATGCGCAAGCCAGCGCTCTCGGCGCAGTGCATCAGATGGACGGTGTACAGAACGAAACCTTCTTCGGCGGTGGGGCCATGCCTACTAGTTCCGGGAACCTGGATGGCGGCCAACCCTCGCCCTTTGGTTTTGCAAATGGCGGCAACCGGATGGTTCGGTCTATGCAGGGCCACATAATGGATACGTTTGGTATGGTGAGCCCGATGGTGGGCACGCCGACCTCGCCTTTGGAAATATCGACTACTCGGCACCAAGTGTGGTGAGCCCGATACAGAGTCCCGCCATTGATCCTTCTATCGACCCCTACGGCGATATTGGTGCCCTCGCCAACTTAGGTAGCAACGGTGGCGCCTCGCAGTTCGATTCTATGTCGTCCGTAGACCGAGTCCACAGCCCGATGCAACAAACAACCACAATGGGCGCATTTCAGCTAGGGCTGGATTCCAAACCGACGACACAATTCGTCAACACGCCGACTGACGCCTTCCAGAGCCTCGATCCCTTCCAGGCCATGAGCTCGGTCGCAGCGAATCACCACCACGGTCAGGTTTCGTTTGTAGATATGGCCGCCAATTCATCATCGGACCCGTTCGCCGATCTCGGGTTGTTGATAAAGCAAGAATCAAGTATGGAGTCAGGCCATTTTGATGCCGGCAATCTTTCGCCCAGATCCGCCGGCGGCGCAATCCACTCGCCTCTACACTTCGCCAACCAGGGCTACTTCCAACCGCCGGCCCTCCAGTCACACGCACAACTACAAAAACAACGCCAGCAGCATCCCCAACAGCAGGCGACACCACTACACCAACAACAGCAACATCAGCAGCACGGGCAAGCTCAGCCGCCCCTCCACCGGCGAAGAAGCCCTTCCTATCCCGGAACCAGCAGGACATGGCTGGAAACCAATCAACCCCCGGCTTCAGCATGTGGCGGCCGCCTGTCCCTTCCACCCCTAAACCCTTGGTATCTCACAGCCAACAACCATCTTCAGGCTCGATCTCCTCAGCGACGCCGAACAAGTCCGCTGCCTTCCTTGCGCAATCACGGGCCGAACTCCGGATACAGACAGACAACGCGCCTGGTCTCTCACAGCAGCAGCAGCAACAGCACCAGCAACATCAGCAGACTTTCAACGGGAGTCTATCTGTTACCTCCCCAACTAGCAGACTGGCCCCCTTCCATGGACAACGCCGTGCGAAGTCCCTCAGTCGCGTCTCCTGTAAACATCATCCTAGAAGCCTCTTGCTTTATCTTTCGCATGCTAATTAACGATGGCTTAGAACCCGCCTCCTCTTCCCGTGCGGCCGAGCCAGCAAGGTTCACGGCCGTCCAGGGAACAGGTCCCCGCCGAAGCGTGGGAGTCTATGAAAACGATAATTCGACAGTTGTATCTGGAGGAGCGGAAACCGTTAAAGGAAGTCATCCAGGTGATGGCGGATCGGCACGGCTTCCAAGCGACGTATGAAATATTTCCCCCGCCACCCTTTCCTTTCCTTTCCTCTTGCCTCGTGCGGAGACGAAAAGCTTTTCCGGGCTAACCTAGTAATAGGCCCAAGATGTACAAGACCAGGTTTTCACAGTGGGGTTTCGTCAAGAATAACACGGAGGATGAGGTCAAGAAGCTCCTATCAATGAAATTCCAGCGAGATGCCGAGGGTAAAGTATCGGAGTTCGTTCGGAACGGGAGAGTAATCAACCTAGGGACGTACCTAAAGAGGAAAGGGGTAACGGAGTACGATCTTGTCGATTTCGAGACACCGGCCGATCTACCTACTTACGTGCGATGTCGTACCCCAACGCCGCCTCCCGCTCCGGGCTATCTGCGGTCACCAGACCTGCTCCGAGCGCAGGAGACTGTTGTTGGGAACATGAGGAAAGCCTTCCTCCATTGCCGTCAGTCGGAACTGGACACAAAGACGACGGTTGGGTGGTCTATGGTCATGGTTTGGGGTTCGAGCTCCAGCGAGCTATTGTACGAGGCAAACAAACGGGTCGAGGCGGGCGATGCGGGCCAAGGAGAGGACCTGATTGAGGCATTCAAGCAGCTTGAGGTGGACCTGCAGAAGTTATCCCCGCAAGGCATCAAAGAGGTGCTCTTGGGCATGGTCCACCGCGACCCTGGCATGATGACGGCACTCTCCAAGTACCTAGCGGCTTACTCGGCGACGAACTACGAACGACTTCACCCCTACGGCAGATTTTTACGACGTTGTACGAGGTGCAGCAGAAACATGGCCCTCTAACGCTCTCAGAACTGGTGTGGGGCTGCATCCCGACCCTCGCAGATGAGCTCGAGTCGATATACGGCCGAAGACATCCGTACGTGGCAAGGACCTGGATCGATCTCTCCATGTTTTACCAGCAGGCGAACAGCGAGCGGTTAGAGAGCCTCATTGCCGAATACCAACCTCTCGGGCGATCGATTGAGTCGAAGGAAGGTACCCACAGTGCCGAGGATTTTGCCTTCCGTTACACGATGCTGCAACTACTCCATGCTGCTAACCCGCAATCACCAGTGCTTAAGTCAGAGACGTTGGCGCTGTGGGACGCACTCAAGCAAGCCGGGCGAGCTTCGCTCACGAGGAGCTCAGATGGCAACACGTACTGTGTGCATGACGCGGTCAAGGTCACGCCTTGGACCAAGAGGTGCAAGGATACGTACTCGGCGGTAGCCGAGCTTCTCAAAGGCATACTGGCGTCAACCCTGTCTTTTATTTCGAAGAGGACATGCACACATCGGAGCATGTTCCAGACGCCTCGTCCGCGTGGGCGGCGGCCATGGAGGTCTCTATGAGGGGTGGCAACAGGTTTATCTAAGCGCTTTTAGCGCACGTAAAGACGCCTGTCTCCCTGGTCACATTTTCGCCTCTCTCTTATCCTGGCTCATAGCCCTTCCCGTCGACCATTATCTCACCGACGCCCCTCGACATAGGCCAAGTCGCTGGCCTGTCTTCAACTAATGATAGTCACGACGAAGTCTTCACCACGTTGGCTTTTATACCAAGCTAGCCTTCCGCCTTGACGGACCGATATCAACATGGACAATCGCCCAAGATGCCGTACCAGCTCGTGCTGGCGCATATATTCCCTTTATAGTGCAATCTTTTTTTCACCCACGTCCATGGACATACCGAGTCCGGGACTTATGACCTCCCTTATCACGTCTATTTTTTATTTTTTTAACTTTTGAAAATTTCCTTCATTACCCTTCTGATTCTCTGCTTAGAGAGAAGAGGGGAGTGCAGGTTGTGTGGAATAATGTCCCTGGTTCATTTACCTGTGTATAATAGCTAACCTATCAGATCACTTTCCTGATATCATGTTGATGAAAGTACATATACCTTGCGGCGAATCACTCAAACTTCCCTTTGTTATTTTTTTTTCTTATGGAAAGGGCAGGAAGAGGGGAAGAGTTGGCTCTTTTATATATCATTTTACCAGGGGTTTCACCAGAGTTTCTCCTAGAAAGGAGAGAAGTATATGAGGGAGGAAAATAAGGAAAATGGGAGGAGAATGGGAGGATTCTCCAGTGGCGCCTCCTTTTCAGTTTACTTCTCACATTAGAGAAGGGTTGTGGTGGGAAGGGAAAGAAGATGGTATAAAGGAAGGGTGGGATGGAGGCTTGTCTTGAATTTTAGATGAAGGTGATACCAGTGTGGCATGTGTGTGAATGATAGATGAATTGAAATAATGTCCAGTTAATCCTATCTCTTATGGTGCTCTTGGATATCGGCCATACTTAAGAAGAGATGGGCTAAGTTGAAGTGATGCTCAACTAATGGTAGTATCTAAGATGTGCAAAAGAACGATACGAAGAAAAAGAAAAAGAAAAAAGGAAAGCAATGGAAAAAAATTTCAAGGTTTGTAGCATTGCTAGGTTTCGATCCTAGGTCCCCTGGGTTATGAGCCCAGTGCTCTACCCCTGAGCTACAATGCTGCGGAGTGGATGATTGAACGAAATCCACCAAAGCTGGCTCATAAAGGTAGGAAAGATGCTAGCCAATGGGAGTCAGCGCCTGCCTTTGTCTCCGTGACGCGCCACAAACTTTGAAGTGTTGCCTTTGTGGCTGTGGCTGTGCTCCAAGCCAGTCCTGGCGGCTTCAGAAACGCCAGAGTACTTCGTAATTGAGTCCACACCCACAGCCCGTGCCACCCAACTCCCGTAGCCAGTAACATGCGAAGAGACGGGGTGAACCCTCTGGCTTCATTCCCGAGAAGCTTAATTGGACAACCCGACATGGGGGTTCCGCTAGTGCTGAAGAATCGCCACCACCGGAGGCTGGCAGGGCTGCTTGACCCAGCTTGCCCAGCTGATTTGATCACCTCGAATCGGATCTACCATACTGTCCAAGGACTCGTGCTATGATAGGTTGTGGTATTTTTATCAGTCGATAGGCGGGGAGTGTGGATTTCCGTTGCTGCAGCCGGAGCCAGAGGTCTTTCACCAAGGTTTCCAATGTAAATGAGCGGAACTCGTCAACGCCCCATGTACGCAGAGGCCCCTAGAGAGATCAAGGATTGATTAGGCAGCGTTTCTCTTTAACCTTGACGCTCAATATGGAAAATGGGGCGCCGCCTATCACTGGGACGATATATTCTTCTCCTCCTATCTTCGCTACTCCCTCTCAGAACATACAAAGCAATAGTTGAGCGGGGGTTTGAAAGAAAGAAGCAACAAATTATCAACCTAGTGTAAAAGGAGAAAATTTTCTCTCGCTGGGGCTAAAAGCGTGGCGTCGAATAGGAGTTGTGAGAAGGCGCGGCTGGAGGGGGATACACACGCTCGATCCAGGACTATCGATGTCCTCGCTTTCTCAGGCATGGGGCGAGCTATTACTGGTTTTCCCAGACGCTTTGAGGAAAATTAAGCTTATTGACGTGACAAGGAGAGAGGGCTTTGTTGTGTTGCTCCTTTCTCTTCACCCCCTTTTTACCCTCCGCTTCTCTTCTCTTGATAGGTTTGGTATTATACTTGTAAGCGACCTTGCCCCTCCTCGTGGCCTATCGACATGCCTCCGGCCGCAAAAGAAGGGAGGAATGAGGGGTAGGCGCCAGTATTTGGGTTGATGGTATGAGTGAGTGGGAGGGAACGGCAGGCTTTTAATCTTTTTTTTTTTGATTGAGTGACACATTCCACGCCAATAGGAAGAAAAAGAAGGAAACAAAAGGAAAGGAAAAACAGTTTCAGGCCGACGCGCCCCCTTCACTCAGGTCACTGTTCAGCCCTACCATCGGAATAAGTGCGCTCTCTACATGTACAGGGTGGGTTTTTTTTCTTTCTGCTCTTTCTCTTTGTTCCGTCCCAAAGAACTTCCTCCTCCAACCCAACCGAGCCGGAAGTGCCTATCGTCCAGAGTTGTCCTCTTGCGCTCGAACAGGGCAAAGTGTGTCCTTGGGGAGGGGATCGAAGGAAGGGAACAAGGGTAACAAGGGGATAGCAACGCTGCGCGTGCGGTTGGCATGCTGGTACCGACAGAATGGTCGCCCCCGGAGCATCACCATCGTCAACGAGACCCGACGGCGGTACATCTAGGAGTATTTAAAAGGAGAAAAAACAAAGACTGGCCCCGAATGTCGACTTTTCCCTGCCGTGGAGGCGGGCGAGCCCAAGTCCTTCGATTAGACTACCCTTTTCGGAAAGCAGTGCGACACCGGCGCTCGGGTTGCGCCAGGCACGGGTGCGACTCACGAACTTGCTATGGCTGCGCCCGGCCTCATTCCGCACTTTTTGATTGGGCTGAGCACCCCTTCCCTCGGGCTGTGGCTCATTCAGTGCGCCTTCACTCTCGGAGAGCAGCTAATAAGGAGAAGGGGGCATCAGAGGGCAAGTCTGTTTCGTGCACCACTTCATAGTCCCCTCCCCCTTCCCTTCTTCCGCTCTGCATCTTTAGGCTTGAGGCTCGAGACGGAGATGGGGGAGGGGCTGGATCGACCAGACTATTGGATCTCGATACATGTTGCCCTGGGACGGGTGAGAGATTTGACGACCAGGGGTGTCTACGCTACAGGGCTGAGCTGTGTGGGTAGGTGCGTTGTGGTTATGTTTCTCTCCTTGTTTGCAGCATTGATGCCCGCGTCCTTGCTATTAGTCCTCCGGGGACTAGTGTAGCCCTCACCCATGGCTGGTCCTTGGTTTCTGTGGCGTGGGAACCCGGGCCTGCCTCCACCATAATAATGCACTCTTTTTGGTCGCTATCGTGATGCTTGGGCGTCTTGGGGCGGTGACATGCCAGTCAATTACTCAATATATAGACATCAGCAACCAGAGTTGCCCGTCACTTGTGGCACGGAGTGTTCCCATTCCGGTGCTTCTTTTTCCTTCTCCATCTAATAGTTCGACCTTGGATTCTGCTTTATTTCTTTTCTTTTTCTCTTCTCTTCCTTTTCTACAATCACGCGGACGGCCTTTCTTTGTTTCTGTATTATAGAGCGGAGCGGTGGAGCGCTTGACCGACTTCTGATACTCGGGATCTCGCTCACACCGAGGGCATGAACGCCCAACCTTGACACGCTGCATCTTTTTCACCATTTCGACGAGAATTAGGAGAGGGTATCTCTTCTAGCGCTGCGAAGAAACGAAGAAGGAAGGAAACACAATCCCAACACCAATAACAACAACGGCGCCGTTCGTCTCCTCGGACTTTGGTGTCGACTCGGGGTGAGTCAAGGGACACCGGGAAGATGTTTTTCAAGAGAAAGGACCAGGGTCGTTTGCAAAAGCGCGAGTCGACGAGATACTCTGCCATCAACCCGCTTTGTAAGAGCCCACACTCTCTTGACCCTATTGTGTTTGACGCCCGTGGGAAGCCGCACGTTGCCCTAACCATTCTTTCTCACTTGTAGCAAAGAAAGACTTGAAGAGCCGATCCTTCTTTGTCAAGTTCTACGGCCTCGTCGTTCTGCTCCTCGTGTCCTTGGCCTTGCTTGGCTTCACAATATGGCTCCACAAGAGGCTTCCTGATGGGGCCAAGTCTGACTTTAAACTTCCCTTTACAAAGCGGGAACTAGAGGGCGCCGGGCCCCGTCTTTCCAGCTCGCCCCGGGACGCCGCGGACACTGACGACGACGAGGCTGGGTTGGAGATTAGGCCCACAGCAACCGTCCACCGATACGTAAATGTCTATCGCCGAGAGTTGCAGGCCCGGACCATCGACCCCTCTCTGAATCCCTGGCTTGAGACCGCCCTTACCTTCCCCGCCAACACCCCGCTGCCATCCTTCAATTTGGCTGGCATTCCACTGCTCACCCTCACCCAGCCCATCGTGAACCCGTTGGCCCTGCCACTGGCAAGCCCCATTGCGCCCCTCATCACTGCCGCTGCGTGCCCGAACCCAGTCTGCTTCCCGATCGGGGTCACATTCGACCCCCACCTACCGATTTTTACTCTTTTCCCCGGCGGGGGTAGCGAAGGCGACATTGACTATGGCGACGCGCATTTTCCAAACACCGAGCCTGGCCCAAAGCGCCGCAATCTCCAGCCGCGCGCCGGCTCCGCTTGCTACTGCCCTACGGCTTCGGATCCCGTCGTCACGCCCACCATTCCGCCCATCTTGCCGCCCATCCTGCCGCCCGCGCCCCTCATCACTCAAGCCGCGGCGTGCCCGAACCCAATCTGCTTCCCGATCGGGGTCACATTCGACCCCCACCTGCCCATCTTTACTCTTTTCCCCGGCGGAGGCACCGAGGACGACATTGACTTTGGCGACGCGCATTTTCCTAACACTGAGCCTGGCCCAAGGCGCCGCAACGTCCAACCGCGCGCCGGCTCTGCGTGCTACTGCCCCACAGCAGCTCCGGATCCCGTCGTCACACCCACCGAACCGCCCATAACGCCCACGAACCTGCCGGGACCGAGCGGCTGCTCGGAGGGGAAGACCAAATCGTGCAACCTCTTGGCCGATGTCTGCTATTGCGTGGATATTGAAACTGGCACCCCGGAGCCGCCCACCGTCACCCCAGAGCCACCCTCTGTTAGCCCCGATCCCGAGGTCACCCCGGAGCCGCCCACCGTCACCCCTGAGCCACCCACCATCAGCCCCGATCCCGAGGTCACCGATGTGTGCCCTTCAGGCTTGACCTGGTGGTGCGACCCGGATGATGACCATTTCTGTCTCTGCGTCGGTACTGGCACCACCACTACGGACCCCCACCAAGCGTTACCCCAGACCCGGAGGTTTGCCCTTCGGGTATGGTGTATTCGTGCTTTGATGGACTGGAACTCTGCGACTGCGTTTACACAGGTACCGGTACCACAGAGCCGCCCACTACCGGCACCCTGATCCAGAAATTACAGACGTCTGCCCCTCCGGCTTGACTCGATGGTGCGATCCGGAGGACGACAACTTCTGCATCTGCGTTGGCACCGGGACCACTACCACGGATCCGCCACCATCCAGCACCCCAGACCCAGATGTCACTGACATTTGCCCCTCGGGCCTCCAATGGTGGTGCGATCCGGCGGACGACAACTTCTGTCTCTGTGTTGGCACGGGAACAACCACTACGGATCCACCAGTGACCAGCACCCCGGACCCGGATATCACCGACATTTGCCCCTCGGGCCTCCAGTGGTGGTGTGATCCCGAAGATGACAGCTTCTGCCTCTGCGTCGGTACCGGAACCACTACTACGGATCCGCCGCCGACTAGCACTCTGGACCCGGATATCACTGATGTTTGCCCTTCGGGTCTGCAGCGGTGGTGCGATCCAGAGGATGACAACTTCTGCCTCTGCGTCGGTACTGGAACCACTACTACGGACCCACCGCCCACCGTCACCCCGGATCCGGAGATCTGCCCTTCGGGTATGGTCTATGAATGCGATGAAGAATTCGATCTTTGCGACTGCGTAGCCACGGGTACCACTGGCACTACAGAGCCACCCACTGGCGGCACGACCACCCCAAACCCTGAACCTACCGACATCTGCCCCCAGGTATGGTGTGGGAGTGTGACCCCAGGACGATAACTTTTGCGACTGTGTGGCTATTGATGGCACCACCGACACGAACCCGCCAACGGATATCACGAGCTCGGAGCCCGAGACATCCATTGACCCTGTTACGACCATTACTGACATTCTCACCCCTACGGATACGGAAAGCCCCCTGATATCACTACAGATTCTGAAATTGATACCGATACGATTGGATCGCAGACCGAGTCGCCGCCTGCTACCGAAACGGATCCCCTGAGACAGATCCCATAGAGACAGACCCCGTAGAAACAGATCCTGTCCAGACGGACCCCGTGGTGACTGATCCCACTGAGTCGGATCCCGTAGAAACAGACCCAGTCGAATCTGACCCGGTGGAAACTGACCCGGTCGAATCCGATCCCGTGGAAACCAACCCAATAGAAACCGATCCAGCGGAAACCGACCCCGTGGAAACCGACCCTGTGGAAACTGACCCTGTGGAAACTGACCCCGTGGAAACCGACCCCGTGGAAACCGACCCCGTTGAATCCGAACCAGTAGCAACAGATCCTGCCGAATCGGACCCGGTCGAGACTGAAGCCGTCGTTACCGACCCAGTTGAGACGGATCCAGCTGTCACCGATCCGGCTGAGACGGAACCTGCCGAAACCGACACCGGAGTCACGCTCCTTGTGCAGAACCCGACCAACTCCGAACCCGCAACCACGCCCGAGGCCACGCCTTCCGCCCCAGCCACGGAGGAGCAACAAACGGCCACCGACCCTGCGACCACTGACGCTACCCAAGACACAAACTCCCCACGAGCGCCGCTACCCAAACCACAAACTCCGCCACTACTGATGCGACCCAAACCAGTGCCGTGACCAAGGAGCAGCAGACGACGGCGTCTGGGACCGCTTCCGCCACCGCCACAGGAGGTGCAGGAGGCGGCGGCGGTGGCGGCAGCGGCAGCGAGAATGGCGACGACCCGGAACCCATCATTGTGGTCTCCTGGCCGCTCAAGCGCTCGGTGCTTGCCAACCACGCGCCTCTCATCGTGGCCCGCGTGTTCACATCGTTTCTGGCCGGCGCGTTCCGGGACGTCACCTCCTTCGAGCCGGTGCGCCAGCTATTCTCGGTGGATGGGGCGTCGGGCGCCACGCTGGCGGGGACGACCTTTACCCTCATCCCCGTCATTGTCTCGGGTGTCGTGGCTGATATCGGCAGCGGTTTCGCGTCCGAGGCGGTGTATCTGGATACCAACTACTGCGACAACCCGGTTCTGGCCAACGAGCTCAACCCGTGCTGGCCGCCGCGCGTGAGCACCAACCGCTGGGCGCTGGGCGTCATGACGGGGTCCCTCGCCGTCGTGGTCGTGTCCCTCATCTACGTCGTCGCTCTCTGGCTGAGAACCCGCAGGGCGTGACGGCGGAGGCGGCCTCGTCCATTTCCGCCGTCGCTAGCGTCATGGGCCACCCAGAGGTGGAGCGGGACTTTGGTTCCGTTCCGTCCGAGCTCTCGAACCGGGGGCTCGTCGATGTCCTCAAGGATAAAAGTACACCCTCGGCGACTACGCGATCGAGAACGACGCGAGCACCCGCTGGGGCATCATGCCCCTAGTCCTGGCGGCGGCACAGGCGAGCAAGGGCCCGTCCTTCAAGGAGCGTCTCCAGGAGCGCTGGGCGACCCTCGTCGGGACCGGTCGCGCGGACACGCACTCCAAGTGGATGCGCCGACGCGAGTACCTCGACTACGGATTCGGTACCGTCTTCCTTGCCCTTCTCGGCCTGTGCATCGCCGCCACGGCCTACGTCGATGACCCCGCCGCATCTTCCGCTACTCCACGCGCGGCTGGACCGTCGGCATCCGCGTCGTCTTCGCCCTCCTTGCCATCGCCATCGCCAAGTACTGGGCCACGGCTTACACCGATGTGCAAAACCTCGCCCACTTTGCCCGCTTGCACAAGGCGCCGTGCGCCGCGCGTGAGACGATCAACAAAAAGGGCCACTCGCTGCCCGTCCTCTCTATCCTGCCCCTCCTCCGTATGGGCTACTTTTTGCCCGCTGCCGTCGCCTTTACCGCCCTTCTTAGCGAGTTCCTCGTCATCTGCCTCGCCGGCCTGCCCTACCGCCCTGGCCAGCTACGCGCCGAATATCTCGTGTGCGGGTCCATCGCCACCGTCATGCTCTTTATCATGCTCGTCATGATTGTCTTCCTGCACCGCTGGAGGCGCACCCTGCCACATATTCCCCGGCAGCCCAACTCTGTGGCGGCCGTGATGACGTACGTGGCCGAGACCAACATGTCGCGGGAGCTCATGAGCCTCAACGAGCGCAAGAGGAGGGAGAGGGAGAGGGCGGTCGAGGGTTTGGGCCGCAAGTACGGCTACGGCATCAGGTCTGAGGAGGACGGCCGGAAGAGGTGGGTTGTGGACGAGGTCGCCGTTGATTACGAGGCTGAGAGGAAGAGAATGGTTGAGGAGACTCATTACAGGCGCGAGGCGGGCACCATCTGATGATGATAGGGATGCGAGGAAGGAAGCAGAAGGAAGTGAGACTGTATACCCCATCCTCCCCCACCACCCCCTTTCCATTTTTTGTTTTCACGTCATATTTCATAGTAACCCTTTCAAGCGTTTTCTTTCTTCTTCCTTTTCCCCTGCACACTGTTTCTGAGCTCGTTCTGGCCAGGTTTTTGTTGATGATGGAGGACTAAGGGACTTGGCTATTTCGGCTGTAATGATCTGGTTCACGAGTGGTTTTTAAAGATCTCATGAGGCATTTAGAGATGGATATCAGCGATTCGCCCTAGAAGCGGCACTGAAACTGATTAGATATACGGTATCATGGATAGCGCATTTATAAATATTATATCATTAGGCTAGAAACCTGGGTGTTTTTACCAATCTCCTCAATCTAATACTAGATCCGTGCCAACAACACGTAGCGAGCCTTAAACCAATATACCTCTCGCGAATTCGATTCTCGCGGCGGTGCTAGTTCCGAAGAGGTACAAACGGCAGACGCGTTTCCCTCTTGACCCTATGGGTTGCCTGTTCGGCCCAGGCGATCGCCTTCGTCCCCCGAGTCGACTGAGCCTGGGCAGGAGCACGATGAGGCAGAGGACTAGAATGGAGACGAGGACGGCAATGGCCCAGTTGAGGGGCTCATGCCTATGGTCACGGTGTCGAAGTGAGCTACCGCACAGCACGGCAGCAAGAACATGTGAAGGGCTGGGCCTAAGGCTGGGTCGATACCGTACAGAAATGAGTGTACACGGGGCTCATAAAGAACCGCGCCTATGTGATGTCTATGCTTAGGCCAAAGTGGCGGCTTGGTCTTAAATTGGCAGCATGGCCAAGGCCTAGATAAATAGGAAACGCTGCCATGGAGTGGTTAGGGAGGAACTTGCAGCCAACATTCCCCTTTTCACATGAGGCTTCCTCGATATGGACAACTCATAGGTGACTCAGTAGTACAGGTCGGGATCCTATGGAAGAGCGGGCGGTGGCATCACCAAAGTGAGACACGTCGTCTCTTGTGCTAAAGCACATGCCAGCAAGCACTCTGTCGGCATAAGAGCGAGCGAATCACTCCACCCGCCCTACACACTTGGGTAATCTCTAAGCCCCGTCTAAGAGGTGCGACGGCCAACATTGTCGTCGCGCACAGATCTAGATTTTGGAGCGTTGCACGACGATAGAGCCGCCTTGAGACCAAATTTGGTCAGTCCTCCTCCTCGTTGTACGAGGCCACCTTGGTGCCACTCCCATAGACCGTACCATGTCACGTTGGAAAATTTGTCTTTTCAAAGTCAATGAAGTTTCATTACTATATTGTACGAATGAGGGGTATCTAAACAAGGACAACGTCGCGATATAACTCTCTTCATCCCGTCGCACCTCCCGGGCAAGCCCAACAGGGAGGACAAGGAAAAAGAGCTTCCAATCTTGCTAGCCTTTACGCACACTCAGTAGAAGGGAGCCCTCTGACTGAAGTGAGAGCAAAGAACTTGGCCAACTTATCTCCCAGACTGATTTTTAACTCCTCCACTACCACCTCGGAAAGCGCGGGGGCACGTCTGCCACTCCTCTGCACCGGTAGTGCCGACCCGCTCCTTAACTCACACCTATACCCAGTCGAGCTGGCTCCCGGACGGACCGTGCCTTCAGACACGTGGTGCACCATGGAAGCCGCGGTAGCCTCTTGCCCACCTCGCCGAAGTGCGTCCGCTGCCCTCCAGTACAGGCAACTCCAAGGCTGGTTGCCCGCCACGAAATCAGGGTCAAATGAGGCGGTGGGGTCGGGGACAGAGCTCCGCAAAAGGTCATGTACGATTTGAGCAAACGGAGCACGTCGTTGGCGCGGCAGTCGGGTAGCTGCGCATTGTGAGGGCCCCAGAGGTAGGATGAGTGATAAGGATGAGCTGGATGGCGGGCGTTGCCAAGGTCGCCGAGAAGCCAGTGTTCCGAGTGCACTCCGCCTCGCGATTTAGCGTCCGAGTGGATGCCCTCTGGTGCGATAAAGATATTGTCGGGCTTGATATCGTCGTGGCAGAGGCCGTGCGTAAGGTGGAGGTGTTCGAGTGCGGATAGCAAGCGGCCAAGAGAAGGTCTATACATGTTGTCGAGCTCCGTAACGGTGTAGCTACGCCCAGAGGCGCGCAGCCTTTTGGCGAGGGATCCCAGGCTGCCCGACTCGAAGAAGGGGTGATGAGGTGCCAGCCCCCTTCTCGCCGGCTGACTCTGGCACAAAGAAAGCGTCCGTCACTGGGACAAAGTCACCAAGACCTTCTGAGCGATTCGTTCCCGATACGTCGTAGTTTCCGAGAAGGAGAGTTGCTGGTATTTCGACAGGCCACCTCGCCCTACCAGAGGTACCAGCGAGGCAATTACGAAACGGGGTGCGCTCGCCGTCATACACTTTGATTGCCGACCCGTTGTAGGAGTAGACGTCACCTTCGCAGCCGCTAGCGAGATGCCTCCACTGCGCCTTGTGGCGGAGGGTTTCCTTTCCTCCGACCACCCCCGCCGAGAGCTTCCGTCTGGCCAGTCCCACAGCATTCCCTTCTGGCTAGTTTTGTCGTTGGTAAGCGGGGACTGGAATTGCGTTGGGCTAAACTTGTCGCGGAGGGCTTGACGATAAAAGTTGTGTAAATGCAAGGCATACATCAGACCCAAAGCGGCTAGTATAAGAGTGACAGACGTTCGTCGAGAGGTAGGTCTCACTTTATACCGTCTCCGCGGCGAAAGCGCGGGACGCTGTCGTGTGGGTGAGAGGATTGGTTCGCCCATCTCGGTGTTAGTCGTAAGAATCACAGCCAATGTTCAATTCCAAAATTGGAAATCACAGAAGAATGCATGCGCAGAGAAAGGGAAGAGAGCACACGACGTGGCTTCTGAACAATAGCATGGGACGGGGAGGCATCCCCTCAAATAAGCTTGTTTCGACGGCCATCCTAGAAGGAATTCCAGACTTGGACATCCCAAGTCCGCAACCAGCAGCACTCTATCCAAGACTAATACCGGGCCTGATTCGTCTTGTGGTCCTCCAGCGCTCTATCGCGCCCTTTTAAGACGTGCTGACAACCAAACAAGGTCTGCAGGACAAGCATGGATACGGCTCTTACGTGGGATGCGGACACTTATTGGACCATTGGATGTATGCCTACAGCAAATCAACTTGAAGGCCAGCACACCCGACTAGGAAGGGGCCTCATAGTCACAGGCGCAAACCTTGGTTTGTGATGGTTCGAGTGTTAAAAGGTACAATGCGGAAAATAATAAACCAGGCCGTTTATCCAAATGTCGATGGAATGACGCTGGCGGGGAGACGTGCGCCGCGGGTGACGTCACGAATACCAGCCCCAGCCACGATCCCCGGCGCCGACACCCGGCTTGGGTACGGCAGCCCTGGCCACTGATGCGGGCCGCTCCTGTGGGCATGGGCAATGAGGTTTGAAAAGAGATCCCAGGCGAGCGAGGATCCGGGGAGCGAGCACAAGTCAAAAAATTGTGAAACGTCAGATCCGGAGGGCCCTGTTCTGGCATCCAAAATAAATTAAATCTACCCCAGAGCTTATATGTAGGCTTTCAGGAACCGCCGTTCAGCGCTGCCTGCCAAGGAAAGGGTTCTTCCGCATATTGGAATGCTTGAAATGCTCGGGTCACCTTATCTCATTAATTCAACGTCTGCAAGGCTAAGAAGTATAGAGCCCGGCTTGGCTTGGTGTTGTCTGCACTTATAGCCATTCGATGCATTGCAAAGGGTTGCTCTTGAGAGCCCACCGGGTTTGTGAAGTGTACATATATTATTTAAGGCTACACGTATTTGGGGCAATCCCTCTCATAGCTCCTTGCCTACGGCCATTTGCTATCACTACATGGGGGCTATGGAAAGCCGTTGACAAACTAACAACGCCACTGTCGAAGTCGTCCGAATGCGTCAAATCTGAGCATCTGATGGTGGGATAGATTGATGACATATAACAATCCTTTTGTTTTCCGAATATATATCGACAATGCGCACGTAGAGAGTAGACGAGGAGGGCGTTGGAAATAGCAGTTGGCTTCCTTGACTAATCGCTGGATTAACAATCAGATATTCTATTGATGTAGATGGACATGACGGAATCCGGCATTAATCATCATTGAGCCCGAGGCAGGGGCTCAGCCATTGCCGGCTTCCATTCGCACCAGGGCCCGTCGTCCCCGCACTACCTGCGACTTTCCCCGTCGCTATTAGACCCCATAGCAACAACGAAGGGCCAATCTATCCACAATGGATATGCCGTAGAAAGTCCCATTCCATTCGATCAGGTTTGGTATGAATTGTGTCCTACCACACCCACCCCACACTACTCGTAATCATTGAATCGACCGGGAAACTCCCGATTCCGATTTCTAAGCTCCCGCCTACCCCGTTCAAATGAAGAATGGCGCGAAGAATGGCGCAACTTTATGAGGAGCGATTGTGGGTTTAGCGTTTAGCGACTATTTAACCCCAAGCTTTCCATTTTCTCTGGGTTTCTAGATAGCTATAATTCCGATTAATTCTTGTGTTGTGAAAAGCCTCAAGCTTGAAAGTTGCTGTGAATCGTGATCTTACCCTCCCTCCTCCACCTCTTATGACATCTCGCCTCCAGTCCCTCGCGAAACACTTCAAAATGCCCACCAAGTCCAATATTCATCTCTATACCGCTGGCACCCCCAATGGCTACAAAGTGAGCATCCTGCTCGAGGAGCTCGGTCTAGAGTACAAGGTGCGGGGTGTTGACCCTCCCCTTCCTATCATGCCCCTTCGATGAACAACATTTGAAACTAATCGTTTGTAAGACGACGGCCATCTCTCTGCAAAAAATACCCAAAAGGTAAGAATCGCAATTGCGGTACTAGCCCATCCGTGAAACCTCTTTTTCTAACTTCGATGTTGTCTCAGGAGCCATGGTTCCTTGAAATCAACCCCAACGGTAGGATCCCGGCCATCACGGATACCTTTGACGATGGAGAGCCGATTCGTATTTTCGAGAGCGGTTCCATCCTGCAGTATCTCGTTGATCGGTACGATAAGGACCACAAAGTATCCTATCCTTATGGATCCCGGGAATACTGGGAGGTGAACAACTGGGTAAGTGTGCATCCTCAATAGGCTCTCCCGCGAAGTTGCAACGTCCCCATCTAATCCAACGTTAATAGCTCCACTGGCAAATGGGCGGCTTGGGCCCAATGCAAGGGTAAGTCAATAAGTGAATTTCTTTCATCTCGACGAATTCCGTAGAATACTCGCTCATGATAATCTATCCGCAGACAAGCCAACCACTTTAAGAGTAAGTTAGCGCTCCGTGGGCCATAGGAGCCAGCGTATCAGTGTTTCTCCACTGCTTCCTCTTTGGGAATCACGAAACGGGTGGCTGACTTCCGGTGCAGGGTATGCTCCGGAGCAAATACAATACGGCATTGACCGATACACCAACGAGACCCGCCGCCTGTATCGCGTGCTCGAGACTCAGCTTGAGAAGTCCACCTCGGGCTTCCTTGTTGGAGACAGGCTCACCATCGCCGACATCTCCAGCGTTGGTTGGGTCAATTCTCATGGTAAGCCATGCCCCTCCTACCTATTCCTTGACACATTCGCTCTGCCAATATAAGGATGGCGGACAAAGAAAACAGTGAATCTGACCGTCGATTTTTATCTTCTCCAACAGCCTGGGCGGGTGTCCCCTTGGATGAGTTCCCCAAGCTAGCACAGTGGCTCGAAAACCTCAAGGCCCGAGAGGGTGTAAAGAAGGGCTTCGATGTCCCTGAGCCGAGGAACACCAAACCGCTCACTGACGCCGAAATCGAAAAGATTGCGGCGGAAGCGAGGGCCTGGGTACAGCAGGGTATGGCCGAGGACGCGAAGAAGTAGTGAGAAGGCGGAAGGGAGCAAGGATCAGGGTTCCCGTCGTATCTAGAATCGAAACTTGTGTGGTTTCCACAAATGCTAGTTTACCTTAATTTCTTCTATAAAGGCACATGTATACTGAAGGCATGTCCCTTCTTTCTATCCCGTACCGGACCTCACCAATGAGTGTTGAGAACCTCTGTGGTAAGGAGCTGCCTCAAGAGAAGGCATCTGAGTCGAGCGTTGCACCATTCGCTGAGGGGCTCGCTAGACTAGTATGAGTCGTCTTGATGCCAGTTACGCCTTGATTTGACAGGTTGGGCAGTGCTATAGAATTCCCTCTGCATCCATATTTCTCTGATTTTCTTTTTCGTTCCTCTTGATACCAGATGGAGATAAACTCAAAGTGCCTTGGGAGCTAAAGCTTGTTGAAATGGTTGGTCAAGAAGAGCCGACGTCCCAGCCTAAAGTAACCAACGTTAAAGTAACCAACGTGTGCTGCACGTTTTGGTGGCCGACGGATAGTTACGTAAGCACAAGGCAGAAATTGAGCCATCATTTTTCCAAGAAAGAAATAATATGCACGCCACCCACCCCTTTCGCGCTTTTCGAGATCTTTCGCATCCGCAACACCATATCTAACCCTGGTGTGATCATCACATCAACCCTTCTCCAAGATGTCGTGGCGAAACCAAGGAATTACAGGCTCTAACAACATCCCTTTGGGGAAGCGTCGCTTCGGCGGCGATGAGGATGCGACGCCACCTGCCGAAGATATCGACATGGGCCATAAGCGAGGCCGAAGCCCTGAGCCAAGTAAGTCTCGTCCGTCATCCGCGCGTGGAGGGCAAAGGGAGAGCCCCATGGCTTTTCTCTCCTCTGCGATCGCAAGTCTCTCGGGAAACCACATCCTAACCGATCTTTGAATTTAGGGAGCGAAGCCGACGGACCGAAGCGCCGCAAGAAGCGAAACCGATGGGGTGATGCCTCAGAGAACAAAGCCGCCGGCCTAATGGGCCTCCCCACTGCCATCATGGCAAACATGACGAGCGAGCAACTTGAGGCATATACACTTCATTTGCGAATCGAAGAGATCAGCCAAAAGCTTCGCATCGACGATGTCGTTCCTGCTGACGGTGACAGGTATGCTCACTCCATTGAAACATGCCAAGAATGGGCGCTGACGTTTTATTTCCACGATAGGTCCCCTTCGCCCGCGCCTCAGTACGACAACCAAGGTCGTCGTATCAACACGAGGGAATACAGATACCGCAAGCGCCTGGAAGATGAGCGACACAAGCTCATCGAGAAGGCGATGAAGACGATTCCTAACTACCACCCGCCCCAGGACTATCGCAGACCGACCAAGACCCAAGAAAAGGTCTACGTGCCTGTCAACGATTATCCCGAGATTAACTTTAGTATGATTGCTAACCCTCTAACCCTCGTGACTAACCTGCCCCACCCTACCCTCTCGTCCCCCTCCCTCTCCTTTTGCTTTCCGTACCTTGTATCTTCCCGCCCCGTTTGGAATACGGCCAGATATCTTGCCATGCCGCCGCCCCTGTTTTCCCTCTGTGGTGTTGCGCGCGCTTTGTAACTGGTCCTATGCCGAAAATGGCTTCACTTAACATATTATGCTCTGCCTACACATCGTATTCGAGACTAACACGTAGCTTTTCTCCCCCAAAGTTGGACTACTCATCGGCCCTCGTGGCAACACACTCAAGAAGATGGAACAAGATTCAGGTGCCAAGATTGCCATCCGAGGTAAAGGCTCGGTCAAGGAAGGCAAGGGCAGGTCCGACGCCGCGCACTCCAGCAACCAGGAGGAGGATCTCCACTGTCTTGTCATGGCGGACACGGAGGAGAAGATTAACAAGGCCAAGAAGTTGATCCACAACGTCATCGAAACGGTATGGAAACTCCCCCTCTTTTCCCTCGCATTTTATCAAAGTCCTGGATACTAACTTTGTTTGTCTCCCCCTAGGCCGCGTCTATTCCTGAGGGTCAAAACGAGCTCAAGCGGAACCAACTACGTGAGCTTGCTGCTCTTAACGGTACACTCCGTGATGACGAGAACCAGGCATGCCAGAACTGCGGTCGCATTGGTCATCGCAAGTACGATTGCCCGGACAAGCCCAACTACACGGCCAGCATTATCTGCCGTGTCTGCGGTAACGCTGGACACATGGCCCGCGATTGTCCTGACAGACAAAAGGGTGCCAGCTGGCGCAATGATAATGGCCAAGGTCGTGGTGGCAACGGCGGTGGCCGCGGTGGCGACGCCGTTGACCGCGAGTACGAGGTATGTTTTTATCCCCACCTTTTTCTCTTCGCCAGCCCCTGGCTGGGGTGGTGAGGCCATTTTCTTAAGGACGACTGCTGACTCGATGGATAGCAACTTATGCAAGAACTCGGCGGTGGCTCTGGCCCCCTGCCAGGATTGAGGCTGGCCCTGGCTCGAGCAACGGTGGCCCATCAGATAATGCCAAGCCATGGCAACGGGGACCTCCGGCCAGCGGCGGGCCGACTGGTGGCCCTGCTCCTTGGCGCACACGGCGCGACAATAACGACTTTGGAGACGGTGGTGGTGGCGGTGGTGGCGGCGGCGGCGGTGGTGGTGGTGGTGCCGCTCCCTGGGCCCGTGACCGTGAGCGGGATAGGGACCGAGGCGACCGTGGCGATCATCGTGGTGACTACCGCGGTGATCGCGGGGATCGTGGTGACCGCGGTGACCGGGATCGAGGCCGCCGTGACGACTACAACAACGGTGGTGGTTACGGCGGCTACGGTGGCCGCGGCGGTGGCGACCAGTACTCTGGCCATGGCAACGCCTACGGCCAGAGTGCCGCTGCCCCCGGCGCCGCCCCTTGGCAACAGGCTCCTGGAACGGCCCACGGTGGTTACAGCGGTTATCCTGGCTACGGTGGCTATGGCGCACCTCCAGGAATGCCTGGCGCACCTCCCGGGCTGCCCCCGCCTCCTCCCCCGGTGGCCCCCGTCTGGCATCAATGCTCTTATTCAAGAGTACTCTGGAGGAGTCCCCCTCCACCCTCCGCCATCTGGTGAAGCGCCGCCTCCTCCCCGAGCGATCAACCTCCTCCGCCCCCTCCTCCTGCCTAAGTGGATGACCGAGTCCTGAGCCGAAGATTTGCAAGGCTTTCTTGTTCAGAAAGCTACAGCCCACTCAATCTGCTCGAATCTTTGTCCAAACTCGGAAGGATGACAACTAACAAATGATATTCTCCCCGGCCGGCTCTCCTTTCCCTAACGTTTGCATTTTTCTTGTCCTGTTTTACCATCCGAGTTGCGTTTGAAAACCAAAAGTTGCATGGCGCCTTTCGATTCCAGCGGGGAGATTCTCGTCGACATGTACGTCGAGGCGAGAAAGGAGCTACTAACTCAAACTGACTGTTGCATTTCTGGCTCAATCTGTAAACCTAGGCCTTCATCGGCCAATGTTTTTATTTTCTGCTCACCCACAGGTTCTTTGAGACGATCGTGCCGAAGGCGCAGATGCTTTATGGGTCGGCATCAGTCCGCCGCGCGTAATAGTATCGGCAACAACTGAAAATACAGACCGTGTACTTATACTAGCCCCTGTTTTAAGAGGGGATGGCTGTGGCCAAAATGCCATGTGATCCGACTGTTTTGTTAGCGATCGTAGTGGCAATCACGTAGTAATCCCAGAATGATCAAGAGCTTCCCTTTTCGCCTTTCCCCTTCTTTTGCCGTAGGACCACTGCGAATTGAGGCCCATCGTACCATTTTTGGGGCCTGGAGGGCGTTTCTTGCGCCGGCTCCAGGTTGCGAACAAACCAAGGTCGGATACATGGGAGATGAAGCCGCGAGGTCAGGCAGTTGTCAGGCTCGCTTACTTTGGCCGTCGTTGTCTCCAAGCCACGCTAAGATGGCTTTTGGGGTAGCGTCTACCCCACAGGTGCTGGACTAGGCTTAGCCAACTCTTGGGCTTTAGTGCCGGTTACAATAATGGTGGGGTGGGTGGCAGGAAGCATCGTGTGCGCCAGAGTAGCTTGGCCCGCCGTCGGACAATATTCAGCATCAGATGGGCTGGGGCGGATGAATCCGCCATAAGGTCTGGAATGCTTCAATTCGATGGTTGCGGCCGGAGTCGGGTTTCCGCGATCAGGGACGACTCGTGGCTCGTTCGCCATTCTAGTTAGTACATGTAGGTCTCAGAACCTGAGATGGCGGAAACTCGCTACCGAGGAGAGGTTCGCGGACTACATGTAGGCATAGAGATGCCGTTTGGTGGGCTATATTGTGGGATCCCCATGTTTTTCTCCCCACCTTGCGGCCACTCGCTTTGGATGCAAGGAATCACTGGAGGGTCAGCTCCGTCTCTCGCCGAGTGTTCTTTCATATTTTCTCTCCTCCTCCTTCTCTTCCAATGCCAAGGGGCTATCATGGAGACATCAAATTCAGTCGGAGCTTAGCCTAGTGGGAACCGGACTCGGGGATAGAAGCGCAGACGCCATCCTCGCGACACATGCAATATCTCTATGAATCGGCCGGCGACGAAGTGAAAGTGGGGGCCTCTGGCCTGGTCCGCCCCTTCCTTCCTCTTGGAGGCTCTTTGATCGTGCGTTTTCTCGCCCCAAAAGCCGATAGCTTCAACCTTGATTTGATGGAGACTTACGCGTAGTGCCCCATAATCCTCTTTTTCTCCAAGGGCCGAATAAGGCCGTTTTTTTATTCCCCTTCCTCATTGGGACGTTGAATGTCCGGACCGGATTCGTTAGACACAAGCTCCAGCTGATGCTGCTGATGTGGGATTTAGCTCGCTTCAACAATCATACTTTTCTTGTCTCTTGGGGTTTCCACTCCCGCAGCACCGTTGAGGAATTGAATTTGAAAGAGCAAGGTTCGGTACCTACGAGTATTAAAATCAAGGCCCTTTCCCCCGTTTCTAGTCCCCGTCTCCTACTATGTGTCGTTATCAATGAAAAAGAAAAAAACCTGAAGAGTTGAAAGCTGGCTTGGAAATTTGAACAAAAGCCTGGTAATCGCTGCTCTCACCCGCATCTCGCCCATCCCTCCCTGCCGCTGAAGCCGACCAACCCCGCCACAGAGCCAGGGGATCTCCCCCAAACACTCATCTACTCGGCTTATTACGTGCAGCAAGTGGGTGTGGGAAAGCTTGGAGCTCCAAGCTCAAACTCCGCTGATCTCGCATCAGCGTTGGAATCGCCCACGCATCCGCAGCGCATCTCCCCTCACTTATCTCGGGGCCCTCGCAGCCTTGTTTTAATTCTTTGTCTTTCTTCTTTTTTTTTCATCCACCCTATCTTGCAAATTTCACCTCCTTCCCTTTCGCACGTAGGGATCTTGTCTTTTCCCCCTCCCCCTTTACCTTTTCTATCTACTTCCTCTTCGACTTCGCCCTTCCCGCCCGTTCGTCGGGTGACCATCTTCTGATCTGGCTTCGACGTCCGCGTAGACGTGGGCGATCATCGCTCGAGCAAGCTATTAGCGCAGGGGAAAGACGGGTGCTAAAAGGGGAAAAGAAATCGAGAAAAAGCACAGGATGAAGTGGTACAACCCCTTCGCGTTCCGTCCGGCACAGGTCACCTTTTGGACGACTCTGCTGTATATCGCGATTGGAGTCTCTATCATCTACGTTCAGGAGACGGTCCCACCTGCCCCCGAAGACCCACGCCCCTTACCCGGCGTGGACCTAGATGATGCGTGGGCCGACTTGACGACCATTACCAAGGCTTTCCACCCTTACAATAGTAGGTTCAACGAAGATGTGAGGGACTACATCGTGGAGAGGCTACAGGAGATCTTGAACGCAAACGGCGTGCGGTGGACGTCTGAGCTGTCGTGGCATAGTATCTCGTGAGTTTCCTACCTTCCTCACCTTTCTCGTAATCCGCTCAGGATACCTGGTTGCTCAGCTGCCCCCAGCTTGCAGCCTTTTCTTTCCCGCTCATGGGCGATATGCTAACACGGGACCAAAAATAGGGCATCAAACAAGAAGTTCGCCGAGGCCAACGCTCTCTCCGAGAAGAACGCCAAGGCCGTCATCTTCAATGACTTGGTGTCCAATGTCACGGCTACGCTAGGTAGGAGCAGCAGCGCGGCTAACGTGGATCCAACCTGCGGTTTGGGAACCTACTTTGAGGGGTCCAACATCATCGTTTACATACGTGGCACCGACGACGATGAAGGCGAGTGGTGGAAGAAGGCGCCTCACGAGTGGTCGGCTAAGCACCACGGTGTCCTAGTGAATGCGCATTTTGATTCGTAAGTGGATGTCTGCTATTCGTTCATGGAATCATGAGGCAACGGCAATTTAACGTTCTTTCTTCTCAAAAGGGTCTCTACTGGCTATGGAGCTACAGATGACGGCGTCGGCACCGTGTCTATCATGCAGATGATCGGCTACTTTACCGCCCCTGGGAACCAGCCCAAACACGGCATCATCGCCCTCTTGAACAACGGCGAAGAGGAGTACTTGTGGGGCTCCCGCGCCTTTGGCGCCAACCCCGTCGCGCCCTTTGTCCACACCTTCTTGAATCTCGAGGGCGCCGGTGCCGGCGGCCGTGCCGTGCTCTTCCGATCGACCGATCTCGAGGTAACCAAGGCCTACGCCCAGTCCCCTAGCCCCTTTGGCACCGTCGTTGGCTCCGATAGCTTCGCTCTCGGCCTCATCAAGAGCCAGACGGACTACATCGTCTTCAACGAGGCCTATGGCGCGCGGGGGCTCGACGTGGCCTTCTACGAGCCCAGAAGCATGTACCATACCATGCAGGACGACACCCGCCACACCTCGCGCGCCAGCCTGTGGCACATGTTCTCCGCCACCCTCAGGACCATGGAGTACCTCTCAGGCGAGGCCGGAGACCAGTTCGTCGGCCCCCGCCCAGATAAGGACGTCGGCAAGGTCCAAAACGGCCACGGCAGCGACGGCGTATGGTTCGATTTCGCTGGCCTGTGCTTCGCCCTCGTCGGTTTGCGGACCTTTTTCGCCTGGTCCTTGACTCTGCTCATCACCTCTCCCCTCTCCCTTATCCTTGTCTCGTGGATCCTCACCAAGAACGACAAGTATTACTTCTTCTCCAGCAAGGTCTCTTCCCACGATAGCGTTGGTGGCAGTGATTCTGCCGCCATCAATGGCTGGCGCGGTTTCTTCCGGTTCCCCCTCGCCATGATTGTGGCGAGCGGTGCGGTCGCCGGGTCGGCGCTGCTGTTGAGAAAGTTTAACCCGTTGATTGTGTACAGCAGCTCCTACGCTATGTAAGTGTCAGCTTTTCTTTTTCTCTATCTTTTAGCTTTTCCCTTTTTTCGCCCATGAGGTGCTAATGGTGTGCTTTCTTCTCTTAGCTGGGCTTTGATGTCTTCGCTATTTTACTTCTCGCTGTGGGTGATCATGCGGGGTGCCAACGCCATGCGGCCCAGTGCCCTCCACCGCGGCTACGTCTTCATCTGGCTCTTCACCATCACCTGGACTCTGCTCATCGGAGTCACCGTGCTTCAGGACAGGCTCCGCATTGCAGCGGGCTACCCCTTTGTCATTCTACACGCCTCCACTTCCCTCTGCCTCCTCATCTCCCTGTGCGAGCTCTTTGCCCTTCCGGCCAAGAAGGATTTCTCCCGTTGGTCTCAGGTGCCCCCTGCTAGCGCCGCCTCTGTTATCTCGAGGGAGTCAATCCACTCGCGCGACCGTCTGAGCGAGGTCAACGGCGCGTCGTCTTCCAAGGCGCCTATCGATGATGACCGCGAGTCTTCTGATGAGAGGACGCCGCTCATCATCAGTCGAAGCACAACCCGAAGCGACAATGTCGGCCGCACTGCCTTCTCCACCAACTACCGTCGCTCCCTCGGTTCAATCGCCGACGAGATCCACGGCCATGCTGAAAGGCCCGGCCCCAACGGCGTTGAGCCCTTCCATCTTGAGCAAGAGTGGTCGGCCCAGCTGCCAAGCTGGACCTGGCTGCTCCAGCTTCTCATCCTCGGACCCTCCACCGCCTGGTTCTTTGGCCAACTTGGCCTGTATCTGACCGCGGCCCTCTCCGCAACGGGTGCTGATGGTTCTTCTCTTTTGGTCCCCTACGCGGCCATCGGCCTGTTCGTGGTCCTTTCCTTCCTCCCCGTTACCCCTTTCATCCACCGCGTCCCCCACCAGCTGCCTCTCCTCTTCTTGGGCATTTTCGTCGGTACCCTCTTTTACTCCCTCGTCGCCTTCCCCTTTTCACACAACAGCACCTACAAGATTCTGTTCCAGCAGACCCTAGATCTTGACACGGGCGCCTCTACTATCGCTATTGACGGGCTCGAAGAGTTTGTCCGGCCTATAATTGCCGAGCTACCGTCCGCCGCCAAGAAGGAGGTGACGTGCAAACCCTCGACCCATCATATGCTTACCACGTGTTCTTATGACGCCTCCGCTGTGCTCCCCAACCTCCAGCCTGAGGTGGTCCTGCCGGCTGACACACCGCGCGAGAAGCGCTTCCGGAATCTTGTCTCCTTCAACGTAAGCCAGCCCGATGGGCCGCAGTCGAACCGGGCCGTGTTTGAGATTGACGCCGCCAACACCAAGACGTGCTTCCTTATTTTCCACAATAAACACGCCACCAAGTTCGAGGTCGAGGGTGGCACCGAGTGGGACCCTCGGTTCGGACCCTTCCACGACCATGGGCTCTGCCAAGTCCGTCTGTGGCGCCGCGATTGGAACAAGGTCTGGCGCGTTGCCGTGGAGTGGGACGACGTCCCAGAGTCCCTCGGCGGCGCCGAGCAGGAGCTGGGCGTTCCCGCTGAGATGGAGGTGGGCCATGACGGGGAACTACGCGTGCGGGGTGACAAGCATGCTAGCAACAGGCTGGAGGGTGAGGTCGCGTGCATGTGGGCCGACGCCAACGACCCCGAGATGATGCCGGCCTGGCATGAGGTCGTGCAATTCTCGCCCGTGTGGGTATCAGTGACCAAGGTTGGTGAAGGGCTCGTGGTGGGGACGAAGAAGTTTACAGTGTAAAGGGTGGTTTACCTCCAAATTATGAAGGGCGTGTTCTTCTTCTTTCTCTTTTTCTTCTTCTTCTCTTAGTTGTTTGGTATCTGTATATCCTTTCGGCTCCTGTATGGTCTCTTTTACCTTTTATTTTTTTTTTTTTACCTTTTTCTCTTCCGGGTTGGTTCCCGGAATGTGCCGTTAATGAGGAAGGCTCACGTGTACGAAGGGTTCATCAAGGGACCAGTGGTTTATCAACCCATGATATGGAGTATAAGGGGTTAGGTGCGTACTTAAATATTACGCCAGGTTGCTTCAGGGGTCGTTCTTGTAACTCGTCATTTGTGGGTATCTAGTTATAAATCTGATGGAATATATATATCGGGCTAGGGGCCCTTCAAAAGCAACAGGGCTTCTACATCCCTTACTCCTCCATTGGCTCTCCTTGACATGGGCAGCATCCTTGCCGCTAGTCTCGAGGAACGCTCTTCCCTTGGCCCAAAGCTCTGCCTCCATTTCCCTTTCGACGCGGTTCTTCCTGCTGTTGAGCCATCCGACATCCAGGTTACCAATAGTGCCGGCAGCGGTGGGGTTGAGTGAGGAAGCGGGACCGGCCTCATCATCAGCAGCGAGGGCGGCAGCGTTGGCACGATCGTTGGCCAGGTCAATGATGCCGGCCTCCTCGAGGCCGAGGATCTGGCGCTTCATGTGGACATCGACGGTGTGTAGGGTGGTCATGAATGCGTCCATGGAGTCCTGAAAAGTCTGCTTCTGGGTGGAGAGCGGGACGGTGGAGGAAGGGGTGAGGGCGCTGAGAGCAGAGGCCGTGTGGGCCATGAGTTTGGATATGTTCTGGTGAAGGGGGCCACAGAGTACAAGAAACGCGAGGAAGGCGAGTTAGCGATATTATACAAAAAAAAAAAAGAAGATAAAAAGCTAGATGTCATGAGAGCCCACCACAACGGCTTGCATTGTAGTCTGACCTCTCGTGGTTTTAGGAAGGGTAATTGGTGTTTACCTTGTCAATCTCGCCAAGTTGCTGGATGCGCTCGGCGACGGTAAAGGGCTTGAAGGAGTCGGCGGTGGTATCCATCACCATTGGATCCGGGTTGGAATCCATTGTCCTGGCGTCTGAGATGAAGGCACCTTTTGATTTTTATGAGACGGCATATGAGTTTACGGGTTCGGGATGGGAATCGACCGAGTGGACCCGAGAATGGATCTTTATACGGGTGCGTTTTCGTGAGATTTCATGGATCAATGATGGGTGGCTCATGGGAAGCTGCCATTGAGTCCCCGGCTTTTCTAAGGGTCATGGTGGGGGCGGGTCACAGGAAGCTATGAGCTTGGTCTCTCCAGCAAGTATTATGTACTATTGATGCACGCTACAATGTGGCGCGCCGTGCTGGCACTCAAGCGCCCCGTGTAGTCGTATCACGTGACAACGCACCTCTGGAACTTGAACGGCCGCGGCCCTGCGCTCGGTGCTGGTCGTCGATGGTGGTAACCATTGCTAGGAGCTGCTATTGAATTGTTATGCGCGGCTGGTTCATCCTCTCGGCTTCTCAGGTCAGCCTTGCCTCAAGACCTCACCACCATCCACCTCCGTCAGCCACCCCAGTCAGAAATTCATCGAGGCCTCATAACACAACTTCGGAATTTTTCATCCCGCCTCATTCCTCGTCATCAAGCAACCCTTCTAGAGGGTGTTCTCTTCCTAAAGTTGTGCCAATTCTCCGCATTTCTACCAGGGACTGGCCCTTCGCGCACGACGCGCTCCCTTGTCAAGGGGTGGCCTTGGACTCTTAGCTTTATTCCCGCCTGTTTTAATACATCTCCAATCGGCAAATCCCGAAACAACAAAAAACAATAAAATGTCGACGACGGGCCAAGGTGCTCCGGCGGCCACGACGCCGGGGGTAGCTGCCGGTCAACCAGCACCGGGGCCTCCTCTCTCGAACCAGAATCTGAATCAGATTGTAAGTTCTCTTACTGCTTCTTCTTCTTTCTATTTTTCCTGGGCCTGTTGTCCTGGTTTGCTTGAATTCTTGCACCTGTTACCTCCTCTCTTTGTGCTTTTGGAAAGGCCTGCTGGAGAGGGGTAATAGATCCATGATCTCTCCCAAGACCCTTAAAGTTGGGGGACCCTTGAGCTTTGTTGTTGAAGTTGATGCCATTGATTGCTCTAGAGATAGATGGACATATTTCCAGAAGTCTGGTTTTGTTCTTATTTGTCTTATAGCTTCGAAGGACACGCTAGATTGTGGTTATTTGTGGCTCTAGTGGGCAGGCCTATTCTTGCTCGCAAACTGACTACACTTTCCGTTCTGTGGATTTGCTCTAAGCTATACCAAAGGCTTTCTGCCTTTATCTAAAGGTGTGAATTAGGTAAGAGGGCTTCAAGATAGCAGAGAGCTTAGTGTTTGTGGAATAATTCAGTGTTGGGGGCTATAGGAGGAGAGAGGCTTATATCAAGTCATCCCTTCCTCAAAAATTACCTTCCAACTTCTTGGATAATGGAGCTATCTTTAGACAGTCACTCCTGATCTGGAATGAGTGCTTCAGATTGAAAGTTTGGCGTACTTCTTCTGCTATCCACGCCGTTCTTTATGCCTCTTTCTATCTTTCCTTTTCTTCTCAGTTGTCGCCCTTTTTCTTCTTCCTTTTTTCTTTTTCTTTTCTCCAATCGAGATTGCTGCAGGATACCAAGTTACTAACTATGAAAACGTAGGTTACGGAATTCTTGCTGAAGAGGGGATACACCCGTACTGAGCTCGTGTTTAGAGATGAATCCAAGCACATCAATGAGGAGGGTAGGCCCATCCTCGATGACGCAGACATCTACGGGCCGCGGAAGTACATCAAGGCGTTCAAACTTCTAAAAGATTGGGTTGAGAACAGCCTCCAGATATACAAGGTACAGTTTGTAATAACGCACCCCTCCAAGAACTCTTTTTGTTGCTAACTCTATGCCCAGTTTGAATTGGCCAAAATCCTTTGGCCTTTCTTCGTCTACTCGTGGATTGAGTTGATTGAGGTTGGCCAGCGAGACGTTGCTAAGCAGTTGCTCGAGGACGTTACCCCAAGCTTTGAGAAGCACCACATTGACGACATCAGAACATTTACCACAATCTCGATGCCTCAACATCTCAAGGAAAACCGCATCACTAGTTTGTATAAGAATAACAAGTACCGTATCCCCTCAACCCCCATGTTGCAGGCGACCTTTTCCACTTCCTCGAGCGCGAGGACTCCAGCGGCGGTGCCTGTATCCGCTATATTCTGCAGACGCACTGCCAAATCGACTCGGCGGCTCGTGGCCCCATTACCCCCTTTAGTTTCGAGGCTATCTCGCGGCGAACGCAGGGTCGTGATTTGGAAGACGTTGATGCCCAGGAGGGTATCCCCGGTGTTAACATTGGCGTGTCGAATAAGGATATCCTTGATACCGTGGGAACCCTGACCCTCGGCCCCCTTCCCATGGAAGAAGGCCTGCGCGAGGACGTGCGCGCGGAGCTCGTTGAAGAAGATCAGCGCAAGCCTCCTCGGCCCGGCCAGCCGAGCTTGGTTGATGAGTTTGACCAAAGATCAAGCGCGAGGAGACGGACGACGCTCCCAACCGTGCAGATCTCCCTCTGCCACCCTCGCGCGCCCGCGACGTTATAATGGAGATGCAGAAAGTGAGGGAGAACCGTGACCGCTTCAAGATTGAAGGGCGTACGGGCGGTATTGGGGTTGGCGTGAGTTGCTGCATGTTTACCTGGCACAACACCCTCGGAAGGTTAGTCTCGTCTCTCTCTCTCTCTCTCTCTCTCTCTCTCTCTCTCTCTCTCTCTCTCTCTCTCTCTCTCTCTCTCTCTCTCTCTCTCATATCGTAAACCGCCGCCAATAACCCCACTCTAACTCTAATTTGACGATGCAGCGTCTCTTGCATGGACTTTTCAAAGGACCAAAAACTTGCCGCTGTAGGAACCATGGACTCGTACATCCGTGTCTGGACTCTCGACGGCAAGCCTCTTACGTCCAAGCATGCCTCGGAGAAGGATCTCAAAGTCAACAACCGTAAGCTGATTGGTCATTCTGGGCCAGTCTACTCCGTCTCATTCTCGGATGCCATTGACAACAAGACAAACACCCTCTTCGGCCAGACTGGGAAGGAGCTCCCCGAGACGGGCCCCAAGTTCCTTTTGTCAGGGAGCGGAGATGGCCACGTCCGCCTGTGGTCGCTGGAGCTGTGGCAGTGCCTGTGCATCTACAAAGGTCACAGCGGTCCCGTTTTCCGGGTGTTGTGGGGACCCCATGGGCATTACTTCCTGAGCGGCGGGTGGGACAAGACGGCTAGAGTGTGGATGCAGGACCACGCGTCAGCACAGCGGATGTTGGTGGGTCATGACACGAGTATCTCGGCCATAGCCTGGCACCCCAACGGTACCTATGTGTTTTCTGCGTCGGACGAGACGGATAAGTCGATTCGCATGTGGTCCGTCATCACCGGACAGTGCGTTCGCGTGTTCACCGGACACACAGATTACATCTCCGCTCTCGAGTGCGCGCCCAATGGCAAAATTCTCGCCAGCGCGGACAATGCGGGCAACATCTTCTTCTGGGACCTCGCCAAGGGAACGCGCATCAAGAGGTCGCGGGGCCACGGAAAGGGTGGCATCTGGTCGCTTAGCTTTAGCGCCGAATCCACCGTCCTAGCCTCTGGGGGCCAGGATAACACGGTCCGGGTCTGGGACGTGGAATTGCCTGCCGAGGGCCACAAGGCGGCCGCGCAACCCCTGGCTCCTCAGGCTGGTCAAGAGCCCGCCGAGGGGGTGCCACAGCCGCGCAGACGGGAGGCGCTGCCGGCCCAGCTAACACAGCGCAGGCCCCAAGCGCAGGCGCGGTAACAGGACCCTCAGGAGGTGGTAAGAAAAAGGGTAAAGAGGTTATGATTACGCCGGACCAGATCAGTGCGTTCGCGACTAAGAAGACGCCAGCCCTGAAGGTGCACATGACACGTATGAACTTGGTTGTCGCCGGCGGCTGCTTTGAGCCCGATCGCTAGGGCACATCGGATCAAAGCACCGACAAGGTGTACATCGGGCAGGAGGAGTTGACAAAGCAGTCAGGCCGTTTTAAACCTGGGTAGCTTTTGCTCCCCTAATCACCCGTCTCGTATTAAAGACTGGTTTGGGGGACTAGTCCGCTGGATGAAGAAGTAACTGGGAGCAAACAAAATGAAGGAGCTAGGAGTACCGCATTGAGTTATTGGGAGGAAGGAGGCTATCATGAAAGACTTTCCCCTCCTCTTGCAAGCTATTTTGTTTTTCTCCACCACACTCTGATGGTCTCGGGCAATGGCGTCTAGGAGAAAGGTGGTGTCCGCGCAATACAAGATTTCCATCTACTTTGACTATCTTTCCCAACTCTAATGTATGCTCGTGCCATTTATTCCTTGCACGACTCCCCATCTATTTCCCTTAACTTGATGCAAGTATATTATTTGCGAGGGAGCGGGGAAAATAAAAGAGAGCGATTTTCAAGAGAATGGGGCGCTTGTTGGGGCTTTGCTCCGTACATAGATTATGAGGATACCAGACAACCCGAAAGTATGTGTTGCTGTGATTTCCACGCAGATATAGATGTGACACAGCTACGATGACGTGTGGTCGGGGATTGGTAAAGCAGTGGTGTGAGGGCCGACATGGCTTGGTTCTTCCTTAAGCTTATGCCAGCGGCTCTTTACACAAGCCTAAAAGAATCTTTGCATAAAAATAAAAATAAAAGAGAAAATAATATTTTTTTTGTGAAGAATGCGAAATGAGTCTTCGGAACATTGGCCAGGCTCCAGCATTTCCAACGGTTCCCAAGCCATGCGAGAGAGCGAACCTGAGCTCCAAAAACGAGAGAGAATCCCTGATCTTTGGAACCTGGGTGGTGGAGGGGTGACGAATCAGAACAGCAGGCGACAGGTGGGGAGCTCAGTTCCTGGGGTCCCGGTTAGCCAACCTCACGTAACCTCTCTTGACGACCACAGCTACTGCACTCCTCACAACGAACCTTGCTCGCGCAACGAATCCCTTTCTCTCCCAAGGGCGCAGGGAACGAAAGTCTATCAGCATCAATTTTTTATTCCCCGGCGCACTACTCGGCTCTTGTGTCTCCCCAACCTCATTAATACCACCCCTCCCCCCTTTGCCTCTTCTTCTCCATCAATTTGCCTAGGCTTTCCTCGTTCGGCAAATCCCTCTTCCCTCGATCCGAATTCGGTCCTTCTCCCACGCTACGTTAACAGCGAGAAAGAAAGAGGGTAGAAGAAGCGATGGACTTGGAAGAGACCCCATGGGCCGACTCGGCCGAGCCAACCTCGCAGTCGAGCGACCTCCCGACGACACAGGACTCCGCGTCCACCGCCAAGACGAAACCCCCTCCCTGACCCCGGGCAGCAGCGGCTCGACTCGAGCATCCCGCACGACCCCGCGCCGCGTCGTCGCCCAGCCTACCCGCCTCGAGGTCGTCGATGATCCCCTCGGACCACTGGGCGGCGGTAGCGGCGGCAGCGATACGGACAACGTCCTCACCCCCGGCATCTCCGCGAGCAGCGGGCGCGGCGCGCTGGGCGAGGGCGTGCCTCCCGTCCCCCAAAAGGAGCACCAACCCCTCGCCATGCGCACGACGATGCAGCAGCAGAGTCAGCAGGGCCCCCTGTCGGGAGGCGGGCCCGGCGGCGCCCGATCCGGAGGCCCGCGGGATCCGCATCGGATCGACGACGATGACGACGGCGATGACGATTTGCTGGGCCGGAGGTCGGGCGGTGCGAGGGCGCCACCGCCAGTGCAGGCGGCTAACCCGACGGTTCGGTCGAGCAACGCGCCGAGCGTGAGCGTTGAGCAGGCGTCCAAGCCGAGCTTCCAGATCACCGTGGGCGACCCGCATAAGGTGGGGGATCTGACATCCTCGCATATCGTATACTCAGTGCGGACCAGGGTGCGTTGTCTCTCTTTCTCTTTTCTTCTTCTTTTTTTTTTTGGCTTCCTACCCGTCCTTTTCCGACCTTATTCGCTGTCTATCAATACTGGGGAAGACCAACTGCTAATCACTCGAGTTCTCGTCGTGCAAAAATAGACCACATCGAAAGGATACAAGGAGCCCGAGTTCGAGGTCAAACGCCGTTATAGGGACTTCCTGTGGCTGTACAACACTTTACACGGCAACTGCCCTGGCGTGGTTGTCCCCCGCCCCCGATAAGCAGGCTGTGGGCCGCTTCGAGAGCAACTTTGTCGAGAGCCGGCGGCAGGCGCTGGAGAGAATGCTGAACAAGACCGCCACGCACCCGATGCTTCAGCACGACCCCGACCTGAAACTATTCCTCGAGAGTGAAAGCTTCAACGTCGACATCAAACACAAGGAAAGGCGAGACCCTTTGCCGCAGGAGAGCAAGGGCGTCTTCGGCAGCCTGGGCCTTAGCGTTGGCAGCAGCAACAAGTTTGTCGAGCAAGACGAGGTACGTCCCACTGTACTCTTTTATCTTTTCTCTCGCTGGAGCTAGACCTGATCCCAACCCTCAAAATTATCTCTAACCTAATGTTTCTATCATCACCGACAGTGGTTCCACGATCGCAAGGTCTACCTGGACGCCCTTGAAAACCAGCTCAAGGCGCTCCTAAAGTCTATGGAAACCATGGTCGTGCAGCGCAAGGCCATGGCCGAGGCTGCGGGCGATTTCTCCAGTGCTCTGCACGCCCTTTCAACCGTAGAGCTCTCGCACACTCTCTCGGGGCCCCTCGACGCCCTCTCCGAGCTGCAGTTGACCATCCGTGACGTGTACGACCGCCAGGCTCAGCAGGACGTGCTCACCTTTGGCATCGTGCTCGAGGAGTACATCCGTCTCATCGGCTCGGTCAAGCAGGCCTTCACGCAGCGTCAAAAGCCTTTTACGCGTGGCACTCGGCCGAGTCGGACCTCCAGAAGCGACGGGCAGCCCAGGATAAGCTACTCCGGCAGGGCAAGAGCCAGCAGGACAGGCTGACGCAGGTGGGCTCCGAAGTGGCCGAGGCCGAGAGGAAGGTACACCATGCGCGCATGCTATTCGAGGACATGGGCAAGCTCATGAGAGTAGAACTGGACAGGTTCGAGAAGGAAAAGGTGGAGGATTTCAAGAGCGGCGTGGAGACGTTCCTCGAGAGCGCTGTCGAAGCTCAAAAGGAGGTAGGTTTTTTTCTTTTTGTTTTCTACCTTTCTTCTCCTTTTCTCATCGCCTCTTTTCCTCGCGATGGCTGAAGATTGTTGCTAACGTGCGATTTAACGCTGTAGCTCATCGAGAAGTGGGAGACCTTCCTTATGCAGCTAGATGCTGAGGATGACGAGTCTGTCTTCTACCGCCCGCCCGTCATCCAGTCGTCTAATAAGCCGGCGGGGAATACGGCGATTGACCGCGCCAGGGCGAGGATGGACGAAGACTCGGACTAGCGACCCGATTATAGCATCGCTGCTAAGATCACGCGCGTGTATACCTGCTATCCGTAAAGGCGAAACGAGGTTGTTGATGAAAGGCTTGTTGGGGAGAAAGGAGGTTGTGGGACATGCTATAAGGAGGCCCATTTGGGACTGTTATTATCCTTTTTCCCTTTTCTGTGTGTGCCTATCGATGTGCTCTGCATTATATCAAACTTGAAGAGAGTATGGGTGAGGGGTGGGAATGTGGGTGCCTACTGTTCGTTTCCATCCACAGCCCCGTCAGCTTTATTATAGTACGGCGTAGAGAGATGATGAAAACGAGAGTTAAGACAATATGGTTAAACTAAGTCGGCCGCACACCCTCCTCTCCTCCACGGTGTTGGAGGAGCTAGCACTGGCGTGAAGAAGGGGAGAAGTCAGTTAGTCAATATGAAGGAATATGGCTTTATATTGTGCAGATGTTTTGTATTGTTGTACATGGATGTATGTGTATATAACGTTTAGTGTTGATAGTACAGGCCTGGAAGAATGACTCCCTAACTCTATAGCCGTATCTAGACATCTCCCCCACAGCAGAATTCCTGAAGCAAGCGACGCGGACAGCCTGATTCGGTTGGGCGCTTCATGCTTTTGTTCGCCATGTCCAAACCCGGCGTAGTGTGCTTCCCAAGGTTGGGGATCACGGGGAATTTCAAAAGGCTGACGGAGGCGGTAGGCTTCCCTTCATCATCTATAATCGCTTATCCGCCTCGTTGTCAGTCGTGTTCCGAGCTCCCTCATCCCCTACTACTCGCTCGCCGCCTTCCCCTTTTCTTCATGCCCGTTTATTTCTTCTTCGTGGGCCACGTCTTGACCTTTTCCACCTCGGGTTTCAGCTCCGCGCCGTACACGCCAATCAAGTCGCCCAAGTCGTCAATGTCGTACTCCTCTTCCGCGGCGGCGGCAGCAGCCTCTTGCTCAGCCTTCCTGGCGGCGGCAGCCTCCCTCTCCTTCTTCTTGCCCAGGCCCTTTCCGGCTTCGGCCTGGGCTAGCTCGCCCTCGGCATCGGCGGCGCCGGACCGGAGATCGAATCCGCGACCGTACCTCTCTCGGAAGGCGGCGAGCTTGCCGGCCTCGTCGAGCTCGACGTTGCGGAGAGACTTTTCCGAGGGCTGCCATAGCAGGTGGTTGCGGGTGTCCTTGGTCGAGCGATAGAGGGCCTGGGGCGACGTCGTGCGCGCGGTGAAGGTGGACCCGTCCGAGAGCTGGATCAGCTGGGTAAAGGTATAGGGGCGGCGCGGGCGCCTGATGAGGCGGGCGGCGGCCGAGGGGGTGGCGGAGAAGGCGCGACGGGCTGTGGTGGTGATCGCGGTGGAGGAGAGGGCGAGGGGGTCGTGAGGGGGATTGCCCCCTTGGTAGCCTCGGAGGCATGGTGTGTTGGGGATGGGGATACGGCCTCGTCCGAGAGGTGAGAAGTTTGGCGTGATCGAGGCTCTGATGGGCCGGGTGTATTAGTATTCGACTTTCAAAAATCGGGTGTTCGACACAAGAAGGCTACGGTTCAGTGCCGGTTGAAGGAAAGGCGTGTTGAAGGGTCCCCTTTGTTGGGTGGGAGATGGACGTGGTAGAGTCGTACCTTGTCTCTTCTTTTTTCCTTCTCTTTTACAATTGGGGAAAAATTCGCGGGAGCGCGATTGCTGGCAATTGACGAGTGCGGCGAGCGGAAGTTGCCGTGCAGTGACCCTTTCTTATCGATAAGACAAGATGTGAGCTTGGCCAGCAGGACAAGATGGAGACAATCCTGCGCTACAGCAAAAGGGACTGCGAACTCAGATAAATGCTTGTAATTATCCAATGCAATCAAAAGGGAAATGCCCAACCGTTTTTTTGTAGCTTACCCTCCAAGCTATCGTATACTCGCGTGTTGTGCCGAGAGCTCTGATGTCCCTGATTAGTCATCAGCTCTTTCAGGTGCGATGACGATGATAACGATTCATCAAAAAGAAATTCAAGATTCGCGAAGCTGCTACAGCACGTCTGCTCAGAACCCCCTCACACTTTCGTACCGTATAGCAGCAACAGCCCATTTTGCGCTTTCGTGCCATAATGTGTTAATTGTGGTGGCCTTGAGATCTTTTAGTCCCGGGAACAAGCCCCATCTTTTTTTCCAAAATGCGAGGACTACGGCCGCTAAGTTTTCCCACGAGGGCGACGTTCGCGAGGAGCCATGCGGCGGCATCTTGGGCGGTTGCGGCATCCCGTAGCTCAATAAATCTCAACGGAGAGGGTTGGTTAATATCTAACTAGGATATTTTGGAAATCGTCACTCTAATTCTTCTGCCCTCCCTAGCTCCTATAATACCAGCGAGATGTAGTAGCACCTCGGCGACGCTAAGAAAAGAACCACCCTCCTCATCACTCCCTCCACCGCCACCTCCTCCGCCTCCTCCTCTTCTTCTTCGCCCAGCGCCCAGACCGCCGCCTCTGTGACGGCCGACCAGTTTCGCGGCGTCATGAGAGAGCTTCCGCACTCCGTCGTCGTGTGTACATCGATTCCCCACACAAGCTCGCCACAGGGAGCACTTGAGCGGGCCAATTTTCGCGGCATGACCATGTCCTCCTTCACATCGCTCTCGCTCGACCCGATCCCGCTCGTCTCCTTCAACATTAAGCGGCCGAGCCGAACGCTAGACGCGATCCGCGAGAGCGGTACGTTTAACATCCACGTCCTGCGCGCGGACACGCACGGCGTTAAAGTGGCGGAGTGGTTCGCGACAAGCAACATTAGCTTCAACCCGTTTGAAAATATCCAGTCGTCGGGATGCCAAGTGTACCCGGAGGAGACGGGGGCGATACTCTGGGGCGAGGGTGTGAGGACCGTGCTGAGGTGCAAGGTGGAGAAGTTGATGAGCGTGAGAGATCACGAAATCGTTGCCGGTGAAGTGGTGGAGGTCGTGGGTGGCGGAGAGTTTGAGGCGCTGGCGTACGCGCAAAGGCAGTACCGACCGGTGGGACCTCCGATACAGAAGCACCGGACCTCGTAGGGAACCAGAAAGGTTGAAGAGGCTGCTACGGGGGTTGGCATTTGGAGTTTTTTGTTCTCTCCCGTTTCCCCCTTTTTGATGGAAGCGTGCATGACTTGACGGCGGAGTTTTGTATCCTTTTTGTATTTGTAATATTATATAGACACTCTACACTATAGATTGGCAACTGTGAAAGTAATCGAAAACACGGAATCATGTTAGAAGCCGTGAAGGATTGAGAACCTTATCCAACAAAGGCCCCCTTCGTGCCTTCTCATCCTCCTACTTTCGACCTATCTGTTAAGATCGCAAAGATCTGTGTCGCAGATCCTTTCCTCGCGACACGACTACTTGAAGGTCACGGGCGAATCTGGATGGTGGATTCTGATGTTGAAGAATGTGATGGGTGCTGGTAGGCACTAGCTGAAAGCTATCCTAGAGTGGGAATGTCACAAAGGGATCAGGGCTCCGTCCGGAGACCGACTTTAGATCGGTCGGCGATGGTAGTAGGTCTGTCCCTGTTCTTAGACTAGACTTTAACCCATTCTCCTTTGAGTGTCATCGCGGTATTCGACTCCCTCATAGAAAATCCTTGCGAGCTCACTCGCGTTGATTGTGTCGAATACGGGGATTATGGGTTGCCACGTGCTGAGGGTCGTTACCGTCATCATAGCGACTGGGGGTTATTGGGACCTATCTGGATCTGGTCAAGACAACCTGGAATGCCGCCATGGCACCCCAAGGGGATCATGAGTGATAGAGGATCTATCTTCACAAGCCAATTCTGGGCGGAGTTCTGCAAGACCCAGGGTTCGCTGAGGCGGTTATCGACCGCACTTCATCCGCAGACGGAGTGTCAAACAGAGCATGCGAACTCTGTAATACTAGAAATTTTGAGGAAACTATGTGGCGAAGACACCGACCACTAGCCGAAGCTCCGAAGCTTCTCCAAAACGTTGAATTATCGATGAACAACCATATTAACGCGACGACGGTGGTAAGCCCCTGTCAGGCGCTATACAGATGCCACCCTAGGATGGCTGAAGATGCTATCCCAGAAGAACTACTCAAGGTAGTGGGGATAAGGGAAAGAATAGAGAATTTGCGCAAGGTCGGAGAAGAGTCGCAGAGTACTGGGAGTGCGCGAGAAGGGACCAGCAGAAATACTTCAACAAGAGCGGTCAAGCCATACCCCCGACTATAAAGAACCGAGTTCAGGCTCTGGCACGAAAGTTAGCCCCCACCTATATTAAGGTGAAAATCCTAGAAGGAATCAATAAGAACGCCTACCGTGTAGAGCTGCCAAAGAAGTATCGGAGACGGTATGATGTATTCCACCTATCCCTGCTGGAATCATGGAAGGACCAACAACACGTACACTCCCCGGCCAATCTTCTAGACCTGGAAGAGGAAGCGGTGGAGTGGGAGGTCGAAGACATCGTGGCGAACGTGGAACCAAGTTCTTCAACCAAGGAATAATAATGTGCATGCACAGGACCTTTCAAACGGCTCTGTCATGGCTCGAATGGGCCTCTCAATGTCAACATAATGAGATTTCGACTCAGTACGGAATTACCCGGGCTGGCCCTCAATCGGGTATTTAGGGAACAGGCGCAAGGTTCTGAGCTCCATTTCTTCAATCTGGAAATGAAGACATTGCTCGTTGGGCCGATGTTGCTGTGTTGAAGCTGAGCCCAGTTTAGGACTAGAGCTCCGGTTCGTTTGTTTTTACTCTAATTGGTGCACCAAGGGAAGCATAAAAATTGATTCCTCAGGCGCCAAGACTCCGTTGCCCCATGAGAACAACCAAAGTAAACAAATGCAAATTGTACACGACACTTGTACCGTGAAGTCACTTGCAGCTCCTTGCAATACACGCCCCCTTCAAACAAAAAACGCCTTTTCCCAATGCAAATTGAACCCACCACCACCGAACAGAGTTGGCGGATCTCGTACTGACCCTGGACTGTCTGTACGCCGCTAATACATTCTCGTCGATTTCGTCCTTCTCCCCGCTCCCTTTCGATCCCTTCTGTTTTTTCTTCTTCGTCCTTCCCCGTCCTTCTTCGTGATCACAACAACCTCGTCGCGTGGCAGCCAGCCCCGACCCTTTCCCAAGTTGCCTTCCTTGAGGGCATTGAAGTCTGGAGCTTTGCTCCTCGTCGCGCCCATTCTCGTTCCCGTTGCCTTACGTCGTCGCGTTCCAATCTTCGCCGCCATGGATCCCGAGACATCAGTACGTATCGACAAAGAACTCCCGCCTTCCAACCGCCAGCCCTTTGCTCGACTGCGCGTGCTATATGGCAGAACTTGCAAAATACAAGAGACAAATCGAGAGATCTTCTAGGGACTGACTTATGGGGCGATGCCCATCTAGGATCTTCGTACTTCGAGATTGGGGAGCCGACTCCCCGCGCCCAGGGCCATTCCTAAGCCGAGTGGCTCCATCAGTGCCGGGTTGACGGAACTCAGCGACTCCCAACACAATGCGAGGTCTCAAATCGCGATGCCCCCTTCATTTAACAAGGGTATCAAGCGTGATCTTCCCCAGCCAGGTATGCCTCACCTCACCACGTAGACCTCCCGATTAATGGTGATACCTCTCTTGTTTACACCACACTTGGAATTCCCCTTCACCCTCACCGAATAGCGGGGATGCACCTAACGATGATGTTTTTGAACCCTCCAGCCCAAGCCTCCGAAGCGAAAAGGAAACCTCTTTCCCAGCGAGCAGGTGAATATCCGACCAAACCCACAACGGCAGCGCCCTCGCTCCCTCGTCCAAACGTACAAGGCATCTCGCTCGTTGGCACCTGTTCAGGAGTAAGCCAGTGTCCCTTCCCGTTCCATCACCGCTGTTACTAGTCTGCTGCTTTGTAGACGACGGCCCAAGTTACGCGTCCTTGTGCACATTCGCGATGGCCAAACTCGGAGTTTCAAGGTGCTGTCTACTAACAGAGTCGTAGATCAAACAACCCAGCCGCTATGGCTCGAATCGCCCCCATCCGCACATAACCGACAAAACTCGGCGACGAATTTTGCTACAAGCTTCGGTCCCGACAGCCGAGCTCCCCCTACTCCCGGCCCAAGACCTCGCACTCCAACCACAGCCGGTCCGTAAGCGCTAAACCGAGAGGTCCTGATGCGAGGCCGCAGACCGCCTTCGGACACGGAGGCCCCGAGGAGGAAGACGGCCAATCAGATAACGGTATGCCACCGCCACCACTTCCCAGAACCGCCTAGAGAACGGGGTCTGGCAGGGAATCAACGGACGGCCACCAAGTGAAGACCGTTCAATCCGTTCCCAACCTCTCTCTTCTCCGCAAGACATCGCTGAGCACGGCTTCCAAAAGTGGGACGCCGCAGCCTGTTGATGACCTCTCTTTATTCCACAATCAGGATCAAGTGAATTCTGGATCGAGGTGGGCGGCTAGGACCCCCACGCTTACTTCCATTCCCGCTCCCATTTCCACTCCACCGCTCGACATGTCCAAGGTGACTATTAAGCGTGCTGGGAGATCCCCGCCTAAAACCCCAACGCGAGCTCCTCGCAGAGCTTCCCAGCTCCTCCGCGATGGGACACCATGTCCCCCATCTCAGGCGCGTGTCATGATGGGCGCGTACGAGGAGTGTCACGAAAAGCTCAAATCGGAACTGCAACGGACTCTATCCCCCATCAAGCCACCGTCCCCCTTCTTAACCAAGTATTCTAACCTGAGGAACTATGCAGCATGGGATGTCGACGGACGCCTCGGAAATATTGAACAGCAGTTCGATCAGTTGAAGTCAATCATAGGTGATGCCACCTCTGATCGGGAGGCGCTGGGTTCCGCGGTTGAAATGTACAAATCAAGAGGTAAAGAAAACTTTCACTTTGCCCTATAGACTTCTCCTTGCTCCCTCCACAATCATAGGTCTAACAAACATGATGCAGTGTCGGAGCTTCAAAATGAGCGTGCCGATTTACTACGCAGGATGGGAGAGCTCAACTCGGACACGAATCGATATCGAGATGAGGTATCGGAGCTGCGGAGGAACTTGGATGAAGTCGAGTGGAGGAATAAGAACGAGATCGAAGCCCTGCAGCGCGCCAACGACCACGCGAGAGACGATTTCCAGCGATCCATCGACGCCGAGGTGGAAAGGCTCAACAAGTCCCATCAAGAGGAGCTCGAGGCGATCAAGAGGCACTACGCAGCGGAGCTTGAAGACGAGCGTCGTGACAAGGGCCGGCAGGTGGACGAAATGAGGCGCCAAATAAGTAATCAACAGCAGGATATGCACGGCGATCTCCAGAAGAAAAATACGGAAATATCAGACCTACGCAGCCAGATGGAGAGCCTCAAGGGCGACCTCGACCGCGAGGCGACGCTCAAGAGCACGCTGCAGCTGAGTCTGGCGGAAATGTCAGCGGCCAACGTAACGATGGAGGCCAAGATGAATTCTCTCCGGTCACAGATTGAGTTCCTGGAGTCCGACAGCAAGGCACAATCCGACTCGTTTGCCGACATGGAGGCGCGTCTCCAAGAGGCGCACCGCATCGCGGACGAGGCGAAGCAAAAGCTCATCAAGGAAGAGACGGAACGTCGAGTACTCTTCAACAAATACCAGGAGCTCAAGGGTAACATTCGGGTTATGTGCCGAGTGCGGCCAGTGCTCGACACGACCGAAGGAAGCGAGGCCTTGATCCAGTTCCCAGACGAGAAGACATCAGCCAAAATCGGGGTCCTCGGACCTGAGGAAAAGAGCAGCCTTGGCAACGTGGTGCGCAAGGAGTACCCCTTTGAGTTTGATCGCGTCTTCACACCGTCGATTAGGAATGAAGAGGTGTTTGGCGAGATCTCGCAGCTAGTGCAGAGCGCGTTAGACGGCTACAACGTGTGCATCTTTTGCTACGGCCAGACGGGGTCGGGCAAGACGTTTACCATGTCTTCGACGGACGGCATGATACCCCGAGCGACGCACATGATTTACGAGACGATCAAGCAACTCGAGGAGAAGTCGTGGACGTACACAATGGAGGGCTCCTTCATCGAGGTGTACAACGAGGAGCTCCACGACCTGCTCACGCCCAACGGGCGCGAGGCGCCCAAAAGCTCGACATTCGACACGACGACGTGCGCAAGCGAACAATGGTGATCAACTGCAAGACGGTGCAGCTCGACTCACCCGGCAAGGTTGAATCGATGCTAGCGGAGGCGCAGAACAACCGCACGGTAGCGGCGACCAAGGCCAACGAGCGATCCTCGCGGTCGCACAGCGTCTTCATCCTCCGGCTAGTGGGCGAAAACTCGGCCACGGGCGAGCGGTGCGAGGGCACGCTCAACCTCGTGGACCTGGCGGGCTCGGAGCGGCTCAAGCACTCGCAGGTGGAGGGCGACCGCATGCGCGAGACGCAAAACATCAACAAGTCGCTGTCGTGCCTGGGCGACGTCATCGACGCCCTCGGCCGCGGCTCGGCCCACGTGCCCTATCGCAACTCGAAGCTCACCCACCTACTGCAGTACTCGCTCGGCGGCAACTCCAAGACGCTGATGTTTGTCATGGTGAGCCCGTTGGAGGCGCATCTCAAGGAGACGTTGACGAGTCTGCGGTTCGCTGCAAAAGTGAGTTTTCTTTTCTTTTTTTTTTTCTGCGTTCATTTTAGCGCCTCTACCTAGCGTCTATTTCCTCATGCGGTAACACTTGATTGCTAACGTTTTTCTCCATGTAGGTTCACAATACGCATATTGGCACTGCCAAGGCCACGAAGAAAATTCGAGACTCGTAGAGAGAGTGTGTGTATGTGTGTGGGTGCAGCGGCTCGCGTTGGTAGTGTGATGCCGAGTGAAGCAGAGGAGCGGCGGTGGCGTCTGTGTTGGCTTTTGTAGGTTTGCGGCTTGCGGGGATGGGGAATGCGAGCTGGCGCATGGCAAACTGGGATGAATTACGAACATAAAGATATCATTTCTTAGCTTTGTTTGGGGCGCTGTCCTGTTGTTTCGTTGTCTTCTTCTACCCCCTTGCGGCCTATCTTGCCGTGTTCGCCTTGTCCTCTACTCCCTCTAGATCGTCACTCGGGTTTGCCTTGAGAGGCGAGAGATGGGGGAGCACGGGAGGGAGGGCCTCGGCTCTTTGGAGGCTAGCAGGGCGGGAGAAAGGCGATGGGGATGGAGAAGAGGGAGGTTGTGGTTCATCATTTTCTCTTCTTGACGCGGTCATCGCCCTACCTAACCTCGTCGTGTATAGGTTGGCTTGTTTTGATTCTTTTTTACTTCATTTCGCTCTAGCGGAGTTTTCGGGTTGGGCTGGTGCCCGCGCGGCGGGTCTCTTATCTTGGAGGCCGGGGCGATTCGGGCATCAAAATAATGAATTGACATCTCTTGCGTTTACACCTATTACCTAGTCCTGTTTCTTTCTCTCATTTTTTCTTTCCCCTTTAAAGGAGTCCATTCCCCGTAGCTCGCTCGCCCTATACGCCAAAAAGTGTTGTGCTTTCCAGACTTACCGACTAGGAATTCCATCCCCTGACGTTATGATAGGAAGATGAAAAAGAGCGACACCCCCATCAACATCTCGAGGTTTACACACAGAGATCGGGCGAGAGTGTCGTTACGGGACCTTGTGAGGATGGTACGTGACACACTTTCAAGTTGTGCTCATGTGTGCAGGGTGGGCGCGGTGAGAAGGAATTATGGGCATGCGTTTTAACGCAAGGGCGAAAAGCCCAGAGAGAGAGGGGGAGAGCCACAAGCTGTTATCTCGGGGACGAGGTGAGGTGGTGGGTAATATAAAACATTATTTGATATGACATCTTTGCCGGGTCATATACGACTGGCAAGGAAGAGTCTATGGATATGGATATAAAGTATAAGCGATGGCGCAACAGTCATGACTGGTAGCGCCGGATATCTCCCTAAACCGCCCAACGGACAACCAAAAATGGGCAAAGAAAGTCCTAGTTCAAAAGCGCCCCCTTTCACTCCTTCGTCCCTTTGCTCATGAAAGAACGGCCCTCGTCCCCCTGTATATCTTGAAATTTAGATTTTTCATAACATCATCATCGTCATCATGTCCTCTAGCCGTTCCCGTGTCGCCTCGGCTTCGATGCCCATGCCAACATCCTCCCTCACCCGGAGGACGTCACGCATGAGCCCGATCGCCCACTGCCTCATCTCCTGCACCGCGGGATCACCGCCTCGTTTTCGAACCCCGCCGGTGGCGGCCACCACCGCCTCAGCCGCGGCATCGGTGGCATCGGCGCGGGCCCAGAAGCTAAGAGCGAGGTTTTCCTTGGCGCCGAGACAGGCCTCGTGCGACTCGCCCAGGTGTTCCTCCATAGCGGGCAGGGCGGTACGATACAGAGAGTCCGCGGCGTCATAGTTCAGTAGGGTCTGGCGCAGGGCAGCGAGGTGAGCCTGCGCCAGGAGGACGGATGGGTGCTTAGGCCCGAGGGAGGCCGTCTTGGCGGTAAGGGTGCGCTCGAGCACGGGAACGGCGTCGAGCATGTGTAGCGTGTCTTGAAGGGCGTGGGCGTGCTCCTCGAGTGTGTCAAGCACGGTGGGGTGCGCCGGCCCTAGGTGCGACGCGTACAGCGGGTGCAGCCGGGCGTAGGCCGCCGAGGCGTCGTCAAGCCGGCCGGCCATGCGGAGAATTACGGCGAGACTGTGGAGGGCCAGGATATGGCGGGGGCGGGAGAGCTGGGCAAATATGTTGCCCCCGCCGCTGATACTATGGCTGTGGTTGTGGTTGTTACCACTGCCGCTGATGCGGCTGCTTCGGTGGCTGTTTCTGAAGCTGGTCCGGTTATGGTGGCTGCTGGTGTGTGCTGTAGTGCGCGTGGCGGTGCGGGCAAGCCCGTTGCTGCTGTGTAGCGTGGTGGATACGATACCATAATCTTCGTCGTAGGATGGGGTGTAGAGGCGCGCGAGGTCCTCGAGCTCAAACGCGGCGTGGTCGAGGATGGACTTTTCGGCAAAGAGGGTGGCACGGGCTAGACGCGCGCGAAAGTAGAGGTCAGGGACGTTGTAACGCATGTCGTCGGTGATGACGGCGGAGCGGAGGAGTTCGCCATAGCGGGAGAAATCGCCGTGGTGTCGGTACAACTGAGCGAGAGAAAGAACGGTCTCAAGCTCGCGGACGGGGTCTAGGCGCTCATCCTCGGGCCGAGCAGCGCCGCGGTGTAACGTGAACTCGAGCCACTTGATGGCGAGGGTCGAGTCGCCCTGGGTGGCGGCGAGCTGGCCAAAGAGGTACCAGTCTACGCGCTTAGGATCGCGCTTATCAGGCACAAAGTTGGCATCGGAGAGTTGGAGGGCTAGCGGGTAGAGAGCCCGCGCATGCGGGAGGAGGGGCCGCGAGAGAGCGTGCAGCTCGGGGAGGGTGGGGGAGTCGAAGAGGGTTTGGCGGTGGATGGCGGAGGAGAGGGCGACCAGTGCGAGCCAGGCGTGTCGCGGGGTCGGGGTCTGCAAAAGTGAGCCCGGATCGTTGGCGGGAGGAGATATCCGACGTCTGCGCAAGAGGTCTGCGTTATTAGGTCAAGCGTCTTGAGCGTCTCGGTGAGACGTGGTTGGCGAGTAAGCGCAGTAGCTGTGGTCATATCAGCATTAGCGTGTACACCAAGGAAAGAAACACACAAGGAGGAGGAAAGGTCAAAAAAGTTTCACGCACCTGGCCCGCCAACCCACCAAGCACCGCCAGCATCCGACGAGAGTCTGGCGCCCACGGCGTTTTCTACAGAGATGAGGAGATCGAGGGGAATGGGTGTGTCAGATAGAAGACAAGCGACGCCAAGGACATCGGCCATCTGGTCACGCCGGGGTGCTCCTCGAGGCTAGCCAGGGCAAGAGTAGCGAGAGCGTCGGTACTGTAATAGTTGTGGAATGAGGCACCCCGCTCCCGTATATACGCCGCCGTATGGCAAATGAGAGAAGGCCGGTAGTCGAGGCTGTGCACAATGTCGAATCCCGCTTGTTCTATTTCTCGCGAGAGGGTTAGTCTACCTCAAAGAATGTTTGTGAAACGAGATTCAAGAATTGTACCAATCACCGCCATAGCGAGATCAACTTGATATGTAAGATGCGAGGTTTAAGGGGAGGAAGTAGAGCCAGTAAAGATGGGACGAGAGAAAAGAAAAAAGAGAAATGTGAACGTACCCTCACTCGGATGATGCTCCCGCCCAGTCTCCGCAAGCAATAGCTCGTACGCCTCATCCTCCGTCCAAGCGGGCACCTCAAGCCTTCCCATGCCCAGAATGCCAATTTCGAAATCCCGTTTTTGCGGCACGAGCAAGATCCAGCCATTGAGAGTCAGAGGTAGAAACTCGACGAGGTCGCTGACGTCGCCGACATTGTCGAGCACAAGTAGCCAGCGGTCGTTTCCCTCGCGCAGGAGCCAGTTGATAACAGCCTTGATAGACGCGGCGACGGCGACTTGGTCGAGCTGGAGAAAGGCGCGGCCGTCGAGCAGACTGTCGAGGTCGGCGAGGCCGAGGGCTGCACGCAGGCGCACGCGGGCACCCGCGGGGTCGTCACCGAGTGCCATCAAGGTGTCGGCGTGCTTAGCCCAGTGGTAGTCGAGCACGGCGCGGCCGAGCTCGAGGTAGCTGATGCTCAGGGTCTCGCGGCTGGACCCGTTCAGCCAGAAGACGGGGCGGTCGCCGGCCTTACTAGTCAAACGAGCAAAGTGCTGCGCTATGAAGCCCCTGCCTACGTCCTCGTAGCCGACTAGCGCGACGCACGCGACACGGGAACTACGCGAGAGTTGTTCAAACCGCGCCCCGAGCTCCTCCAGGAGGCCGTGTCGCACATGGTAGGGTGGCGGGGAAGGGTACTCGGGGCGGATATCGAAGTCGAAACGGAGAAACGGTACCTCGTCGTAGGCCTGGAGCGGATCGGCCAGCGTCTGGAGGCTGCTTGTCGCCGAAGATGTGCCAGCGGCAGCTGCGCCGTCGGAGTTAGAGGCCCCCGATGCGCGGCCCGGAGCCAACCAAGACGGCGGGGAAACGGCGCCGGCCAGCATAAGATTGAGCCACTCCCTAAGGGCAAGATACCCATCGTCCTCGTGGCTATCAAATCTCATCAGGTCGACATGAGAGCGCTGTAACAGAATCCTTTCCGCCGCGGACGTTGTCGAGCCGATACCGACAACCTAAAATTCCACGCGTGAGCACCGAAAATGACCATCAACCAACCAGAAAACAGGACGAGAGAATGGATGACTCCCTCTCCCACTCGTATGAGGGGGCGCCCGAGTAAAGGAACAGCACTCACCATTTGGCCTTTGAGGCCAGGCGTGGGGAGGGCCTCGCAAAAACACACCGACATAGCGTGCAGCCGGTCGGCGATCTCGTCGAACGACTTGAGCCCTGCCTCCAGCGACGCGGCATCAACCGCCCAGCCCTTGCCGTCCCTTCCATCCCTGCCGTCCTTGCCGTCCCTAGCGCGAGTCCGCCTTGCTGCAGCGGCAGGCCCCGCCGAGCTCGTCCGGGTGTGCAACAAGTGTGAGACATCACCGAGAACCCTTTTCAGTTGGTCGCGAGCGGGCACACCAAAGTAGACCATACCTCGGGTTGCAAGGTAGACACGGTGGGTGGCGGGGTCCTGGCTCTCCTTTGCCATGACAAGGGCCCGCTGGACGATAAGACCGCCGAGGCTGTGAGAGAGGAAGACAAGTGGTGGGGTGCCGTTTGCGGGGTCGCGAGCGCCGCCGGCGCTGTACATTTGCTTCAAGGCGCCGAGCAAGCTCTGAGCCCGCTCGTAGAGGGCTTCTCGCACGGCGAGGTTCGGGGTTAGTAGGTCCGGACTGTGTTCAAACGTCATGATCCTGGCCGTCGGAATATCGTGGTGGAGCAGACTCGTGAGCCAGCAAAGGCCATCCTCAGTCGACTCCCATCCCTCGAAACCGTTGCCGAGCCCGTGGACAGCAACGATGCTGCAAAAGGTGTATGCATGTGTTAGCGATGGGTACAATGCGTTGCCGCTGCATATAGCCTTGATTCAACTTCTCTCGCTCTCCCTTGTTTGGTGTAGCCTGCGACAGCCTCATGTCAACGACCAGGGGTGATGGTTATGCAACTGCAAGGCAAGGGGAAAAGAAAGATGTGCCCCATTTCGGCAGGAGTCCCCCGTTTTAAGCAGGCTTTGCGGGTGGAACGCAAAACTCTTGAAGATCGCGAGAAGAAGTGAAAGACAAGGATTATAGGTGTATATAAGTTCCATATAAATGAAAGTGCGAGAACCATCAAAAGATGGATAATAAATGAGAAACAAGGACAAATGAGTAATGCCCGTATAAACAGGGAGAGAGAAAAGGCTGAGAAAAAGGAAGGGATAACGAAATGTTTGGCTAATGGCACGTACTCTACCGTTGGTGACACTCCGAGGGCCGAATCATGCAGTACCTTCAATTCGGCCGCCGCCCGAGTGGGAAATGTGTAGCTCACAGCGTCCAGCCGAGAAAAGAATAAGGACGAGGGGCTTCTTAGATATCTGGCTCGGTCGTCATCGCCCTCGTCATGGTAGTCGCGCGGCTCCGGCGACAGCGCCCTCTTGAGAAGCCGGGAGCCATGGCTACTGAGGCGACGGAGGGACAGCGTTCTCATGGCATCTGCATGTGTGGGCAGGCGTTCCGTTGGGGGTGGTGGATGCTATCTTGCCTCTTCCTCCCTTTCACGTGTCTCACACTGTCCGTGCCAGCAGCGCAAAATACGCCTCACGTTTCTTGGTGAAAAACAAAAGAGGGGAGCGGGAAAGAAAAGCCAGCGCAACTTGATGGGAATGGGGGAGGAAAGAAGTGAAGTAGTGAACGGTGGACTGGTTCCTCTCCCCAACGCAGCCTTGAAGAAAGAGGGAGAAAGTGAGAGAGAGAAACAGATAGGTGCACAATCCGATACCAGAAGCACCAATCGAGCAAGTAAGCTTGGGTGGGGAGGGTTCTCAAGACAGGCGCTAGGTTAACAAAAGGAAAAACAAAGTGGTATAAAGCAAGAAGCAGGGAAACTAGAAAATATGCAGAGGCTCGATCTTTGGCGGAGACGAGAAGAGGAAGACGATCTCTAAGCTTGAGAGAGAGGAACGGAGGGGCTCAGGTAAGATAAGACGATGGGGGAGGGAGAAAGATCTAATTGATACCACCCACAGCAATAGGAAAAGGGCGTTTCAACGTTTGGCTATGACACTCAGTTAAGACGGCGAAGCTCTAATCAAGAAAAGGGAGAAGGGCGACGGCAGAAGAGAGAAAAGCGAAGAGAGGGAAGAAAGGGGGGTTCAGTTGTGCCTCGTCTGAACGTCAGGTTGCTCTTAGCTTCTTCAGTTCACTCTCAAGGGGAAACGGCGTCCTCGACGGCGTGGGGCGGCGTCAAGGTCAAGGTGGTGGTTGGAGATGAGAGCTCGAGCTATTACAATACTTGCAGGCGTGTCTCATTTCATCGTTTCTTTTGTTTCCTTTGCTTTCTTTCTTTCTTTCTTCCTGTGTTCTAGAGGTTAGTTCACATTACTTTTTCCCTTTTCTTTCCTCTGTGCCCGCTAATCATGCCCTCCTCTCGAATCTGGCCCAAAAAGACAAACATCACACAAAGAAGTCTGTTGCTTTGTGAATCCAAATAGGTTTAAGCTGGCGCCACTATTCCCACCGCAACCGATACCCGGCCCTGTTTAGCATGGCAGGGGAGAAGAAGCGAGGGTCGTCGCATGGCCCATGTGTTTTCTTTCTTTCCGCTTGTTTTTCTTTTTTTCTTTTTCAATTTCCAAGTACCTTCCTGGTCCTCAGTTTATTAATGATGGATGTTAGTGTACAAGCATTCATCCATGGATATTTTAGTGCAAGGGAGAAGTCGACCGGGGAACCACCAAATCTAACCTACGCTACTTTGGGTCGTTAACGATCAGACACCTTCCTTCATTTGGCAACAGCTCTTCCTCCACATTTCCTCTTCCCAGGGATGCTGACGATGAACTAGAGTAGTGTTGAGTACTTGGTGTTCAAGGAGTATTTTTAATAATTGTCTGAGCTCTCACACTGGTGGCACGGTACCGTTGTTCATGAGCGCTTCGCTAAGGGGACGACACCCAATCTTCACCCATGGTTGCAGCAGGTGAGTGTTAAGAACCGAACCAGGGGGAAGGGTTACATGGAGCTGTTCATATTCAGTAGAGAGAGGGAAACCAGGTTGACCTCCAACCAAAGAGTCAGAAAAAAATAGGAGAAAAGAGGCACAAATCTTTTTTAATTTATAAAAGAAAAAGAAAAAAAAAAAAAAAAAGAGAGATAGAGAATGAAGGCAAAGGAGGGACAGGGACAACCATCGGCCGTCGCCAGGGCAAAATGTGTGGTGTCGAAGCTAAGAAATGCACAATGTGCGTGGCCATGCTTGAGTGGGTTGACCTTGACCGATGCAAGATTCTGGCGTTCAACTTTGGCCCTTTCACTGACGGCGCGGATACGAACTAACTTTTTCCCCCTCCCGCTCTCTTGCTCACTCGTTCTCCCAACTCTACCTCACCTCCCTCCACGGCTCCTTCCCTGATTTTCCTCTCACCTAAAATGGAATTCTCGGCAGGAGCCTCGGGAAGCATCGAGCGCTTTGCTTTTCCCTCCCACCTTTCCTTCTTCTTTCCTTGTTGGAAGAAGAAAAGTAAAAGGAAAGGAAACACAAGCCGGGCCCCTTCCCTTTCTTTCGCCCACTCAGCTTCTCGCCCAGCTCACCCACCTCATGGAAGAATCTACTTTCGGGCTGTGGGTATCGAACGGTGAGTGGGGATCTTGGGATGATGAGATGATCTTGGGGAGACGAGCTGGGAGCTGGAAACGCTCTCACCTGGCGTCTGGCCTGGGCTAGTCCCGATCCTCCCTGTGCAGGCCCCCAATGCGGGTTGGCTCGCATCCTTCATGGGGAAAGGCCCAACGAAAACGTGTAAATGAGGGCCCGGCGCTTGTAAGCGTCAGCCATTGAATGCAGGAAATGGGGGTTTCCATCATTCTCTCCCTCCCCAGAGATTAGATCAAGCTGCCTTTGCTCATCACTTGATTACACGTGCAAGTAGTTTCTTTTCGTGCAGTCCATCCCCGCGAGTCACAATGATAGGGTCCCAGAGACGCTAGTTTCCAACCACAGATGCAGATTGATGTCTTTTTGATCATGCTAAGATGGATGTCTGTGAGTGAGCGTGCGCGCCCCTGTTCTGTCCAGTGTTTCCCGGCACCAGACCCCAAGTACAAAGTACAGTCTGTACGGGGTGTCTGTGTGCCAATGTGTATGCTGTAAATCCTTGACCCTCCATCGCCTTCCTGCAACCCTCCCGAGCCGAAAATGTAACTCTAGAAAGGGGTCCTCGACAATGAGCGAAATTTGGCTCTTTTGCTGTGTTCTCTCCCCAGACCGGCCGCGCTCTTCGGCCGCATACAAGCAAGCACTCTCCAGTGTTCGGATAATAATAATGAGGATAATACAACGTTGAGTTCGTCCCCGTGATAACCGACCCAGATATGCCGCCCCCTTTCCCGCCTCACCTCAAGCCCCTTGCCAGCCGTCCATCAATCCGCCAAATGATAACTTCAGGGTCTTTTTTGTGACCTAGCCCTGGTCAGGTTCCAACCCTTCAGGTTGTAGGATTGAAACAAACACGATGATATCTTCCTGCAGAAGAAACGGAGGGCGGCAGGCAGAGATCAATTAGAAAATATCGACTCCAATCTTGCTACCCCAAGAAATGCTACTTGTATTACTTCTCTCATTGTTTCCTTTGGTAGCAGAAGCGAAGAAGGGTCCAGAAATCGCGCTCAGACATGTGCAACCCATGCCCCCGTTTGAGAGCAAGAGTATTGGTGGAGAGCAGTGTTCAAGGAGAAGGTGGTTGAAACGTCCAGTCAGCGCATACACTACCACTACCCTCCACCACAGACCGTTTCCATATATCCCCAGTGCTCCATCACAAAACTCGGTATTACGCCTCATCGCTCAATGGGTTGAGCTATGGCCTTGGCACGCCTTGCAAGTATTGCCATTGCCCCCCTCAAGTCCATGATGCATCTCAGGTGCGTCTAGGTCTGATACGAGGTGTAGAAGGGAGCTGAGACCAGCGGGCGTGCTTTCCTTTCCGCCCTGAGGGCCCATCGCCAAACTCAGCTCAGCCCCCTCCTCTTCAAGAAAAGAAGAGAAAAACGCAGCCGACAAGCACGTTGGCGGGTCGTTTGGTGTACCCTCGGCCCCCTAAATATTCGCATTGTTGGTGCTTGACACCTTGGATATCTGGCGGCGCCTGCAGTAGTCGCCTCCACATGGTGGGCGCTGAGGCGCCGCCCTCCCCACTCATTCTCCATGAAATACTTTGGCGAGGACCAAGCAAGACGCAAGCGGTGACGCTGTCTAGTCCGCCGCTGTGGGCGGGCGTCGGCTTTTTCCGCCATTCGTTAACGAAAAAGCCTCCCAGGTGCGCCAACTCCGCCGGCGCTGATCCCTCTCAAAATCTAAAGCCACTGATGGGCTCCCGCTGCTCTGGGCCGGAAACCTTTCTCCCTCCTGGTTGGTAGATCTCACGGCCCTTCCTGGTTTGCACTCCTGACCCGGCCTGGCTGGCCTGGCCTAGTCGAGAAGTCAGGTCCCTCAGCTCGGAGCATGGACGACCATTTTGAACTCAGCAGGCGCGTCACAAAGATATGCGCTGGCATTCCAATCATGCGAGACAACACGTAGATAGGATCATCTTGCTCCAACTAAAACCCTTGTAGAGCTGCGTTTCCCTCAACCCCCGCCGTCACATCTGGAACCCTGGGGAGCCTTTCTCCGAATAGCGGCAGGTGCCCGCCCGTCGCATCGGAGCCGGTATCCTCCCGTCGAGTTCATCCGAAGGAGGGATGCGGAAGAATTGCTGTCTCCCGACGGCCCGCTCTCAGCGAGTGTCGCCTGCGTTCCAAGTGATCTGCAAGAGCCCGACAAAGAACCCGTCCCGTGTATTACTACATGTAGTCTCGACCACGTCTTCCCCTGCTTGTCGATCTTATTACCAGAGCCGCCTTTATACACTCAATGACCGAGGTGCCACCTTCACACAACATATCACTCTTTCCGCTCCCAACGTCGTTGTCAGTTCATGCACGGCCGCTATAATGGAAATCCAGATGTAGTTTTTGATCTCAGCTTAATCAGTCGCCGTCAACGGAACAATCTTTCTTTTCTTTTTTTCTTTTTTCTTTTTATTAACGAAAGTTCTCCCCCTTTCTTTTTTCCCTTTTTCTTTTTTTCTTTGTCTTGGCCCAGCCCTGATCACGCCTACGAATAAAAGCAGGACATGGTGTATCCCTTACAGTCCGTTGTTAAATCCAAGTGTATCGGGAGTAATACAGCGTGCCCTAGTGGTGTTGCACCATAGTGTCATTACTTCATGTTGTAGCAGCAACTTCCAACTTCGTGAGGAATCGAATGAGACGCTCCGCTCTAAAAAGGAGAAAAAAAGAAGAAAACAGAAAAGGACGCAGCGCTCGCAGTTTATAGGTATATGGAGGCATCTAACCGTTCGCTTCATATCAACCTTATTCTTCAATGAGAAAGCCCAAACGCCGTGCATTGTCGGGACTGATTAGCCCATATCCAGATGTGAAAGTAGCCCATTCCCGCAAATTAGAAGAAGGATGAACCCCCAAGACAAGGACGGAAAAAGAGGATGTGTTGTAGGAAATGCGATGAAGCCCGGAAAGCGGGTCCTCCGTCAAACATCCTATACCAAAACATCCAAACCGAGACTACCTCCAACGCTCATAGGCCTAGACGCCGCCAGGCCAACACTTGGAAGTGGCTCTCCGTTGCCCTGCTTCCTTGCAAGCCAACGGAATCGAGGCGAGAGCTTCTGACAGTACCCCTAGGCTGTTGATGTTGGGAGTTGAGACGTATTTGTTCTCCTTGGGAGATATGGCACGGTGTCCCAAAGTCTAGACAGCTTCCCAGTCCATGGCATCCACTATGAAGCTCCAATCAACTGGTTCCACCTTCTTATCACCAACTTCGCTAGCCAACCGCTCCTTGGCAATCTCGTACGCCTCCTGGAACGCATCGAGGATTGTTTGCAGGATCTTGTCGACCTCGTACTCTTCTAGGGCCATCTCCCCGATGCCCTTGCCTGCGGTGTCGTCCAGGTACTTCCACCTATTCCTCATCTCCTTCGCCTTGGCCAGACAGCGCCTAGCTTCTCCCTTGCCCAGCACTCGGTGCAGCTCGTTCTCCGGCACGTCTAAGGCGGCCAGCACGTTATGGTGGTAGGAGTGGGCCCCGTCCCTCAGCATCGGCCCAGAACCGTTGCCAGAGATCGGGTCCCGCGTCACGACGATGTCAAAGACGCCCAGCAGGTGCACCAGAGCCCGCTCAAGCAGCATGTAAAACTCGTAGAAGTCCAGCTTAAACATGGTTTCGCACTCTGCTCGCTGGTCCGGGCTGAGATGCACGTCGCTGGCCCGGCTGAACCCGTTAGACAGGTGCAGCAACTTCCAGTTGAGGCGTCTGGCAATCTTCTCGAAGCGCTGTATCTCGTAGCTGTGGTGGGTTGCTGACGGTGCGTCGCGCGGGGACGCTCGGGGGTCCCAGGAACCATGGGGTTGAGGGCAGGAGTAAATCTGCCTGGATAAAGAGTGGCGGTGGATGCCGAGCTCCGGGCAGTTGCCGCGCTCGACGTTGTTCGGATGGAGCTTGATGACGCCCATCGCGAGCTGCTTAGGCCCTTGGCCGGGCGTAAGGGGTTGGGCTCCCCATTCTGGGCCATTACTCAGGACAAAAAGAGATAAAGCAAGGGCTGAAAGAGCGGATAGACCAAAGGGGTGGACGGGGCTGTCGAGCAAGATGTACCGCTTCCCAAAAATTATAAGTATGACGAGGGGACCCGTGATCGGATCGGTATTAGTGGCATCGATCTTTGGTGAAAGAGGTGGATAAGAAGGCAAGGCTGTGATGCGAAGGAGAGGACTGATGCCAGCATGAAAAATGAACTGTATGGGTATGCGATCTATCGATAAAACAAGAATTCTAGTGATGAATAGGTCCTTGAGAGAGGTGGAAACGATGCTTGACGCCGTCAAAAGCACATCTCGTTCACTTTCAAGCTAGACGTCAAGAGCTGCCATGGAAATAGGCCTTCCGCGGGAGTTGAGTGGGTTTGGGTGAATTAGGTAATCCGCAAGGTGAACCAACATCATCTCCTCTCTAGTTGCGGTCAAGGTAGCCAGTGCCTTCCCCGTCAGAGAATTTAGTGACGCGTGTTTCTTTGCAGCTCTGTCGGGGGAAAGTGCTTCATGGAAAAGACGTTCGCTCTTGCTTGTGAAATCTAGGAGGGTCCCGGATGCTGAAAAGAGAAGGCGTAGCCTGCGACCCTGTACAGCTGCGCTTATAGCAGATAGTTCAAGGAAGTGCCAATGTTTTCCAGTCCAAGACTAGGACCAATTAAATAAAATATATGATGGATATATATACATGTAGATATTTTCCTGAGCCAGTGCCACCATCCCCAATTGTGTCCAACGCCGTGGTATATCGTGTTTGTTTCAGTCATGAATAAAACAATAGTCGCTGCTAGCACCTTGTCTAGCTGGACCATGGACCGCTTATTAATGCAAGTATAGAGAATGGAATGGTCATCATCGAACTTCGGAGCTCATGGGCTCGTGTGGTCGTGGGGTCATAAAAAGAAGGGGAGAAGGCTGTCTCCGGGGAAAAAAGCAACGGCAAGGGAGGAAGGCGGGATTAGAGGGGAGGTCCCTCTTTCTCAGCAGCCTCCTCCTCCATCGTAGGCCCAACAGCCCGACCACCATCCACAATCACTTGTTCATCGACACGTTTTGCCAACTCTTCAGGTTCTCCAAACTCGACTCTTTTCCACGTCGTGATGCGTGAAAGGTTGGCATCTACCTCAAAGACTCGGAGTCTCCGGTTGAATCCACCATAACCGGCATATCCTCCAAACCCGGACCCACCGGCATAACACATCCAGAGCGCGGGCTTCTTTGCGTCATCCTCGCCTTCCGACGAAAGCATGCAATAATCGTTGACGTGGTCGCTATAGGATCGTTAGGCACGACTTCTCTCAACGCAGATAGGCTAGGGAAAAAAGAGGCGGAAGCTCAAAGGCGGTTACTTACTGTCCACAGCTGACCATGACGATGCCCTGCTCGATGAGTGCATCTCGGAAACCAGAGTTGTACTGCGGGGCCGTGACGTACTCCCTCCAAGCGCCCTTCCAATAATTCCTGACGCCAATGTATTCAGGAAGGGGGATGTGGATAAAGGCTAGATCCATATGGATGTGTGTATACTCTTTATGTGCGGGCTTGAGGCTCGTCGCCGTTCGCTTGAACCAATCAACTTGGTTCGGCTTGATCCAATCGTAGCCTGGGTACTTCTTCTCATTCGACGAGTAGGCATGTGTATCAAGCATGTAGAGGGTTAGGGCAGAGTGATCAGAGTGCCCACGGGCCAGGATCTCGATATAGTAGTTGCCTACACCATCAATTTCGGCAGGTCCAGCGGCAGACAAGGAGTAGGGCAAGGATTCAATGATTGACATCTGGGCGCTTCGCGAGAGAGTCTGCTCATCGTCATGGTTACCGAAGATAGACACATACGGGATCTTGCGCTTAATCGCAATCTGCGCATACTTGAAGATTGCCGTCTGGGCGTCAGGGAGGTATCGCCGTTGACTTGGTCCCCACCAAAGACAAGGAGGTCGGGCTTCTCCTCGTCGATAACCCTGGTGATAAAATCGAGCGTGCGGGGATCAGCCTCGCACTTGCGGCCTTGGTAAGAGTCCGGGATGGCATCGCGACACGCGCCAACACCGGTGCTGAGATGGAGGTCGGAGATGTGGATGATTTTGAACTTCCCATTGTCCTTGATTCGGGGAACGGGCTTGGGTACGGCGTTTGGCACCCCTCGTCGTACGGTCAGATATGATCCAGGGATGCCGGAGCTAGACTCAAGCAAAAGCCTAGTGCCGACAATACTCCAGCCCTCGCGCGCCTCCACAGAGTCATCCCCAAATAACACATCAATGGCCGTGATGGCGTTATCCGAATCACTTGCGAATTTGCTGGTGGACCTCTTGATCCAGAGACCGCAAGGGCGAGATTCCCATTTTTCGTCGGGATCTGTATTGGCGTTTTCGTTGGCGCTCGGGTCTAAGCGGCCAACAGAGAGATCCATCACAACTCTGTCGCCATCCGCTAGATCTTCTTCCTTCTTTCGCCTAACATAGAGGTATGCGGTTGATACCCAGGCCTTGCCTAGGTAGAGATCCTTGTCGATACGTTGCCACACATCCGGATCGAGAACGCAGGACGAAAAGGGGTTGACGGAGGAACACTGAAGTACAGTTATATCGGTGACGACGTGACCGTGATGATGCTGGGGCATGTACGCGTGGAGAGATGGTGGCAAAACGCGATAGTTTCTATCGAGGAAGAGTAGGGCGATGGAGAAGACGATGGTCGCGATGAGCAGCTTGACAGCTGTTCGTACCTAAAAGAAAAAGTGTTGTGTAAGCCTCATGGAATACAAGGAGCCAGAGGATGAATTCGAAGACCTACGATACGCCGAGCCATGATGAGACGAGGGGCGTGTTCGAGCCCTGGAAAGTGGTGCACCCGACTGTACCCCTTGTGAGGCTAATGATCAGAGAGCGGTGGGTGGTCTGATATTCGTGAGTGTGAGAGTCCGGCGTGCGCTACACCATGTTCCAGATGGCTTCGGGCGCCACGTTGGTATATTCGGAAGAGTAGGCCACGAGGGGTGGGGAATGGAAGAGCATTCGGGCATGAAAAGAGAATGGGAGCTCACGATCAGTGTCGACGAAAGTTAGATAGATGCCTTCACCTGAAAAGGAGCATGTGCCAAGACTTTCTCCTGCACCTAAACTTTGGGTAGCGCATTGGCTGAATGTTCAGAAGGACCCACGCGAGGCGAGTGGGCCGACAGAAGCAGGGGCGGAAAGTGCTGCGTGTACTCCGACCCACCCCGGAATGACTGCCAGCTGTGAAATTTTACCTAATTAGTCATCCCCGGAAAAATGTTGCTTACATTGGTCCGTGCACTGTTGCCATTCGATTGAGGGCGCCCAGATGACAAAGAAGCTTGCTTCTTGTTCGAGCCTGAGAGCCGCATGCGGTAGTCGCCCTGCCAGCCAAACATAGACTCAACTGCCCCGGCGCGCCCAGTTTTTCCTAAGCAGGTAATACTAGGAGCCGTCTTCAGCGTCGCGTCACCCAACTCCTCGAAACGAAATCTTCATCTCTTCCCAGCATCGCGATCCGCCTCAAGCTATCCACGACATCCTAATTGGACTGGCCGATAACCTGAGCGATACTGCAACGTCCATCATCCAGAATCGAAATAGATATCAGGGTCATTTATCGTGCTCTTGACCTACTTCGAGCTACCATCCGGATTCTTCCCCACTCGCTTTCTCACCCACACCGAGTCTCCGAGCCCGAAGTTTACATCTCGAAAAGAAATGGAATACACATCGCTTAAAGTCCCCGAGCTCCGGAAGCTGTTGGGAGAGAGGAGCTTGCCCGGAACGGAAACAAAGCCGATCTTGTCGCTCGGCTGCAGGAGGACGATAAGAAGAAGGCGGGCACCGAAGCGCAGACAGGTAAGCGCATTTTATATCTTCTTCGACATACCTCCACCTTTCATTGAAGACCAAGTCGCCCTTTCTTGTCGTAAATAAGTTATTGCGCAAGTTTCTCCGCTGCGACGCGACCTCGGCATGCTCTGGTGTCTCTTCTAGGAGATCGCACCCATCATGGCGGCTGTGGCCGATATGATGAAGAGAATCCGTGGTGGGGATTAGATGTTAGGAAGGCGCGATGCCGGCCCTATCTATGTGCCCTCATCCTGGTGTATGGATCCATCGGTTGTGAGCTCGATTGCTGGCTGCCCCGCGGCATACGTCGCGTCGGCCACCCAGCCCTCTTACTTCGTTGCTTCACCCACTTCCTCTTGGTGATGATCTCTCTTTGCCTCCAAGTACCTTTTGATCCTCCAATTCACTTTGCGCGAAACCCTTAAGCCACAAGAAGCGTAAAATGGAATACAGTACTAACTCAAGACGGATAGCTGAGGATGAAATCGACTACTCGGATGACGATGTAGCCATCACCACCAAGAACCCCGAGCCTGCCGCCGAACCTGAGAAGCCGGAGGCTGCGCAAGCTGATGCGCCTGCCGAGACCGAAAAGGGGACCGAGGCTCCTAGTACCGAAGGCGCGACTGCCGAGGGTGCCAATGGCGAAGCTGCGAGTGCCGATGATGCCGCCGTCGAGAACTTCGCCCTCAATCTCCCTCCTACTTTGGCCGAAGACGAGGTCAAGAAGCGCGCCGATCGGGCCAAGCGATTCGGTCTGGTTGATGATGATGACGAGCGCAAGAAGTCAGACCGCGCGAAGAGGTTCGGGATTGACAACTCTACTCTTGCCAAGTCGCTCGACTCCGCCCTTCCTGATCGCCCCTCAAGCGCGGTCGCGCTCGTGAAGATGACGGAGGTGATGGCAACAAGAGACAAGGCAACAACCCTAGCAACGGCAACCGTCGGGGCGACAGGCGTCATGGACGCGGTCGTGGCGGCCGAAACAACAACCGTGGGGACAACAACCGTGGGGGCAACGGTGGCGGACGTTCCCAGGGTGCCTCTATCCTCACTGATCCATCGGAGAAGGCCAAGGCGGAGGCTCGTGCGAAGAGGTTCGGGTCGGGCTAAACCATACGACCCCAGGCCCTTTCTCGAGGTGACCATTGCGCACCCGTTGGGCTCGGATTGATACCCGCCGGCGTGGAACATAACATCCCCGGGTCTTCCGCCCTTGACCCGTGTTTTCCTTTCCTTGCGTGTCATGACGAGAATTTGGCATTTGTTTTTGTTTTTGGCAAATGAGTGATGGGGGTGAATCAGATCAAGAGGAAAAAGTTGAAATTAGAAACCATTTCCGAACATCAATGGACGGGGCCTCATCTAGGTCCTAGATCTGTATAATATGGCTTTACTTTTTTTATTTTGTTTTTTCAAAGGGACGGAAGCGGAGACGGCGTTATGGTCAAAACAGAAAATAACTTGTAAAGAGAATGGGTGCTAGAATAACAAGTCCGGAGAGCCAGATGTTCCACCAACTCTCTTGAGGGGTCGCCGTCCTCACCCAGGACCTTGGCTGTCCCTGATAGTGTAGTAGAGAGGTGCGATATCAACCAATACAAGTGCTCATCTCATCTGTTCTCTCTCTCAGGAACCTTGATCTCGTCTCTCGTCACCCGTGGCTATGATCTACCTGCTTCTCTTGTCCTCCCCGCCAATCTCACAAGGAATGATGGTGTTTTGAAGTCCTCATTGCGCCGGTGAGAGCTACGACGGTGGTGGCTGGGCCGTTAGCGGAGGCTGGATGTCCATGGCCCACCCTTTATCAAGGGTACCGGCCTCGATAGTGTTGAGAGTGAATAGACCACTATCAAGGACGAGCAGGCGAGCGCGATTTCGTGGTCGCCATGGACGTCATCTCGGTCTCGTTTAGCACGTCGTGGGGCAGGACTAAGCGTGGATAGTCAAGCAGGTGAAACAGATCGCGTTCTGGCCTGCTCGGAGCTTCGCGTGCCTCTGTTCGTGTGATGACGAAAGACATAGGGAAAGTAGGGTAGATGGATAGTTGGCATGTATCCGTCGATTGAGGCGGGGATGCCTGGTGGTGGCAGTGGTAGATGGTGAAGGACGAAGTGGAGGGCTGTGTTCCGCCGACTTGTCGAGCAGAGTTGTGATCTAGGGGGCGGGGGACGCAACCTAGTTACCCTCGCTCGTTTTCATCACGGCCTTGAGGGGGTTGGGCGGTCTATTAGGAGTGCTGACTCCTCAGGAACCAGCTCCTGCATCATGGGTCTCGAATTCTCTCGATTAGCATACAATATTCGGACTTTCCTAGCAGCTTCTTTCCTCGCACTCATCCTCTCTAGCCATGAATGGAGTCCACGAGATTAAAAAAGCGTTTCATATCACGCCCATCTCGAAGGTGGCTCTACTCCGCCCGTCCTAAGGTGCATGCTCCAGCTTGATGACTCTCAGCTCACCCGCTTCCTCGGTACTGCCCTTGCCAATTTGAAATGAAGAGCAGGTCGCCTTTGATGTCAAGCCCCCTTTCCCGGATCTCAATAGACGTCAAACCCCCAAGCAAGAAGCACCTTCCGGGCTAAGGCAAGGGGTATATCCTTTCAAAATCAGGGCAGGGGGGCCAACGGGGGTTGGGAAAACGCCAATGGGAGATCCTAGACCGAGATGGCGGGACTGTGGGGTGTAGGCTGGAACGATAAAGAGTCCTAGGCAAACGCCATTCACCCAACGACAAGCCCGCGGGTTCATGCGGCATCTCAAGGCTTTTCGAGTCTGCTAGCCTCTGTGCGATATAACCCTGCTTTCGCTTTCTTTTCGAACGTCTCTGCCTCGTCAGCAGGCCATCAGCTCGGCCATCAGCTTTCCCCGAGTCCCTGATTTTTCAGGGACAGGTGGGGTTGTTCGTGTAACTGTGGGCGCATGGTAATGGATGGCTGGATCCGTTGGTATCATCGAAGCGTCCCCTTACTGGCGCAGGAGTGGGGGTGGGAGTGTATGTTCAAAAGGATAGGGGGCGGAGGAAGGTGAGATTTGAGTAATGGTCGAGCGAATTGAAAGCTTGGGACTGATATTTGTCCATCTTTCAAAAGGGAAGGATTCAAAGGTGTGTGTAGGGAAATAATCGATCCCGGGTGTGAAGGGAACACATTCCATCTCGTTTGGTTTCTACGTCAGATTACCAACCCAAGTCGTGTAAGTCGTTGGTAATAAGAGGCTACCACTGCGGGGCCTGACACTCAGAAATTGGCCCTTGCCAACGTCACCAACCTCTAAGACGGGGATATTCGTCCATTTCATTATGCTGGTCCAAGTTTGCTTCTACTAGAGCCCGCCGTCCATCCCTTGATACCACACCCCATAAGCAGCCGCGTGGCGCATTTGTACCACTCAACCTCGAAAGGATGAAAGGTGTGCGCTAAGATGGGAGAGCGTAGCGACTAGTGGACAATGGCGGCTCTCGACAGCTTTTATTACACCCAAAATTCGACAAAGGACAACGCCAATCCTCTCTCCAACGACCAAGCCCAAGCCTTACAAGGAGATAAGTGAGCATGGAGGTCGGGTGGGGAAGAAATTTTGTCCAAGGAAGAAGCTAGGAATCGACCATTGGAAGAGCAACGTCGAGTCTACGCCTCTCTAGTATAGGAAAGTGGCGCGCGTGCGCTAGGCAGAAGGCAGAAAGGCCCAGAAAGCCCGGCATTCGGTGAGAACTGCTCACAGCGAATAGACGGAGAGTTTGCAGTCAAGGAGAAAGAGATCATAGATGCATCGCAAGGGGATGGGGACACAGAGAGAACCGAAAAGAAGGAAGGGGTCCAGGGCAGGGGAGCTAAGCCTCAGCCGTCGCTCTTCAACAAAGCCATGCTCTATTCGGACATGGGATACCGGGCTGGGGCCACGCACGTCAGCCATCAGTATTTTTGGGGCGCGCCTGGCTGGGAACACGCGAACACGGACGGATTCCTAAATGCCACTGAAGTTGATCTCAGTCAAGCTTGACGCAGGCTGACTGGTAAGTTCTAGTAACAAGTGCTAATAGGCTTGAGGGGCTTGAGGGGGTGTGGCTGGCTTGGATAACCACGCGCTAATCCCGCATTTCCATTGTTCAGCAATTCCACAATTTACAATTCGATGCCCCAACGTGGAACCCTTTTCTGCACTATTTCTTCCTTGGTGCGTCGGGGATCCACGTCGGTAGGGAGGGAAGGCTTGGGAATGAGACCACAAGGACAAAGTCATCGGACGAGAAGGACCGGGGGAAAGGAGGGGAAGCGGAGATGGATCAACTTCTTCCCTCGTGAAGAGGACCACGTGAGACATCTTGGGCGGTGTTATCTTCGAATGGAAACGCATTGAGACCAGGGTGCCGCCGAAAACACGATTGCACAGAAGCAATGAGACACGACGGTAGTTGAGGGGAAGCAGAAGGATGAGGCGCCGAAGGGGCACGTGGTCAACATGTCTGGTTTCTGAAAGTCCTTGCCCGTCCGTCCATGCCGAACACTGGGACAATGACGATCGCGACCGGCCTCCTCTTGTCCAGACAACCATTGATCCATATTAGATCCATCCACTGATTTTGGCCTCTGAGGGAAGGGGACAACCTCCCAAACCCACTCCCTCCCTCTACCCTGGTCCGTTCCTCTTCCTTCCCTGGGGGTAATTGACACCATGCCACGGGAAGACTTGGCTCTCCTGCCCTCGCCGTCGAATGAGATCTCAAGACCTTGTCAAAGCACAGAGCCAATAGACGTGCAAAAACCCTTGCTCGATGAAGGGGAATCTAGGTGGATCGTCGACCCCCAATTCCTTCTCGTCGAACGTCCGCAATATGTGGATGAACTACCTGTCGGCCGCGAGAAAAGCAAGAAGAAGAAAGTAAAGAATGGAAGGAAAAGAATGGCGGCTGTCGAAGCGACGATGGATGTGTGGATTGGAAGGATGTGAGTGGAGGAAGTGGTCTTGGCTTCGCTGCTGCCCCTCCATCACCCCTCCCAAGTGCTCCCTCCCTTTTGCCATCCCCCACCATCAACGTCAACCAAGTGCTCGACAATCCAAACCCAAAGTAATGGATGAATCGACGCCCCGTTTCCCGTGAACCAACTAGCGTACTTTGCTTACTCTCCCCAAACGATTCCGCGAAGGGATTTTTTTCGTCCGCTATTTTTATTTCTATCTTGAGGCTTGCGCTAGAGTGATGCGTTGGCAAGAGAACGGTCCCCGGATCGATTCTTGCCTTTCGGACTGCCATGGGAGCCCTCTTGGGTAGAGATTGGTGGTTGATGGGCAGGAAAGGTACCCGGTACTCGAACGAAGAGCCCGAGTGACTTCCAACTTGGGTGTAAAAATACAGCATAGAAAGAACCCCAACCTCAAGAAGCATTGATTGTTTAGTCAGTATGGAGGAAAGAGGCTGCCATTTGCCGCCTCAAGCCGCCAGCCACAGGGAGGCGGGTAGCCCAGGCAGTATCTTCACCGCAAAGGTGTTGGTTCTATTAGCGCACGTTAGCCAGGCGATTGATCCTCCCTCCCTGATGCCCAGCATTTTTCCCCCAAGTCCAAGGGGCCACCCTTGAATGTCTATTTTATGGATGACCTCATGCAGCTAACTTTGTGGGTTTTGGGGCGACAAAAAAGAATAACGGAGAAAATTCGTTGGATATTGCGACTGCCACGTCACTAGGCTTGACAAGCATCCACAATCCACCCCCTCCCCTCCCCGGATAGGGCTTCAGGTGTCCTTTTCAGCGCGCCTCACATGACCTGCAGGAGTCAAGGGACCAGCCGGTCTGCAACGCCTGGCCGTCTTCGCCGGCCCGGAGAACACCGGAGGTGTTGGTGTGGCTGAGCACTTATCCCAGGCCGCCCTGAGCAAACAGTGTCCATGAACGACCATGGCTGAGATAACTTTTCGCCTTCGCACGAGTCTTGAGGTTGGATTGCCAACGCATCAAGATCCTCAAGTTGTAAAATCCTAACCCGCCAGAAAATAAAAAAATTTCTAGGCATCTCTCGGACGGGAACGGACTCTTGGCTGTTGCCCATCCGCATCTGCTGTTGACTGTTGACGCAGATTTTCTTCAACCCTAGTTCGTGCAGCTGGCTGCCTCACCAGCCCAGCTCGTTCGCCTCGTTGTGCCAACGCATGCGTGTCTCACATCTTCGTGCGAGATCCAAGCAGGGGCCCTAATCGAAGATCGGGGATCATGCTTGTATGGTGACTTGCGGATTTCAAAATTCAACAAGCAAATCCTCCAAAAGGTCAAAAGAACATCCTCTTAGCCTCTTCACCATCCTCTCCGTGGTAACATCCCAGCATCCTTACTGTATGGTATACTGAATTCAACTCAACTCACTCTTCCCTCCCGCCAACGCATAGATTTTGCCACATTGGAGGCGACCTTCCCGGCCCGGAGAATGACGCGGAACGGGGGCTTTGACCGATCGTAGAGAAGAGGGGAGAGAGAGAATATTCTCGCATAATAGAGTGTAGAGCAACTTTCGTAGGAATTGAATGCACGGCCAAGATTTACTTACGAGCAGGCGAGAAAGGGGAAACGAGAAATTTTCAAAAGGATGGGCCAAGTCCAGAAGATCCGCTTGGCTGGCAAAAGTCGAGTTGAAACCGCCCCGGCGAATAATTGGTTGATCTCGGGTTCGTATCCCTAGGCGGAGCGTGCGTCTCTCTCGGTGTTGATAGGCAAACATCGTGCATCTTGATATGCAACAGGGGGCGTGAGGTAGAAAAAGGAGACGGAGGGATGGGGGACGTTGCGAAAAGGACAGAATTCTAATGGTGCAGGAAAAGCAGATCCTTCTTCACCTAGTGATCCTTTAACTATGTTGATAAGAAAATACCAGTGGGCTCGTCTGGGGAAATGTGCAGATGGAATAGATGGTTTGATATGAATATCACAATTCAGCTTCGGGGAGGGTGTCCCCCTCGCAACCCCCAGCGTTTTGGTTGCTCCCCGTCTTCCACCCATTCCTTCTTCCGCTATTAGCGACGTAACCGATGCTAGGCTCCGGGGATGCAACTTCCCCTTCTCCCGTCAACCACCTGCTTGGGAGGTGGGTGATGGTATTATCAGGTCGGCGGATGAGGTCTTGGAATGATTCATCATATTTCTTACCTCCATCTCGCCAAAGATTTGCCCCGAAAGGTGACGGGGATCGCGGAACGACCTTCTCTTCCGGGCCCTCGCGATTGAAAAGAGACGACAGAACACGGAAATGAGAATGACCACCAGTCTCTCCTTTCATTTCCCCAACTGTGTTTCTATAGTAATATATAGCACTTTGTTTCGTATGCCCCTCAAGTATGCTTGCAGATCACTCAAGCCTTTCATTTTCCATTTCCCTCGTGTCTGGCGACCGAGGATTCCACGAGAATCCCACATGGAAGCTTCGTGGGATGGGAAGGAGAGGGCTAGCAGTCAATGGAAAGGGTGGGACATGCACGTCGAAGGAAATGGCTGGACAGGAGCGCATCCCTCGATGGCCATTGGATGTTAATTCTGGAATTCAAGCCAATCATATATTTTGCCTGGCCCGGCACCATGATGGCTTGGCCCCATCCGGCTTGTGGAGTGGGGCCTGGGCGAATTGTTTATGGTTTAGAGACGCCGCCTCTGACCCTTTCGTTCTCATGGGAAACACTAGTTCCCGCAGAGACTATCGTCAAAAGTCTCTCCGGGTACCGCTCGGCGGAGAGGTACAAGGAGGAAACAGGACGGGAGAGGGGAAAGTGGACGGGGCTCTCACACGTCTAACAAGCCAATGGCCCTCACTTGTTATCGTGGGCCCTGCCTTCTAATGAAACTGGTTCCAGAGGCTGGGGCCATGGACGGGAGGAAGAGGGGAAGGAAGAAAAGCATGAAGGGAATAAGGACATATACATGCAGGCGGGCGGGAAAAGGGTCAAGAAGTTCGTTCTTTCGGCTTTGTTTGGCTGGTTGGGGGCTGCAGTAGCTGCCGCTTTAAGATGGTTTGGGGGCCTTTTCCTTGTTTGGGGGTGCGGGAAACGGCCGCCATGATGTGCCTTGAATACTATAGGAGACGAGGCAAGGAGGCGCGGTGGAGATGGTGCAAGAGCACATGATGATCAGTGTATGTGGTTTCTCAGTTCGGTGATGAAGAACGGGATGTGAACATCGCGTGGCCGATATTAGAAATGCTCTGTTTTTGCGGTTGGTCCTGCTCTTCGGAGAGGGGAGGGGGCGAATTCTCCCGGGTCAGATCGCCTGCTCTCGGTGCTTCTCCTGGGCTGTTTATTCGCTAAGGATCAATGTGCACTTCTAAAGGACCTGTCAGTGCGAGATAGGGTTTCAGTGACAGCTGGATGAGAAGAAATCCGACATTGCTGAAGCGTGTTTTGAAAGCGGGGCTTTTCGAGTGGGCCTGGAGAATAATACTGCTAGAACGGAACCAACATGGATCGATTGATGATTGAGGTCTCTACACTACTTGCGTTCCAGACCAACCCGTGCAACGAAGACCCCCAAGACCTGCCACCCCCTTTCGAGCATCGGCCCTCTCAATAGAGAGCCCGCGCCGATGCGTTGATATCGCGTCGTGTCGGGTCCTCTGCAGCATGCTTCGGGTCCATTGGCGCCGAAGAGGTCTCATCATTCCAAGTGTCTGAGATCAGGTCGTTTCGTCATGCCCCGAATGCGAATCACTGCTCAAGATTCCCTGCCCCAGATCAGCTGCACCTCGGCGTACCTTGGCCGAACGAAGCCTATTTTCCCCCTCCTCCTTCTTCTTCAAAGCCGTCAATGACGAAGGGGTTCGGCTCCCAGGGTGAGACATGCATGCATCTAGTGCACCATCGTCGGTTCAACGATGAGATGGGTCAGCGACGACCTGAGCCTCGGGGACGGACCTGGGTTTAGAGCTTTCACACTGGTCGGTGACCTGGGGTAAGGTCAGTGCGTGGGCCTCCTCGAACCAAGCTGAAGAGGGAATGGCGCCCGTGAGTGGATGTGCACGCCGAGCATCTGGCCAGGACACTAAGGGCAGGGGTATGATTGGGAATTCGCCACTTGGGACCGTTTTCACGAGTGGTTATCGGCTGGAGGGTTATAGTGGGCAAGGAGCCTGACATTACTGGCGGACTTTGTAAGAAGCCCGCCCCCTTCTCCGTCCTCGCTCTCCGATGGATCTCCTTCCCTTGGACGCGTAGGGGAGACGGTCGTTCGATTGATAGGTCAACTATGAATTGCTCGACGCATGCTGAGAGGCGAGCTTTCCACTAGCGAATTCCAAGTTCCAAGCCAAGAGCAGGGCGGTTTTTTCCACTTGTCCGAGGTGGAAGAGGAAAAAATTCAACCCCTTTGCTAGGGGTCAATCAATTCTCGATGTTTTCAATAATACCTTTGTTCTCTTTGATACTGTCGGGAAGGACTCGGTTTTCGGATCCTTGGAGCTTGGGGCACGTCACCTGGGCTTGTGACTCAGTAGCATCATTGTTCCACCTCACAAGGCCGTGTTAGTGTCAAAATTTGAGCAAGGAAACCGCGATTCAGCGACAGCATGGAGCCCTGTATGCAGTATGGCTGGCCGGCAAGAGCGTCTCATCACTCGACGCTCTACCTCCTGCTCCTTTAGTGTAGTGTGCCGACCAGGCCTCGCTCCTTCCTCCGCGATTCCTCTAGCTTTTGCCCCAATCGAGTTGAAACGCCAGCATCGTTATCAACAGAGACGGCGATTTATTCCCTAATGTTGTACGTACCGATTCGCCACTCGAATTCCGCACCGCACGGTCCAAAAACCGTTGGAACACTGGATTTCGCCATTTTCTCGCTCCAACACCCGCTAGCTACTAGCAGTTGTCAGGGATAGCTTGTTGAAAGTCGGCTGCCGCCCACCCATCTCTTAGCTCCATTTGATCAGGATCGAGGCCGTCCCCTCCCTCCTCCCGAGCGAGGTGTAATAGACGATGGCACGCAACCTCGGGCGGGCCACTCCCTTCCAAGAACCAGTTGGGTCGACCCACTGGTTGACTACTCAACCATCCTCTACGAATAGTATGGGCTAACCCGCCCTCACCCTGAGGATCTGCTCGGGCTGTGCATTTCTCAAAACGAAAAGGAAAAAAAAATAAACCATATGTTTCCGGTCTCCTGGTCAAGGATCTTCTCAAGGACTCTGAGTATTATTAGGCTCAAGTCATGGGAAGGTTCTAAAATAGGGAAGGGTGTTGTGCGGCCCTTGACCGCCGGAGCGCGCGGCGGTGATGAGTCTGGGTTTCCAGGGACCTCACGCTTGTCGGTCAGTGTTGGCATACCGCTCACACATTCACGGGCATATCAATGTTCAAGGCTAAAGACTGCGCCGCGATACCCGCCCCCGACGGGTTGGGTACGCCGAGAGTGGGAGCCCCTCCCAGGAAGAGAAAATCGGAGGGTGTCATCGCCCTTTGCACCAGAGGGTTGGACCAGGGCTCTGCACCCAATCGTTCTGCTCATATGCAGGTGCCGGGTTTCCATGGGACACTGCCCTGCAAGCACCTCAAAGAAATCGCCTCTTAGCGCTTTCACAAAGTCGACAAGGAGGAGACGGTGTCCACGGGTATCGCTGTGTAGGTCAACCCACGGCGGACAGCTCCACGCATGATTGCGCAGCAGGAGAAGACGCGGAGATCACGACAAACGGGTCTCTATTGACTGGAGAACCAGCGGTGATTTTCTTTCTTCTTCTGCCCCTAGGTGGGGGTTGGTTCCGCCTGTTCAATATGAAGCAGCTCGGGGGCATCGAATACTAGGAGACTCTCGCTTCCTATCCCCCACGGAAACCCCCATGCTATGTCTGCCTACCTCCCCCACTGCCCCGAGAGTGAACGGCTCTTCGACCACTGTGCTCGCAGGAGCTCGAGACACCCCCTCTAGATATTAGCGTGATGATGCATCGTGTTGGGTAAGGAGAAGAAAAAAAGAGATCGGTGACTTTTTTTTGTTTTGTTTTTCCTCTTTATGTTTTCTGATCGGTACGTTATCGTTTCGTCGTTCCGATCCCTCCCAAGCGACCAAGCGAGGAGCTTGCAGCTTTCAACCCTGGTAGTGCCCACTGGTGTCCTTTGAGTCACTTGAAATTTTTCCCGTCTGAGAGGAGCTATTATCTGGCTGCCCAATCAGTCCACCGCTTCGGCATCTCCAGCCCAGGCTGGATAGATAGACACCTGACATGGCTCCACGTTAGGTCTCCGCACCCCAGCCCCGACCCCCGGCAGGGCCTGGCCATCGCAGCGACGCCACACCCCAATGCAAGGTATCAAGGTAAAGATAGAAACAGCCAGAGAGACGGAGGTACCCCTCAAAGTCACCCTTGTATACCAGTACATTGCCTGTACCATTTGCCTTCAACCAGTCGCTGTCGCCGCCCAGCTTGCGTCGCCAGGCAACTTCTGAGGGCCTCTCGTCGAGCAGTCGACGTATATACAATGTCGCCTCTCAACTCGCTATTACAACCTGCTTTGTATCTTGAAGTCTTTTCTCTCTTAACCCCCTCTCTTCTCCCTATCCAAAGATCCGGCGTGTGTAAATATCTTTCCTAGACTCTTTTCTTTCTGTATTTTCACCGTCCTAGATCGCTGGTCGAGCATCGCAAGAGAGCCCTTCTCCTCACGGAGCCAGCCTACATCCACCACCACGAACTGCCCCGAGATCCACTCCCGAACCACATCCAGAGACGCGAACGACCTACCGAAGACAAACTTTCTATCTACTCAGTATCTCCGGCGACAATAACTTGGCCAAAGCTTCAATTGTCTTGCCATCTCTTGCCCATCCGCGTGTGGTGCTCCACCACACCTTCACACACACCCAAAAGCCACTAACACCACTTCGCCCGACTCGTCACGACTCCCTTCCCCTCACCCATCCTTTTCGATCGAGTCGCCCACTCACACCAGCGGCCGTCTCGAGTCATTAATATTCTCTCGGTTTTACCTTGCTTCTTTTTTTTTTTTGAAGGCGCCGCGGTATCCTTAGCTTTTCGCGTGGCTTAGGGCATAGCAGCTTCCGTGGTTGCTTCCTCCATTTTCTCCCCATTTCCCTTATTCTGGTTTCCCTTGGTTTTGTTTTGGTGTTCCTATTTCTCCCTTTTTCTCTTTTCTCGCTCACCTCATTATATCCTCTTTTTTCTCCTCCCACGGACGAAGACTTGAGGCTACCAGAGTTGGGAACAGCTGGTATCATCCCTAATTTGACGAGCCGTACCCGAAGGGGGTAACTTAATCTATCTTGCCGACATTGGGCTTCTCGCTGCATTCCTCCTAGAGTCTGGATGCGTGCCCGGTAGGCTAAGGTGAGCACCTCGTCTCGCGCGCGCGCAGAAATTCGCGAGGTAGGCAAATCTTTTTGCTCGTTTTGTCTAAGCTTACTTTGGCCCATCACCGCCTCGATTCACAAGCGCCGGCACTAACACCGCCTTAGACAATTGCTTCACCGCAACTTCAAAGCAGAATAACTTGGATGCGGAGCAAATATTTTGAATTATGACGTCGAAATAGTCATCTTTTTTTTTCTTTGGGAAAGTTTAGGAAGGAACTACATTCGGTCCAACATGTCACAAAGGGTAGGCCCAAGCCCATCTCTCAGACCGGGCAATGCGCCGCCCTCCAGCGTCACCCGGCGCCTGGTTGGGTATCGAAGCACTTCGGAGGAGCCGCGTACTATACCTAGAAGTTTTGAGGCATCCAGATCACAACAGCCTGAGGCGAGACGACCAAACCAGATTACTTCTACTAAAGAGGCCACGCGTATACCCCAGCAGCATACCGCCCTTCTTTCTTCCTCTTCTTCATCATCCTCCTCGGCCTCTGCTAGACGGCCTTCCCTCCCGTCTCAGCCCGCCCGACCGAGACTTGCTCAGCACGGCAAATCTTTTGGTTCAACTGGCTCTGCATCCGCTAGGTCTGCCTCCTATCAATCCTTATCCGGCTCCTCGCTGCCATCCAACCCAAAGGACGCCGGCTTCAAGGCACCGCCAGGCTTGCGGCGGAAGAGGTCTTCGCTGACTCCCAATAGTGAAAGCCAACGAAACAATTCGCGAACCGACTCCACCAGGACGAGTTCCTCGTCATCGTTTTCTAACGGTGGCGGGCGAGCGCGAGACTCGATGGAACAACCAGGCCACGGCCCACACCTTGACCGTGCACTTACAGCAAGCCCTGCGGAGCTACGGACGGCAAAAACCGTCGACCTCTCAAAGCCAACCACCCCGACCCCTTAACTATATATCCCGAGCTTGACCGGTACCGGAATCTCCAACAGCAGGCCCCCGAGCGCCGGACCTTCGACTCTATCCCCAGGCTCAGCACCAATGACCTTTCTCCACCCACGCCCGGATATATATCTGGAACCGGTAGTCAATTAAGTGCCATGAGTGCGAGTCCCTCAACGCGCTTCTCCGAGTCTCCTGGACCTGGCCCCTATAGTCGAGATACTACACCCACCTCCATCGCCTCCCAATCTCCTGGCCTGATTGCGCCCCGAGGGTTTACCCATCCGCGGTTGCGCCAGAACGGCAGCCCCGCACAGACCCGGCCACCGGTCACCAAGAGGAGAGGTGGAAGCTTCTCTGGCGGGGTCAACCCTATAAATGCCGATCCAGATGGACTTGCAGCTGTCCGAGAATCGCTAACTTCTTCATCGTCCAACTCGACGGTCCGCGGTACCGACAAGAAGATCCTCAAGAAGAAGCTCCAGGCGCCTCCGCTGAGCCCCCTCCCCGGAAGTCGTCCGCGAAACAGGTCACGGCCAAAGTCTCCACCACTGCCGAACCTAGCTGGCGGCTGTCTCGCAGCTTTTCCAAGTCCACGGCTAGGTCGCCTTCCCCTACCAAGGCCGTCTCTGCAACCCAACGCATGCAAACACTTTCGCCTCGTGGCACGCCCCTACCAGACCCAGTCGAGACAACACTCCGGACATACAGTCTCAGCTCTGGGAACCTGTTCCGGTTATCCACAGCAATCTGTCTTCCGCAAGCCTGGGCGTTGGCGAGAGGCGGGGTAGCGAGCCTGCACCGTCCTCTCTTCCTCGATCCACCACTCCGTCATATCAGCCCCGCCGCCCCTCCGCCCAGGATACGGTGCCCGGTGCTAAAACCGGCTCTGTGGGCACGAGCAAGATTACAAAGCCCGATCCCAATAGGCCAACGCGGACTCCTAGCCCGAATGTATCAACCTTCAATTCTCGTTTCAATTTCTTTAGCCGGAAGAAGACGCCTACTACTGAAGCCGCGCCAACCGCCAAGAAGGACAAGGCAGACAAGGGAGCTAGGAAGGGACCGGCAGCTGGGACCGGCCACGAGGGCTATGGTCGCTTGGGGAATATACGGCGTAGAAGCAGCGGCGCTCTCAATAACGCACGGCCAGCCCCTGGTTTTGCGTCTTCGCAAGAAAGTCTTGCGAATGGGCCGCAGTTCAACGACCCGTTTCTCCGAGACAGGATGAACCCAGTCATCATTTCTGGGGGTGAAATCATCGACAATCAAAACACGGGTGGTAGCGAGCTTGGTAGATCAGAGAGCAGCCAGAGTTTTGCCAGCCATTCTCGACAACGCAGCAACGATTCCAAATTCAGCTCCGAAATGTCCACCACTTCTGCCGCAACGGAAGATCGGAACACGCTCTGGCCTTCGGCTTTCCCAAGCCCCAAACAACTCACACAGTTCGGGGTATGCCCCGGGGCCGCCGCCCCTCGGAGAGCAGTGACGATGAGCGACTGAATATGAAGCGAACGCTCGCCTTCAGGAGGTCGCAGCAAAGGCTGCGAACCTCTCCCGAGCAAACGCCAATGAGATTGCCACAGCCCATCAACACTAGGGTATTGCACCGTCGCCGCTTACGAGTGTAGAGACCCACATCTTCACGGATGACTCCGCTGCAGAACTCCAGCCCGAGATCTCACAAGGGCCCAAGCTCAGTGTACCGCAACCTAGGAAGTTGACGAAGCCGGCCAAGTCGCCACGCAAATGGAACCTCTTTAGTCGCACCCATAATCAAGCGGCGGCTTCCCAAGAACCAAAGGTCGAGGTTACCGCAACGGTCAAGATTGTACAGACTAAGAGCGTACCGTTTTACGCCATGATGGACTCTTCAGAGCAAGAGGACGCTGGCGAAGAGCTAGATGTTATGGACGTGCTCCGTAGCGCAGAAGTATACGAGCCATCTTCTCCCCGTGCTCAAGAGGCGCACAAGGGACATCAGAGGAGAGCATCGGCTGCCAGAACTCCGGAGCCCATGGTCTTGGGGAGCCGGGCGGCTCAACACTACCAATCACCACCTCCTCCTGAGGCCCCACGACGCGTGGCGGCCCCGGCCCCGGCGCCGACCCCAGCCCCATCCTTACCGCAGCCTCGATCGCGCATCATGGCTTCTACTCCCGCACGGCCCCAAGTGCAGAATCCTAGGGGGCGGTAGCGCCTGCGAAACAGAGCCGCCTACCCCAAGTGGGTCGCATCCCCAAAGTAGTGAGCACACGCCCAGAGCAGCAGACCTCGCCCAAGAGCTTCTCAAGGCCGTTTAACCGGTTGAGCTTCCAAGCTCCGAAGCGGGTCTCAGCCTCTCTAGACCGGGACTCTACAGGCACGGGCACCAGCTCGGCCATTGGCAAGGCCCTGACCCCGGACCTAACGATGCAGGAATCCACGGTGACGAGCGGGTCCCGGGAGTTATCGTTATCGCCAGATATTGTTGACGGCGGTAAAGAGTTTCTTGCGTTCTCTCCGCGAAAGAATTCGGTAGCTACGACGTCTTCGTCAAGCTGCGCGTCTGGCATCTATACGGTGGTGGACACCACGGCCGTGATCCCTTCCCCAAGCGCGCCTCTTGCGGAAGATGAAATTTGGGACGAATACAATGACTTACTTGGGGATGTCACGCTCAAGGGCCTCGCATTCGCAACGGCACTTCCCAAGAAGACAATGACTATTCCGATCAAATATCGAACGAACAAGGGCCCAGCCATGGTTCCCGAGTCCCCCACTATAATCATGGGACCGACAAGGAGACTGCCTCAGCTTCCTACCCCAAAGGTTGACCGAGAGAATGTCGTCTCTACCGTGTACAGCTGCGATGACGAGGATGATGAGGACGACTACGACGAAGGTGAAAAGCAGGATGAGAGTCGTCGTTATGATTCTCGTCTCAAAATCCCGATTGCGGAGGCCAGCCCGACGACACCATTTTCTGTTTCTCGGTTTGTCGAGGGATACGGTGACCGTAACAACAGCGCAGACCACATGTCAGTCAAGATAGACGCGCCGGCGGTGTCCCAGCGAAACAGCGGGGCTTCTGGAAAATCGACAGGATCCACAGGCAGCGGCAACAGCAAAAGCTCAGAGGAAGAGACACCGCTGGCACAGGTCAACCTTCGTGTGGGTTCGATGACTGTGAGTAAGTGGCTCACATTTGGCCACGTGCTGTTTAGCCCCGCTCGGGAGGAGTTGATGCTCGAAGGCGCTTCCCGCGAAAGAACTCGGTCCTCGTCGTGGACGGGCTCGGCAACGACGACTGGTCGTTTTATGCGGCCGAGACATACCCGGGAGCCAGCTTCTTCAACCTTTCGCCGCGGGCCCCCATACCTGAGGACAGGCGAACCTCGGCTGCCTTCCCACTCAGCCCGGCCAACCACTTCCAGATCCAGTATACGTCGCATCTCAGCAAGTTCCCTTTTGGCCCAGAGACGTTTACCTCGGTAGTTTTCCGCTTCCCTCCCGCAGCGCCGGAGTCGCACTACCGCAACATCATTTCGGAAGCCCATCGAGTACTCAAGCCAGGCGGGCACATTGAGCTGTCCATTCTCGACGTTGATCTCAACTACATGGGCAACCGCGGACGACGCACCATTCGCAGACTCAAGGAGCAAATCCACACAAGCAACGCAAACGTCAACCTCGCGTCAACGGCCGATGTCATGGTTCGACTCCTCGGAAAGAAGAACTTTGCGGATATCAAGACGTGCCGCGTAGGAGTGCCGGTAGCCAGTTCCATCGCGCGCGCCAACAATGCCAGGGCGGCGTCAGCCGAGTTTGCGTCGAGGCCCAACGGCCACGATCAGAGCAAAGGCAAAGGCAAGGCGACGAAGACGATTGGCGAGCAGCGCAGCCTCGCGGAGATGATGAACGACGATAGCGAACTGGCTGACGAGAGCATTGCTAAAATGGTCAGCAAAGTGGGACGCTGGTGGTACTCGCGGTGCTACGAGAGTGTGGTAGCACCGGGGTCCGGCTCCCCTTCTGGATCGAAGAAGACGAGCATTTGGAGTGACAAGGCGCTCATGGCGGAGTGCGAAGAGTTGGGGACGAGCCTCAAGCTCATGGTTTGCTACGCGCGGATTCCCGACAAGGGAAACCGCGTAGCGAGCATCTAGACAACCGAAATTGCATCACTCACAACCATTATTACCATTACCATTACCATTACCACGACTACTATTACAACTTGACGACCGTTACCGATTATGAGGATCCAGCATTACGCATTTTTGCTTTTCTGCTTTCTTGCACAATGGGGAACAACCTTTTTGTTTTCATATCGCATCAGCCATTTTTCATTCCGCGATTTTCACGTTGGGAAAATATCCATAAAGCGCGAGCCTCTTCTTTTTATCCCCCGCCAGTTATTTGTCTACTTTTATATTTTTCATACGACTCTTGCGCATTACAAGACTAGAGACCCTCGTGGGGACTCTTACGCACCGCCCAGCACTTGCTGCCGGTGGCATCTTTTTTCCCCCTTCATACATGAGCCAAAGGAGAGGGCAGCTGATCGTCGGGACGAAGACAGCACGGCGATGGCGCACTGGAGAAGGCGTTCTCATTCCCAGGGGCGAGATTGATATCTCAGCCCCGGGAGTGGGGAAGGGATGGAGGATTCTCAACCAAAGGCTCCCGAAAACTTGCTCTTAGCTTGTTCTAATGTTGAAGGGTGCTTGACATGTCCTGGTTCCTGAGATGTCAGCCCCTCGTGTACCATTACCGGGCAAGGCTTACCACAGTGGCCTCACATATTTTTCTCCTCTTTGCTTTTTCCCGCTTTTTATTTTTGTCCAGGCTTCTCTTTCACACACACACTAACGGGCTAATGTTTGAAATTGTTGCCTTATCCCCACTCGCGTCCTCTGGTCAGGAAACAAGCTCTTGTGGCACTCGGATTCGTTTAGTCTACCTGGGAAGAAAGGGGCTTTGGTTGGGAAAGAAAGGGACAAGGGCTAATTCTTTTTGCCAGGAGAGAGAGGATGGGAAGAAAGCGAACGGAACGACTTGACGATGACGGCACCAAAAACATAATGATGATGGGGAACTGGATTTCTTTGCATCGCGTTTTTATTTTCATTTTTGCCTTTTGAAAGGAGGGCAAGGGAGTCTGTTTCCTGTTGGATCTAGCGCGGCCATTTGTTAGCTGTGCGGTGGAGGAGAAGGAGAGGAGAGGGAGAGACATGAGCCAAAGGGGAAGCGAGAAGCGAGCTCGGGATTGCCTTGCTATTTTGATCCGTCCAAACGATATAGATACCCAAATGAACCAATCTTTTTCTTCTTCATAACATGAAATTTCACCGTGAAAACAAACGAAATGTGTCTGGCCGGTCACCAAAAGTTAGACCTCGAGGACGTAACCACTTGTTCGTCAAAGGGAAGCCTCGGGCAGGTCTGCCTCCCTCTGCAGGTGGCCGTGGAACGGTCTCACCGTCGCTCTACAGCCGTTCAAGGGGGCCCCGTGTTTTCCCGGGGCAGAGCGTTGTTTTGGTGGGGATCGCACGGGGGTGGGGCGATGCAAAAAGTGGGGGTGGGAACGGCGGCGCGGGAACCCCGGGAATCAAGGCCGGGAGGACATGCCGGAAGAAAGACTTGTGTTTTCTCTTCAACATGGTCTGAGCGAATAAGAAGTTGCTGATAAGAAAAGGGTCACGGGCCTTAGGTCCCGGCCCAAGCTGTCGGCGTCTTTCTTGAGGCTTGAAGCCGAAAGGGGAAAGATTGAAGGTCGTCAGGTTCGCGATGATGTCCACGTTTCTTGGTTAAAAGTTTGGTAGCATAAGAGCCTGAAAGTCTTTTTAAATAAAGAAAAAATCAACGTGAACATTCTGACCTAGACACCTTTCCTTCCAAAACAAATTGGCTATTGTAGATACCCGCCCAAGAACAGACAGAAAATAGGCCACCGCCCATATGACCTGTGAAAATAAAGGACGAGACGAGATAATAGCAAGCATAACCGTTTTAACCCGTCCGTATATCCAATAAACCCTCCCATGATCATTCAAAGTAACCAAAAGAAACCAAGAAAATATTCGCATACGCCGCACACCCTTAGCGGGTCCATGGAACGACTCCGTTGGTTCATCCACTTCCATCACCCGTTTACCGTCTTATTCAGTGCGTTATCTCTCTCCTACACACGCACGCCCTCCCTCAACTGATACTTGACCAAAACTGGCTTCGTGGGTCTGTGAACCTGGTGCTTAGATCGGTCAAATAGGTCTGGCGTCGCAGTGATGGGCGCGCCCTGGGCATCAACGAGGTGGTAATCAAAGTGGGCGACAAACATGGAGATCATGGCGGCCATCTCGAGCTTGGCGAACTACACAAGAATTGAAGAGGCTTGGGTTAGAAACTATACGAGCAGAGAAGGAGGGCGAAAGGAAGGAAGCCGAGGAAACTGGGAAGAGAAAATTTGAGCTTTTGTGCGGCTCTGATCAAGACTTACCCGTATGCCCACTGATATCCCAAAAGCAGGTTGTTAGCGACGACAAAAGTCCTTGGAGAGGGCTCCGATGTGTGAGGGGAAAGGGGAGCAAAAGGGAACTTACAACACGGATGGCGGCCGCTACCCCAGCCAATGTAGCCGTGGGCGCTAGCCTTTTATCCTCTGCGCGGCCCTCGAGGAATCGATCGGGGTCCCACGTTTCAGGGTCCTTGTAAACATTGGGATTTAGGTGGACATCGTCGAACAAGTAGACCTATAAACCCACATCCAGGCGGAAAGAATGGCCGAGTCATTAGCTCCTTGTTACTTTCTCCCACATTTCTCTTCTTTTCTTCACATCTTGTGTGCAGTTATTTGGCCTCATTTTCTCTCGCCCACGCCATGGCCGTGGTCGGGGATATGGACAGCAACTTACCGCAAAAGCACCAGCTGGCACAATCTCGCCCGTCTCCCCAATCACGACGTCTCGGTCACTCGAGTTCTGCCTGAACCCGCAGCCGACAATGGTGAGGCGGATTGTCTCACGTAGGGCTATATCGAGCAGGGGAAACTCAACCTCCCAATCGTCAAAGTTTAGGGTCGAGAGGACATCGGCGGGGGACTGTTCTGGTGAGGAGCGGTGGCGGCGGATGACATTGTCGACCTCGTCGCGTATGAGATCACGCCAGCGGGTGTTCTGGCCGAGGTAACAAAGGAGCCAAGCGGCGTTATAGCCCGAATTGACCTGGCCGGCGAAGAGGGCGGCGATGACGACCTAGGGGAAAGGAGCAAGTTTTGGGTTAGTTGGTTGTTTTCACTCTAGTGCCTAGATGAAAAACAAGGCAATGGAGGATGCTGGCAAGACAAGTGCCGCCCCGTTATAGCTAATCCCATGAAGGGGGCTTACCGCGATAATGTCCTTCACATCCCACTTCTGATCAATCAGCACCTGCAGCGGATCATCATGCCTAACTCCGTCTCTAGCGCGCGCGTCGATAATCTTCTTGAACAAGAGGTACATCTTGGTGCCCGCCCACAGCCTACGTAGGTGGCCCGGGGTAGTCATCCATGAGGGGACGAGCAGCTTGCCACCGGCACCAGCCGAGTCGATGCCCTCAAAAATGGCAAGGGTCTCGGCTAGCAGAGCGGGGTCGCCGGCGATCTCGGCGCAACCCACGGTGCGCATAGTCAGCTGGTAGACGAGCCTGTAGAGGTCATCGAAGGGATCGACGATAGCTGTAGCCGTAGAGGAGGAGGAGGAGGCGGATATGCGAGAGGCGAGGCCATCGATCGTAGCGCGTGCGTCGGCGATGAGTTGGGGGTGAGGGAGATGAGGTTCTCCTTGCGCATGAACTTGACAAGGGACTTGCGGATTCGGGTGCCAAGCTGGACACGCTCTTCAGTGGTCACCTCTGGGGCGGCGTTGAAGAGGGTCGAGTAGCTATATTTGTTAGAATACTCTGTTAGCAAGGGAAGCTGATTCGTCATGTAGTACGAGGTTACTCCACGGAGCTGGCTCGGTTCTACACAGCTCGGCATTTCTCCGGTCTGCAGACGACGGCAAAGCCCCGAACCAGCAGACTATACAAAAGACGTGCAAGAAAGAAGGTGGACATACCCGCCATCGATATCCAAGTCCCTACTATCGAAAAACGTTCTCCTTCCGTCATCCCCAGATAAACCAACGATCCTGTGCTTGCCATAGTAGAAGCTCCCTGGCCCGAGGCACTCGCGCCGGCAATCTCCTCGAGAAAGGCCTTGCGATCAGAGAAGAATCGCAAGGCGCCGACGACGGGCCAAGCAGCGAAGACGGGCGGGGCCTTGAGGGGAAAGGCAGGGCGGCCGGCGAGGCACGAAGAGCCGGTGGCGTAGGCAGCGGCGGTCAATATGAGGACCCAGGCGGTGGTGGGCCAGGAAGAGGGATGCGAGAGCGCGGTGAGGAGGTCTGGGAGGGAAAGCATGGTGGCGAGGGCTTCCGCAAACGGGAGAACTGGTACTCGGAGGAGTTTACGCTGAGGCGAAGGGAAAAGGAGGAAGCGGAGCGAGGGCAGAGCGGTTGCTGATATTAGTCTCGCGAGCTCATTGCTTGTGATGCCAGGATGAATGAAGACGTATTTCAAATGTGGAAATCGCAGCGGGTGCGCGGAAAAGCTTATTGTCGATCCGCGAGATCTGGGCTCTCCTCGGAAGAATTAAGAAGTGTGGAAAAAAGGCCCCTCCAGTGACGAAGAGAAGGGGAGGGGATCCAAGTTCTCTCAGCGGGATGTAGGTATATTTACCAAGAGTGTATTATCTCAAAGTCGCCCACGGGAAAAAGAAAAGGGCAACGAAATTGCAAGCTCAGGCTGAACGCGACGCAGAAACGAAGCAAGGGACAAACGAGGAGGAATGGATGAGAAGGAAAAGAAGCCGGGGGAAAAAAGAGAACAAGAGAAAGAAAGGAAGAAAAAAGGGCAAGAGCGAAGAAGATCGCCCTCTCAAGCTCGAGACGATATTAAATGCAAACGCACGCACGCACGCACCGCACACACGCGGCGCAAACACGCAGATAACGCTCCGAACGGGCCGTTGGGAGCAACAGCTTTGAAATGCCAAAAGGAAAAGCTTCCTCCTGCCCCCATCCCGCCGTTACTTCCAACCAAACGCAACGCGGGTCCGCCGGGAGAAGGGGAGGGGCCAAGGAGCCTGACCGCAAGCCAGAGAGAGCTCCATCCGGATCCCTTGAACCTCCCCCTCCTCCCCCACAAGCCCAACTACTACAACCCTCTCTGCCAGTCTACTTCCCTCTCGATCCAGCAACCAACACATACATGCCCATCTCGGACATCGGGCCATCTCTCTCTCCCCTTACGGAGCCGCCAACCCCCGACCCGCAGGCTGCGTCGTTGCTAAGCGAAGCGGCGAGAGAGCCAGCTGAGAGAGCTCCAGCATTTTCGGCCAAACACACTCAAGAAGACGACCGCCTCCCTCGGACCATCGACCTTCCGGGCTCGCTCAATCCCCCAGGAAAGCAAGCAAACAAACAAAAACCAAGGCACAACCCCCAAAGGCTGGAAGCCTTCCCCTACAAGTAAAAGAGACTAAAGAAAAGTCCCCGCAAATTTCTATTTTGGTAATCTCAAAGTGTCGAGCACGAAGACAGGGAAAATAAAAAAAGGTCCCAAGCGCCAGGAATGCGCAGAGGATTGTTCGGAGAGGAGCTTCCATGAAACATTGGTCCCGTTCAAAATGCTGCAGGGGAACGCTAAACCCCCATCGCCTCTCTCGTCTCTCGCTCCATCCCAAGCGTTTTTGGGGTTCAAAAGTGGGGTTCTTTTCCCTCCGTGCTTTGTTCCCCTTCTCACCTGTGACACCCTCCGCTGCTTATCCCACCCCCTCGCAATGACGAATAGGAGCTCCTTCGATTCGATTTACCCTTCTCGATTGACATGCCTACGCTAGGCAGTGTGTAAGAGCGTGTGTATGTACGGCCTGCTCGCCCTACGCCATCTTCGGCCGGGAAAAAGGTTTCCGAAATAAAGGTAGGGAATGGAGTAGAGAGGAACTTTTACCATCTGTGACGATCGAAATTTCACCAACCTCGCTCGATACATTGATATGCTAGAGGCCTTCTTCATCCGAGCATCGTGAGCTCGGCTGAAGGGGAGCTTGGGGAAAGATGCTCTGGTCTTCAGAGTTGCTCAATGGCCCCTTAACTTCAGGATGGGGATTTAATGGAGAAAGCAATTGGCAAGATACAACGTTGTTGGAGGACGTACGAAGTAGCAGCGAATGATTTATTGGACCAATCGCTGTGGTAGGATTACATGGGCGATGCTTCATTGGCGACGGTGAGCAGACAGATCAATCAGCTCCGTGCATTTATGTATTATTTACTGCTGCATCAAAACATCACCGTGGACATTATCACTTGGTCAAATTGTCATGTTTCTACCGAGTAGACTTGGTTGTTTTTCAACTATTTCATTGAGAGTCCATCTACCTCATTATCATAAAACGACCGGAAAAACTATGAGTACAATTCGACATTTGTATCCTTCTCGCTGGCATACCGAGAAGAGCAAAAGCAAAGTCAAATAATAAAAAAGAACTAAGACCCGTCAAAACTCCATTAAGACTGTGGCTCCTCGTTTAGAAAAACAAGCGTGAGCCAACAAGTTCCTTCCCGCCGTGCGTTACCATTTGTTCCGTTTTGAAGTCCGCCCGATTTTTTGTTCCTTCTTTGGTTTCATCCGCTGCCCATTTAGTCAACCTCCTCCATGGCGCTGTCGCCAGTCTCGGCAGCCGTGGCGCCTGCCTCGGCGGTCTCCTCGTCCGTCTTGGCCTCGTCCTCAATGTTGAGGCCAACCTGCACGAGCTTGTGGATGCGCTCGGCGAAGCTGGCGGGCTCGTCAATGGTGAAGCCAGAGACGAGAAGAGAGGTTTCGTAGAGGAGCTGCACAATGGACTTGACAGTGCGGTCGTTCTCGCCGTCAGACTCAACCTTGCCCTTGAGCTCCTTGATAATGGAAGACTTGGGCGAGATCTCAAACGTCTTCTTGGACGACATGTAGCTCGACATCGACGTGTCACGGAGGGCCTGGGCCTTCATGATACGCTCCATGTTAGCAGACCAGCCAAACTGGCCGGTACGGATGGCGCAAGGAGAGAGGCCGAGCTTGTGGCTGACAACAACCTTCTCGACCTTGTCGCCGAGAATGTTCTTGAGAGCCTTGGCAAGGGCCTCGTACTCCTTCTCCTCCTCCTCGCGAGTCTTCTTCTCCTCCTCGGTTTCCTCGAGCTCGAAGTCCTTGGTAATATCAACAAGCTTCTTGCCCTCGTACTCCTTGAGCTGAGTCATGGCATACTCGTCAATGGGGTCAACAAGGAAGAGAACCTCGAAACCCTTCTCCTTGAGGGAGTCGAGGAAGGGAGACTTGGTGACAGCCTTGAGAGACTCGCCAGTGATGTAGTAGATGTTCTTCTGGTGCTCGGGCATGCGAGTAATGTAGTCGGCGAACGACGTCTGGTCATCACCCGACTTGGTCGAGTTGAATCGGAGAAGCTTGGCAAGGGTGCCGCGGTTCTGCGAGTCTTCGTGGATGCCGAGCTTGATGTTCTTGCTGAAGGCAGAGTAGAACTTGTCGAACTGCTCCTTGTCCTCCGAGATCTCGGTGAAGAGCTCCATCGACTTCTTGACAATGTTCTTCTTGATCACCTTCATGATCTTGTTCTGCTGAAGAGTCTCACGAGACAGGTTGAGGGGAGATCCTCAGAGTCCACAACACCCTTGACGAAGCTGAGCCACTCGGGAACGAGGTCGGTGGCGTCGTCGGTGATGAAGACACGGCGGACGTAGAGCTTGATGTTGTTCTTGGTCTTCTTGGTCTCGAAGAGATCAAAGGGAGCACGCTTGGGGACGAAGAGAATGGCACGGAACTCGAGCTGACCCTCGACCGAGAAGTGCTTGACCGCAAGGTGGTCCTCCCAGTCGTTGGAGAGCGACTTGTAGAAGGAGGCGTACTCCTCCTGGGAGATGTCCTGGGGGTTGCGGGTCCAGATGGGCTTCTGCTTGTTGAGCTCTTCCTCCTCAATCTTGGTCTCCTTGACCTTCTTGGTCTTGGGCTTCTTCTCCGCCTCCTCGTCCTCGTCATCGACCTCCTCGACCTTGGGCTTCTTGTCATCGTCCTCCTCAACCTCCTCGGCCTCCTCATCGGGCACCTCGGTCTCAATCTCCTTCTGGACGTGGAGGTAGATGGGGTACGAGATGAACTCGGAGTGCTTCTTGATTACATCCTTGACGCGGGACTCGTTGAGGTAGTCAGTCTGCTCATCCTTGAGGTGGAGGATCATCTTGGTACCGCGGCCGAGCTGCTCACCCTCGGTATCGGGGATGATGTTGAAAGTGCCACCGGCGCTGGACTCCCAGATGTACTGCTCATCGTCATTGTGCTTGGAGATGACAGTCACCTTGTCGGCAACGAGGTAGGCAGAGTAGAAACCAACACCAAACTGACCAATCATGGAGACGTCAGCACCAGCGGTGAGGGCCTCCATGAACTGCTTGGTGCCGGACCTGGCAATGGTACCAAGGTTGTTGACCAAATCCTAGAAGAAAGACATCCATGTTAGTCACCAACAAAGTAAGAGGGATGATGGCTTCTAGAAACTTACAGCCTTGGTCATACCGATACCTGTATCACGGATAGTGAGGGTCTTGTTCTCCTTGTCGGGAATAATGTCAATCCTCAGATCCTTGCCCGACTCGAGGACGGAAGGATCCGAGAGGGACTGGTAGCGGATCTTATCGAGGGCATCGGAAGCGTTGGAAACAAGCTCTCGAAGGAAGATCTCCTTGTTGGAGTAGACGGTGTTGATGATGAGGGAGAGAAGCTGAGAAATCTCAGCCTGGAACTCGAAAGTTTCAGACATTTTGACGGGTATCTGTGAGGGGGACTTGGGGTCTGTAAATATCGAATCCTTGTTAGCGATTGAATTCTCACTCTCACACGGTCGATGAGTATGGCCAGATGATGTAAGAAAAAAATATCCCGAGGAATTCGAACTCGATGCGGGGTGAGGGCAGCAGCAAATGAAGATTTTTGGGGAAGAGGAAAAAAAAAAAGTTCAAGAAAACTGGTGGGGACGCAAGGCGAATTGAAGAAAAACTTAATCCGCCACACCAGGCAAGCACCGAGAAGGCGCAGCCCTCATCGGCTAGCTCTTTCCTGATACCAACAAGAAACTAGCCGCCCAGTATCTCTTGGTGCGACTGGTGAAGCCGCCCTCCAACTGCCCCAAGACTTCTGGCTTGCTGTGACCGAGAAGCCAAACAAGAAGCCAATGACTAGGAACCCGGACGGCAAGAAAAGATGGTGCTGGCGAGAGGAGAGAAGGAAAAGAGGAATACGACGAAACGACCCAGGGCGGGATCAATGGGTTGCCAACTTACATCAAAGGAAGTAATATGAAAGAAGCTTCGGATGCCAGACAGAGAGCCTGATTTCCGAATGGTCAATGGGATAGGCGGGGAAGAGAAAGATGAATGTTGAAGTTGCTTGGAAGAGGGGGAGGGGGAAAAGGAGCAAGAGAGCTTCAAATATATTCCAGAGGGGAAGAGGGAGGATGATTGGGAAATGGAAGGAGAAGGAAAAAAAAGTCAAACGAGCTGGGAAAGGTGGAAAGCGCCTTAAAAGTCTTCTCAAGGGGTTGGTTGCTCCTCCCCTCCGCCTCTCCTCTACGACCTTGTCCGCTTGTGCTCCGTGCCTGGCAATGATTCCACGGGATTCTATCGCTGAGAGAGCTTCGAGAGCCTTCTCACCAAAAAATTTGGCCACCATAGCAACCAGCTGTTTTTTGATTGGCTGGATTTGGGGAAGCTTAGGACATAGTGGGGAAGGGTGAGGGGGAATCGGAGTGCAGAGGTCGCAGCCCAAGGATGAACTGTGGTACCGCCCCAAATGCCAATGTTCCCCCACAAAGCAAAGCCTCTTCCTCAAGACTGCATGGCCCTCATACTATTTTGTGACTACATTGACTACATGCCGCTGCCTAGCGAGCCTAGACCGCCCCGTTGATCGAGAACGGATCAATCGCATGTACATACTTCAATGCCTTATCCCCCTCACCAGGGCATAAGTCACTTTGACCCAGAACAGAAGTGGGCCCCGAAGCCTTCTAAAAGGAAAAAAGATTTCAACTTTAGTGACAAAACCCCTAAGCGCCGAACAGAGGAAAGGAGAGACGCCAAAAGAAAGTGAAAGATGAAAACCAAAAGAGCGAGAACAGAAAGACGTAGAACGGCCGGTGGGGGGGCGGGGGCCCACTACGGGTACGAGAATCTTCTGCAAGACCTCCGGCGCCTGCTGTAATTTTCTACGACATTCCATCCGAGGCGGACCCTGGCGGGAAGCAAGGAGGGTGAGCTATAGCAGATGAAGAAGGCTACGGAGAACTCGAGAATGGTGGGGGAAAGGCCTTCGGTTCGTTTCATTCCTTCCCCTCTAAAGTCTCAAAACTCGGCTACCCACGATCCTTCCAGATGAGTTCACCGGATCGGTTTAGGAGAGATCAAAAGTAAAGTAGACGAAACGTAGAAGGGTTCATCACGGTGTATATTGATCAGTTGATGTACAAGCTCGGGTACATGCCCCCCCGAATGCCTTCCCTTCACCTTACTACATTTTCGACCCTAGAGGATGGCCTAGGTATGCATGCATGCATCCAATTCGGCGCTGGTTTTACTAGGAGGCCAACCAGAGGGCGCTTCAATTGGCCCCCTCATTCCAGCCAGGCGAGGCTGACAGCAGCACCTTTCGGTGCCTGACCATGCAGCCCGGACAAGTGTAAATTGATCAGAGGGAAGAAAAAGGAAGCGAGTAGAGTGAAGGAGAAGAAAAATGCCCGTCGTTGCGCCCGAGCGCGCGCTTACAGCTGAGTTGGTCTCAAGGTGCGATCCATCCCTTCCGTATCCGGTTGAGGATACTTTTTCGCATGCCTCTCAAGAATTTAAGTTCCAATTACGGGTGGGAAGGCTTGAGGTTCGGATACAAGCGATTTCCAACCTTGCTCGCTCCGTTGGTACTTCGTACATAACGCAGTTTGCCTCGATTTTGGTGCTTCCGTTTTGGGAGGAGGCTTGTTTGTCTTGGTCTCTTTACCCGATAATCTGCCGGAAGAAGCTCCCCCACCCTCGTTGGAAAGAACGAAGGCCACCCGGAAAGCTCGAGCCAATTGGCCCTTTTTTTCACATGCAAGCACTTCTGGTGCAGGTGCTGGCTTGCTCCCCTTACGCGGAAATGCCAGGTACCAAACACAGGTCTGGGGAATAAAGGCCAAGAAGCAGCCACCCACACAAACCAAACCTGGAACCCGACTCAAACTCCACCCATCACCACCCACCCTTCATCACCAAGCTCCTCTATCTCGCGCCTTCTCCTCCATCTCCGAGGGAAACGACACACAGCTGGCGCCGTTCGTCGTTTCGGCAAATGTTCATCCCAGCTAGGATTTAGCTCTTTCGCACACGTCCGCGACCGCCGCCGCCACCACCGCGAGTTCCATCTTCCCGGCCTATCCATCAGAATGGAGAGATTTAGTCAGTTCCGGGACAAGGGTAAGTAACGATAGGCCCTTTTTTTCATCTTGTTTTCTTGTAGAAGGGAGGGGTTTTCTCCTATTCTGTCCGGCCCTACCATCGACTAGTTTACGTGTGTCTTGCATCGCGCAAACCGCAAATACATATATATCTGCAAAAGGACACAAAAAAAACGCAAACCGATGCTAACTGATTCAAGGTTCCGGTATATCGCCCTTCCTCCCTATCCACACCCCTCTCTCGCTCCCCACCCGCTTCCTACACCTCTGCGTCTTCGCCGTCCGCTTGCCCTTCTTCCTCGCCTACGCCGTCCTGTACTTCGTCTTCCTGGTACATGTGCCCGTCCCCGCCCTGCGCAAGCTCTTCCTATGGGTCTTCATGCTCATCCCGGGCCTCTGGTGGGTTGACCTCCAGATGGACGGCGTCCGCCGCGGTACCCTCGCCGACCAGCCCCCGACCGCTTCCCCACCCGGGTTCCGTCGTCGCCGCCAACTTCACCTCCCCCGTCGACCCTCTCTACCTCGCCGCCGTCTTCGACCCCATCTTTGTCATCGCCTACCCCGGCTCCCGAGCCGTCCGCCACGTCTCCCTCTTCCACGCCGTCCTCCACGCTCTGTCCCCTATCCGCTTCGATCCCCCAAGTCCACCTCCTCCTTCTTCGGCCGCACCGACCTCGCCACCCTCCTCAAGACCTACCCCAATCGCATTATTGCCGTCTTTCCCGAGTGCTCGACAACCAACGGCAAGGGCATCCTGCCCCCGAGCCCCTGTCTCCTCGACATCCTCCCGCACGCACATCTTCCCCGTCTCCATCCGCTACACCCCCGCCGACGTCACCACCCCCGTCCCCGGCCGCTGGATCTCCTTCCTTTGGAATCTCCTCTCCCAGACCACCATATGCATCCGCGTTCGCATCGCCGAGAGCATCCACAATGACTCCCCAGAGATAGCCCTGGTGCCCCTGTAACCACAATCTCGTCCGACGAGCGCAGGATCCTAGATAAGGTGGGCGAAGCTCTCGCTAGACTGGGGAGGAGCAAGAGGGTCGGGCTCACGCTTAAAGACAAGGACAAGTTTGTCAAAGCGTGGAAGAATAGGTCCTAGAACCCCTTTTCTTACCCAACCCCCTGCTCCCTTCCCTTTATTTTTCTTTTGCGGACGTTTCGGAGATCGCGGACCGTGTGGAACCGCGAGTCAAACAGATGAAAGAGTGAAGGACGCCCGCTCTCCTTCGTTTGTTACATACATGGAAAGTTGCTACTGGCCGGAGGTTGTTCTTGTGCGAGTTTTTGTCCTTGTCTGGGAAAGGAAAAGAAGAGAGGTCATGATTCTTCCGCCAGATTGATTCTAATGAGGCATGTCGTATGATTGATTTGTTTCTGGTTGCGCGTCGTTACTTTAGACCTCTTGGCATGTTACCACGTTCATATAATATATATATATATATACACATTTCCCTTCACGGGCTAATTGGCACGACATCTTCTTCACAATGGTGCAAGTTAAGAGAAAGCAGTTTTTATTCATCTAATTGCGCCGATACCCTATCCAAGGCAGCGATGATATGACACAATCCTGACCATTGAACCCTCCTAGGAATCCAAGGAGCCCGAAGATTACGAAAGAAAGAAAGATACCGTAAAAGAAAAGGGAAAAGAACAAAAAAGGACCCTAGAAAGAAGCAAAATATAAAACAGAAAATGAAGACGCTGCCCATGGGGCAAATGCACCCTGTATAAGCATTGACGCTCCCCAGTCAAAAGGCCGTCCCGTCACGCTCGCCGCCCATTGCATCCCTCACCAAGACACACCCATTTCCTCATGGTTTCTCACGTACGCGTGTTTAAAGACGGCCAGCACCATCCGTCACGCAGCCGTGGGAGGCGTCGCTGACAAGAGAAGCATACTTCTTGAGAGTGCCTCGAGAGTACTTGGGCTCGGGCTTCTTCCATTCCGTCTTCCTCCTCGCGAGTTCCTCGGCGCTGACATCAAGATCCATGACATTCTCCTCGGCATCGATGGTGACCTCGTCACCATCCCTGACGAGGGCAATGGGGCCGCCCTCCATGGCCTCGGGAACAACGTGGCCAATAAGGAAACCGTGGCTACCACCGGAGAATCGGCCATCAGTGATGAGCGCGACATCCTTACCGAGGCCGGCGCCCATGATGGCAGAAGAGGGCTTCAACATCTCGGGCATGCCGGGGCCACCCTTGGGACCCTCGTAGCGGATGATGACGACAGTCTTCTCACCCTGCTTGATCTCGCCACGCTCCAGAGCGGCAATGAAGTCATCCTCGGCATCGTAGCACTTGGCCTTGCCGACGAAGCGGAGACCCTCCTTACCGGTGATCTTGCCGACGGAGCCACCGGGGGCAAGGGTACCACGGAGAATCTGGAGATGACCAGTAGGCTTGACAGGGTTGTTGAGGGCCTGGACGATCTTTTGGCCCTCGGTGAAGTCAGGATAAGCCTCGACGTTCTCCTTCATGGTCTTGCCGGTGACGGTCATGGTGGAGCCGTCAATGAGGCCCTCGCGGATGAGGAACTTGAGAAGGGCGGGGGTGCCACCAATGTTGTGGAGATCCTCCATGACCCACTTGCCTGAAGGCTTCAGATCGGAGAGGACGGGGTCCTGTCAGAGACGGCCTGGAAATCATCAATCGTGAGCTTGATACCGGCGGCGTCGGCAATGGCGATCAAGTGAAGAACGGCGTTGGTGCTGCCTCCGGTAACGGTGACGACGACCATGGCGTTCTCAAAAGCCTGCCTGGTAAGGATATCCTTGGGCCGGATGTCCTCCTTGAGAAGGTTCCTCATGACGTGGCCAATGTTGGCACACTCGGCCTTCTTGCCCTCGTCCTCGGCGGGAGTGCTGCTGCTTCCGGGAACGGTGAGACCGAGGGTCTCGATGGCGGTGGCCATGGTGTTAGCAGTGTACATGCCACCGCACGCGCCACCGCCGGGGCACGCGTTCCTGATGATATCGTAGCGCTCCTCCTCGGTGATTTGACCAGAGATGTACTGTCCGTAGGCCTGGAAGGCGGAGACGATGTCAATAACCTCGCCCTTCTGCGAGCAACCGGGCTTAATGGTACCGCCGTAGACCATGATGGAAGGGCGGTTGACCCTAGCCATGGCAATGGCGACACCGGGCATGTTCTTGTCGCAGCCGGGAAGCGAAATGTTGCCGTCGTACCACTGGCCATTCATGACGGTCTCGATGCTGTCGGCAATAATCTCTCGGCTCTGCAGCGAATACCTCATACCGAGGGTACCCATGCTAATACCGTCCGACACGCCGATTGTGTTGAACCGGTAGGGCACGAGGCCGGCCTCGGCCACCGACTTCTTGACCAAGGCGGACAAGTCGAGCAGGTGCATGTTGCAGGGGTTACCCTCATACCACACCGATGAGATGCCGACCTGGGCCTTCTTGAGGTCCTCATCCGTCAAACCGGTAGCGTACAGCATAGCCTGGGAGGCGCCCTGCGACTTGTGTTGGGTGATGACGGAGGACACCTTGTTGAGCTTCTCGTCGGCGGCGAGCCGGGTCGTCGTGGACAGTAGGCGGCTGAAGGCGGTGGGAAAGCGTAGGAACAGTCAGCCTTGGCACCAGCATGCCGCATTCGCCTTCAAAGCCAAGCATCTCGAAAAAAGAAGCATCCCTCTCCCCAACGAAATGCCACGACCTCGAACGGGCTGGGATCTGAGGATTAATCTACTTACGCATTCTGGCTCACCAACAAAGAGGCCTTAGCCGGCGCCCTCAGGCGGAGGCAGCTGCTCGCCTGGCGAAACATTCTTGAAGTTTAAAAAGAAAGAGAATGCAGGGAAGTGCCCAAAAGAAAAGAAAAAGCCGGGCGAAAGCGAGGCCGGATGTTTTTTTGGGAAGGGAGGACGGTAAATTGTCGGTCTGGCTCAATTGAGTGCCCTGCTCATCAGACGGTCGGTGAGGAGAAAATAAGAAAGGGAACAATTATTTTGGTGAGGGCGAACGGGGGCAGCGCGGATTTGTGGACAGGATGACTCGAACTATTTTTCGAAATCACAGGGAAGGTCACAGGGACACAGCTGGCTGGGAAGCGGTTTCCTTAGTTTGATCACGAAAAATAAAACGACCCCAAAAAAGAAAGGGAAAAAAGCGATGTCGGGCCTTGCCAAATTTTCGGACCTACCATTCGAAGCTTCCCCGCAGGTTCCCACAGGGTCACAATTACACCCCTCGTCATTGGTCAATGGCTCGATTCACCGCCAAGGCTCAACTCGGCTCCTTTGGGGATCAACCTTCTTGCGTGTAGATTGCACCTCCCAAAGCTACGCAAGGCATCACCTTAGGTCAGTCACTGAGAAATCAGTCGAGGTAAATACCGAGGTATCCATGCCTCGATACTACATCTAGCATCAATAGACCACATTAAGAAGAGATGACTCGACCTGACGGCTACACACAGGGACGTTGGTGAGCAAACACAAGCCTCGAGGGACGTCAAGAAACCATCATCAAGTAGCAGATAAGATGAATATTCTATTTGTTAAGCGTGATCGGACACAAGCTATCCCTCACACAAGGCACGACAAGAAAACGGCCTAATTGCCCAAAACAACGCAACCAAGCTCCCCAACTAAACTCCTGCTTCGCCAGAGTCCACCAGAGCAACAAGGCTGGTAGGACACCCAATTCCGAAGAAAAGGGGGCAACAGCAGCGAAGGCAGAAAAGATGGAGGTGAAAAAAAAGCCAACAACGTGAATACCCTCCAATAACTCCTCTCGTCTTGCGACGCATTCTTTCGGCCAAGGTCCTACTCAAATGCGAGGGCGGGCAACAACGTTATCTTGCGTGTACATCTGGGGTCAGTTGTGAGAACCAAAACAAAAGGGAGAGAGAGTGTGAAAAGAGAGACAATTGGCGAACGGGCAAAGGTGAAAAAGAAAACAGAAGCAGAAGAAGTAAAACGGACACAAGACAAAAGAAAACAGGGAATCCAGCAGAGACTTGGGCCCCTCCCTTTATTCTTTTCCTAATTTCAAGGAAAAAGGAGCCAACCAGTTGCATCTTCGCCCACACCCTACTACGCCGCCAGGCAAGAAGTGCAAGCGAGGGCCACGAGGTGGCCACCAATGGTATAATAACAAGATAGAACAGTGTTGAAGATTGAATCGGACAAAAAAAGATGGGGGAGGGAGTGTGCGAAACAGAGGGGTTTCAAAATGCTAAAGAAACGGCCGGTGCTACACCCCGTGTATGCGCAAAGATATACGGGAGTGTCACGGTCGGGCTCCCCGCCATGACATGCGCCGCAACGAAGCAAAACGGGATTGAGTCGCACGAGATGATGAGAGAAAGAATAGATTTGGGGGTTCCGATCCAAGACGGAAGCGCGGAATGAGAGTCTCCGAGTCGGGTGGAAGAGAAAGATATCGCGGACGAAGCTTGGAGAAAACAAGGTCATTAATCGTGAATGAGGAGGCTAATGCTCTGTTCTTGGGCGAAAAGATGATGCGTTCCGAGAAGGCAGGCTTTCTTTTCCAACAAGAGAACAAAAATAAAAAATAGAAGATGAAGGTTCCAAGAAAACGTGGGTATGGTATAAAGTAGACAGCCAGGTCATTAGTCGAATGAGAAGCAAGGAACAGATGGATGGAGAATAATCGACCCTATTCTCAAGCGAGCCTGAGGGGGGCAAAGGGGAGAGAGAAGGGGTGAAGAGTGACTAAAAGACGCTTCATCCCACAGGGCACAGGGTCGGTGGCTGGCACGTTACATGACGATGCAGCACCCGCAACCGCCACCCGTCTTTTGTTTCTCTTGCTCCTGATGTTGGGATTGCTGGTCGTGTCTGCTCGACATCTCCATTGGCGAAAGAGGTTGGTGATGGGAAGACATGCCGGGGGTCCTCGGACTAGGCAGTGGGCTGAGCTGGGGCGGCTTGTCGGATATCTTTGGCATCGTCGAGTATGAGTTGAGGGTAGGCTTCGGTGTCTGGCTACGGCTCACATCGTCCCTCAGTGGCCACTCGGCGGTGTGGTCGGGCTCGGGCTCGCCTTGCTTCGACTCAACCTCTCGCTTTTCGGGCGGTTGCAGGAAGCCATCGTCGGTGAGCGGCCTGAATTCCTTGTCGTAGACGTTGCCAAACTTGCCCTCCTTTTCCCACCTCTCTTGCTGTAAGCGCCGTGCGACGGTAGGTAGCAGCTGCTGGTCCGGAGGTAGGCGAGGGTCTGGCTGGTACGCCGAGACGAGCCACGGCGGGTCTCCTTCTGGCTGCCTGGTCGCCGTTGAGAAGTCGCCCGATCGCGTAGATGGCCGCGTCCCCGCGCTACTCGTGGAATCCTTGTTAGGGCCCGATCGCGTCTTGGGCCGACCTGTCGAGGCGGCACGCCCAGAGGGGCGGCGAGTAGGGCCGGAGCCCTTTTGGGTGAGACGTCCGTCGCGGATCGCTTCGCAGGCACAGCAGTGCCTGGAGGTGTAGTATCGCCGAGGAGCTTCACGCTCGCGCTCCGAGACCGAGGTTTCGGGTACGATATACTGTCGCCGTTCTTTCCTAGCTCATCTCCCGATGCCTTGCGGGCACTCGGCGAGTCTCGTTCAAGATAGTCTACGGGAATAGGCGCGGGGCTAAGTTTGGCAACAGGAATCCGTGTGGCGCCCTTGCCAAGGCCTGTCGGTGTCATGAATCCCTTGTTGGCTTCCGCTATGACTTCATCGGGCAACCTAAGATCCCACTCGGGAATCTCGATCTCGGTCGGTCTGTGGTCGGATATCGAATTTGCTCTGGACCTGCTCGTCCCCGCCCGGTCTAGGGAGGCGTCCGAGGCGCGGCCGGGGCCGCTTCCATCATGAGCTCGCCTGGCTCGGCTTGGCATTCGGTGCCTCGGCAAAATGATGCCAGCGGCCTGCAGTTCCTGGCTTTCGATGATAGCCAGCTTATCGCGGTGGATCCACTTCGAGTCGTCTTCTTTCGTCTCCCCGTCGCCAGGCTTACGTCGATCGGCTGCGGAGGAGCTGACGGTACGGCGAGCGGAAGGTCGGTCCATGTGGGAGTCAGCAGCTGGAGGAGTACCATTCGATTTTGCGAGGTCCGCATTAGTGGAAGTTTGAGAGGTAGAAACTGCTGGGCCGTCTTGCATGAGTTCATCGGGGTATGCGTTTCCGTTCGTTGTAGGCTTTCGACTGCCTACATCGCCGTTTGCCATGCGAGGCACGTAGTCGTCCAATGCTCCATGGTGCGACCCATAGGGATGTCCGCTGTTTGTGCTGCTGTCTATCGCATACGCATTCTTTTTGTCCGCAGCCTACAAACGAAGCAAAGAAAACTGTCAGCAGGTTGTACCATTACGCAGTAGCGGCAATTCGATACCACTCGATGCAAACGTTTCTGCCTCGGCTTTGAGCTCTTTGGCATGCCGGAAGTGAAAGAACGAGAAAGGGGAATAACAGGTTGAGGTTACAAGGTGGCACCGAGAACCAAGCCCAATCTTAGAATCGCCAAGAGAGCTATATCGCGCGTGCTACATATTGGGGGAGTTGTACGGGGCCAAAAGACTTTACCTCATGGTGCGTGTAGCCCTGCCACGAACGCTCCCCTGGCTACTGCTCGGGGGCGTCAGTGTGCTAGTTGTGGTGGTCGTCGTCGTAGTTGTGTGCGAGCGAGTTGCCGAAATGGCTGCCATTTTACTCTTTACGTAGGGATCCGTCTCGTCCGGTTTTCGCGGCCAGCGAGGAGGCGCTGCTCCTCAATCCCGGGTGGATGATCGCCTTTCTCTCGCCGAGAGAGATTTGCAGTCGTTGTCGGCTCGCTTATCGTAACATGTACTGAGATCCGACCGGCACTTTCCACACCAAGGTGAGGAAGAGAAGGGGCCAGGCAAGTACGATATGTTGCACGTCGGCAAGGAATCGGTGGAGGAACCGGGTCGACAAGTTTTCTTTTTTTGGGGGGTTTTTTTGAGGGGGTATATATCTTTGGAAAGGCCGACAATTAAAAGACACGCAATCGAGGGGACAAAAAGGATTCGTTGTCCGTAGTTTGGAGGAGGCGAGGCTCCAATGCGGTCCTTTCTCTCAGTGCAAAAGAGACTCCATTCAAATAAAGGTGTTGAGTACGGTGGCACAGATCGAATGAGAGGATCGAGTGGCGGGAAGCCAAGGTTTGAGGCCCAGGAGACGAGGAGAGAGGATTAATCGGCGTTGGACCAACAGAAGGCAAAGGCGAGAGAAGCTCGTCGGAGGTTAACGCAAGGGGAGGGGAGACGAGAGTGCCACGAGGCAATATACTAGTTTCACACACAAGATCGGGACTCGCAGGGAAGGAAGGGAGAAGATTCTGTGCTGGAAACAGGCAAGGGGGTTTCGAAATCGGATGGAATGCGGCTGGGGATTCCGGGTTCTTCGTTCTTGGAGTGTGTCGCGATGAAGGGGAAAAGCCCCAAGGCACAGTGTAATAATAAAGAGAAGAAGAGAAGAGATAGAAGAGAAGAGAAAAAAATTGACAGAGTCGGTGGGCAAGCGAATGATGGCGGCGAAGTGAGGCAGGCGACCTGGAGACTTCTGAAAGAAGGGGTGAAGTGCAAGAAAGACTGCACGATCAGATTGGAGGTGGATTGATGAGATCAATTGCTCGACCTAGAGGGCTTCCCACAACATTGGACATTTTCCGAAGGGGTTGGTTGGACGGTGTTTCCCTCTACCCCGGCCATCCCCTGACATGGACGCGACCTCCAGTACGAACTACAAGGCACCGAGGACCTGCAATAACTCCACGGTAACAAAGCTTGCAAGGTGAGCACAGAGCACCGAAGCCGGGCTTTTCCCATTCAAGCATCCACCCAATTCATCGACGGGAGGAAAAAAGTCTTGCAAAGTACACATAGCGGCGGAAGTACCTTCCTCCTCCATTCCCCTGATCAAATTGCCTGTCCGGCCGGTGGAGGACAACCACAGCCAACCAGAGGTCCGCCCACAGAGATGGCCGCCACAGTTTTGGGGGAAGGGCCGGAGGCTTGAGGCACTGGAAATTCGACACACTCTGGACACACAAGTACTCCAATGCCTGGTACACGTACATGAATACAAAGCAGATGGGCGACCGCGGGACACAAGGGCCCAATCCTCGAGATTGCGGACCCTCTCCTCACGCTCACAAAGTTACATCCATGGATCATTGATGCAGCATTGATGTGCAGGACACTGATGAGCGATCCTCCGCTGCTTTTCTGTCATGCTACCTATTAAACAGGTCCCCACACCGACCTTGGTCGAGGACAGCCAGCTACAATGGATGTAATAGATGCATCACTGGTTCGCCTCAATCTCCCTTGCGCATTTTGCACTCTCGTCCTCTCGCTCCCACTCAAAACATCTGCTGCACGTAAGAATGCGCTTGTACGAAGTATATTTTGAGGAGGACTTCTACTATCAATGAGCCCGCCTGGGGCCGACTCAGCTGAAGGGGGAAAAGTCACAAGGTTGAGATGAAGACCAACGGGGAACCAATCCGGGGTATCGCCCCCATGCAAAGGCCTTACTTCAAGCAGACATCTCGATTCTCCTCTTGTGATACGCGCGTTTTCGTCCCCTCATCCAACTGAAGAACGAAGGGACCACTGATCTTGAGATAATACCCCATGCAAACTTGCTTTCCTGACTCAACCCACCAGGTCTCACTTTCTTCTTGCCCCTCCCTCCCTCCCTCCCTCCTCTTTCCTATCTTGCGCCCTTGCGCCCTCCCATTAATAACCTTCGCCATCCCAATGTCTCAAGCCCCTTTCTTTTTTCTTTTTCTTCTTGGTGGACCGCTTTTGGGCCGTCGGTTGCCCGACGAGCTTCGAGGCTGAGCTAAGTTTGATTCACATAATCTCCATGCGAACCACCCAACTTTCACCATTGGCTGGGCTGATGACGATTAGGACCGAACCGGTTCGAAAACGAAGGTTGTGTCTCCCGTTCCTTTGAACATGTCTTTGGATGAGCCAGAAAATGCCCACCGACCCGGAACCCGAACCAGAAAGTTATCCATCACGCCAAAATAATCTCCTTCGGGACATGTATCCTTGGTATTATTAGCACGAGAGGAGAGGAAATAAAAAGGGGCAAGAGCGCAAATCCAGGGAAGGGTTGGCGAGGTACCTAGTATATCCACAGTGCGAGTTTCGCGCCCGTTGCACGCCTCGAATCCCGGCAGTCACTTCCCGTGGAAGCACCCTTCATCGATGCTTGGTACGGAAAGAGCAGTCGAGTGGCTGATCATCAACTCATCAAAGTGGCTTGGGCAATGCCCAGAAAAGGCCCACCCGTCTTATTACGCCAGGATTTTTTTCTCTTTCTTTGTTTTCATAGCTGTTCCTAGGCGGGAAGGCTAGTGCAGCAAGATATCCGGAAGCTTGTCAAGCTTGACTCGACTCGACAATAAGACTAAACAGATCATATGCTCAAAAGGGTCAAGCCCCTCCCAGGGAAAAGGGCGACAATGGCAGGTGCGTCGGGGATTTCTGTCCAGGGTCCTCTCAACTATCAAGACAAGATAGTCGCCCCCACTAATACCGGCATCCATTGCTCGGTTCTTGCATTGCCATTGACACAAGTAGTGTACTTTTATACCAAGCATTCGTCGGTATAAAAGAGAATGGGATTCTCCCGATATTATCAAAACATTATCTGATTAAATGCCCCTTAATGCTCGAGATTCAATGTTCAAGCTCTATGCGAGCTGCCGCCACCTATTAACCTCCCCTCATGAATAAGCCCCTTCACAACGTGGCTGTCAGCATTTCGAGAAATGAAGCCTCTGTATCTGGACCTTTTGCCCCCGTCATCCTCCTCAGTAGACCAAGACGAATCCTGGTCAAGTGGCGTCCCCAGCAACACACTGTGCACGAACTTGCCGGGGCATTGGCCAGCCTCGAGAACATCTGGTTCGCCAAATCCCCCATGTAAACAGAAAGGGAAAATAAAAGGAGCATTGCCCGCGAAATCCGACTAGTAATTCAAGGTGAACTCAAGGGAACATGACCCATCACTCGAAGACCCCGTCATAACTGGCAACAGACTCTCCTCCCTCACATAGTGCACTCGTATTCCCCTGTCCCTCCCGACGAACTCACACCCTTTTTTTTGTCAGGCGTAATCTATTTTACCCCGCCCCTCGCAAAGTCCTCCTGGTTCAGGGGGATCGTGGGGACGGTTAAGGTGCCCAAGACCGCTCGAGCCGCGAGAAGAGCCGCCCGCGCCAACAACATCACACCCCCAGCAATACCGTTACTACCACCACCGGCAGCCCGGGTTTGGTGATCTCGTAAGGGGGCTGTTCCCGCCCTTTTCGCGGGATGGCGTATGGCTGATCCTGCCACCCGGCTCCCCGAGCTTTTTAGCGAGCGTCATCAATCTAGATGAAGGGAGCCGCGTATTGTGCCTAGAGTGGCTTTGGCCGTGCGTGCCTGTGTGGCCTTGGGGCTAGGTCATAAGCAGGTTTCTAGTAAATGCTACAGAACGATGACACGGCGGCTTGTCGAAGTGCATGAAACATTGAAGCCTCTCATGTTGCCGCCATCCGCCGGTACCAGACCGCAAGAAGTGCGTTCCTCGACTCCTACATCAGTAGCATAATCTCCATCACCTCGGTACTAGTGCTAGTGTAGAATCCCCCCCAGGCGCCTTGTGATGCAGTAAAACAGATGCCAAATACACATTCCCTATCGAGCGCGTATCATCGAGGAGCAAGAGGCCTATGTAGTTCACAAGTTGCACTCGCAAACCCCAAAGTTCCGGGCAGGAATGCCGTTTTTATTTCTCGGCATCCGAGCTGCTCCCCTTCCGACGCCTCAGGATCAAACGCGCGCAAAAACAGTTGCAGTCCATGTGGGGATCCGGAGCTGTCAGGACGCCTCCCAAAGTCTATTTCAACCACGTCTATTTCCAATGCCACTCTGAAAATAGGGTGATCATGCCAAGGAGCCCGTAAGAGGAATGACAATGGCTGGCCATGTTTCTATACCAAGTAGAGCGTAAAATTCTTGCTAGTCCTGGATTTATTCAAACTCGTTCATCTGTCCGTCCCTTGTATTGTATCACTCAAGCCAGTCCGATATCCTCTCGGACTTGACCTCAAGAGACTAGAAGCTACGAGCTATGCGCCAGAGATTTCCATTAGAGAATAGCGCTCAGGATAATTGAACCGTCCCGGCTCTCTATCTCCAATACCTTCTATTATCAGCGTCGCTGCGCCATAGACGGACTCCTAGTCGCCATTCTATCCAGTGAAGTGTCCAACTCGAGCACTAATAGAGCACGAAAATGACTCTTATCCCATCTAAGATTCGTACTTGGACTAGAGCTTATCTTTTCATTCTTGGTCCTAGATTCAAAGAGATGGTTAGGCAAAGGATGTATGGACCTTTCATAGCTTGTTCATCACACATAGCCCAATGCCATATAAAGGACGTAACTTTATCCTGCTCCTCTCCATAGCATGTAGAGAACATGCAGTTGTTGCTCGCAGCGCCTGTGTGTCTTGTTAGCCTAGCTAAAGGACTTTTTAAAAATACCTTTGATGTTGTCTCCCATATAAAGCTGGCGATAGCATGAGGCTGGTCACCTCTTAGACGATGAGCTTCTAGAGAGCATCGCCAGAATCCTCACTTCTATCCTTCCTCTCCTACATCCCCGTTCTTTAATGACTCCTCCATCAGGCCTTCTTGTTGCCAGCTCTTCTTTCTCCAGTCAACACTTCTGATGAAGCTCTCCAACCCTTTTTATCTCCTCCCCATTTGGTTTGTCCCCCAACTAGATCATGATCCCCAACTCAAGCTCATGCAAAGAAGACTTCATTTTAACCCTCTTACTATTCTTCCATTCTCTTTCTCTTCAAGGCAAGACATTACACATCCTATACCACCAATTCCATTGATTCGGCAAGATGGTGTTTCCTTCGTCAGAGTCGGGCGAGGTCGACCCCCACGATGAAGGGTCGATTTCCGTCCGCCGACCCTTTCAGGTTCCGTCGAGAGATCTGGTACAAGAAGTAAGTTGAATGATCCATGGTGCATCAAAGCTCTCCTCTTGCAAGCATCGTCGGCGGCGCTCCTCTTCTTCTCTCTCCCGTTCAAGTAGGCTCACCATGTTCCACAGGCTCGACAGTATCGGCGAACGTCTACCCCTGTTAACCATCCTTTACAACAACGACTTTTTGAGGATCAGAACAACCGCACATCGGGGTTTTGCATGCTCCCCGACGGCGGCACCAGGGCCGTCGTCTTCGAATGGGTTCCCGCCCTCGTGGACAACTTCCACTTAACATTGACCCGCATCAAGGAGGAGCTCCCCAACACTTCAAACGAGGGGCAGGTGCAACCCTACACACCCAAAACGCTCAATATCCTAGGGTACGTCGAGGAGACTGACCAGCGCATCGCTCTCGTGTACGAACTGGCCGATATCCCAAAGACCCTCCGGTCCGCCTTCGACCAGCTCCCGCCCCCCTCTTCCAGCGCCGCCGCCTAGCCAGGGACCTTGTGCACCAGGTGCGGCTTCTACGCACCGAGTTCCACATGAGCCACGCCGCCCTCCGCATGGGCAGCTTCGTGTTCATTCCTCGGGACACTCCCATTGTCGAGTTCCCCATCGGTGTCACTGCCCCTTATATCCTCGATTGGGGAGGCTACGCCAGGCCCAGCATCTACCAACACCCTGGCTTCGACGGCTCGAAGCAGGCTTGGTACTATGACGCCTGGTCCGTCGTCGTCATCATCTCCGAAGTCCTAAAGTGGGAGCTCGTCCAGCTACCCAAGTCGAGAAACCTCAACGCCTTTGCCGCGCTCAAGAACAAGATCAAGACCAACCTACAGAAACCCAACGAGTGCATACATGCCGCGCTCTTCCGGTATGCCTTTGCGTTCCTCGACCAGCGGCACGATACCCTCGCTCGCATGACTGTGCCTGAGATTGAAACATTCTATGATACGATTTGCAGGCTGATCTGACGGCATCGTCTTTCGAGGCTCAGCTCAAAAGTTCCAACACCTAGCACATCTAGGGATGCATAGATATGCAAGCAAGATCCTTATCATGGGAAGGAAAACAGGGGAATGGATGTATAAAAGGGGTCTTGCTTTGACTGCGTCACGTCCTTGCCGTCGATTTATCATTCTACTTTTTGTTGGTCTTCGGCACTGCTTCCATGGCCGGTCTTGAGTGTGTTTTTTTCTCTTTTTTTCTTTTCGGAGACCTTCAAGCCATGTGGCTACCGGTTCCACATTTGCTCATTCCATCTTTGTACATACGATCTGATCCTCGGACCGGATCAAGGCTCTGCGGGAGCGTTTCATGAAAAGGAATTTTGAGGCGGCGGGGATTCGAAAATCCCTTCTTTTCAAGACAAAAGCTAGTCAAGGACAATCTAGCCATACGCCTAGCGGGCTGATAGTATTGGTCCTCGGTTTGTCTATGCTTTCAAGCTTAGCTGTATATATCCTTCAACGGTACAGCCTCGCCGTGTACTCTAATTAATTTTCCTTCCGTGTTTACTACCTGTTTCCATCCATCCATATATTCGCATCGCGCACGCTACTTCCATCACGTCCACTAATTTCTTTTTCCTGTTTCTTCCTCTTTTCTTTCGTTTTCTCTTCAAAAGTGAAGCAATGCGGCCTAACGAGAATGTGCCATCCCCGGGTTCAGCTTGCTCCTTCCTTCCCCCACCTCAAACCCCCTCTCAGACCGCGGGGAAGTTTTGTGTTACCCAGGACTGCCGAATGCCGCCATCCAACCCAACGCCTCACTAAACGATATCAACACACGTTGAAGGGGAGAAAAGGCCAATTATAGAGCGAATCTCCAAAATAATGAGAAAAAAGAAAAGAGGCAGAGTACGTAGTCCTTGGCCCAAAGTTATCTGGTCCTCTCTCACCAAAGCTGCCAAGAAATCTAGGCAGACAGCTTGAAGGAGGCAGGCCTCCCACCTCACCACTTCCCAACGAACGGATATCTCACATGATGTCCCTGCACCAGTTAAAAGGAACTGAAGGGACTTGAGAAGACGAGCAAAAATTAAAGAAAAAGGAAATATAAAACCAAAAGGGGACAAAAAGAAAGATGGAGCCCGCCACGCCTCAAGACTCGAATACTGGTCAGGAGACCCGCGCCACCCGTCGGACCCGGTTCGTGTGCATCTCAGATACGCACAACGCGAACATCGCCCTTCCTAAAGGGGATGTCCTCATCCACGCTGGAGACCTCACGAACAAGGGGAGCCACTCAGAAGTACGTCGTTGCTGAATACTCTTCGGACTTCGCCTCCGAGGGTTGGAGGAGGCGACCCTGGGCCAAGGCTAATCCTCTCTCCCCATAGCTCTCTAAAACGGTTCAATGGCTGGAGAAAGCCAACTTTGAATGCAAGATAGTCATAGCAGGTACGAAAACAAGGTCGAACATACAATTGTAGTAACTCCTCGGAACTGACCCTCGTGGCACCACTCTCCCCTGTCCCCTTGGTCCTCAGGAAACCACGAGCTCACACTCGACGAGCCGTACTACACCGGCCTGAAAGCCTCAAGTTCTTCCTATGACGAAGACGTGGGCGCATGCCTTGACATTCTCAAAACCTCGTCGCTCACCTACCTCTGCCACGATTCTGCCGAAATTCGCCTCACGTCTCCCTCCGGACCTCGCACACGCTTCACGGTATTCGGCTCCCCGTATAGCCCGCGACGGGGCGAGGAGACCGCCTTCTCCGCATTCGTCTATGACTCTCCTACCAACCCTTCCGGCCAGGCTCCCACGCTTTGGGCCGACATCGCCCCGGGACGGATATCGTGGTGACCCACACCCCGCCCAGGGGCCACGTAGACGAGATCCCTTCGTCTGGTGCTCGCATAGGTTGCCCCGCCCTGCTCAGCGCTCTCTGGCGTGTCCGGCCCCGGCTGGCCGTGTGCGGCCACGTCCACATGGCACGGGGCGCGGAGCACGTTACCTGGGGCCCAGTAAAAGATGAGGTTGCTTCTGTAGAAAGGTGGATTGATCCTGCGCCTGAAGGAAACAAGAACTCGCTTATAGATTTGAGGGAACCACGTGGAGCCCTAAAATCCGGATCCGGACGGGGAGGAGGAGATGGACAAGGACAACGAGAACAAGGAGAACAGGGCAGTGGTGGGTATGGGACAACGTGTGTCGTCAACGCTTCGATCAAGACGGAGAGTTACTGGCTGGAACGGCAGAGTCGTGGTCACAGGAAGGCAAACAAACCCATTGTAGTGGATTTAGATCTTCCAGTCTGGGAGGCGTAAACGAAGAAGGGAAAGCTCGGCGTCTGGCATCGGAGAGGCATGTTGCGCAAGGCGAGAAGCATGAGATGCAGGACTGCATTCAAAGCGGCGGCAGAAAGCAAGGAATTGAAGGGGCCACCTTGCCCCGGGATCGGGGCACCATCTAGCACGTCCGCAATGCGTCCCCGGCAGCTGCGAGAAAGCCATGGGTCTGTCATAAACGAAACAAAAGAGAGTCTCGTACAAAGCTGCCACGGGGCACACGAGCGCCCCATCCCCACAGGCGTTCGCCTCGTCTTTCAAGTGAATACACAAACGGGCAGGTCCTCCCTCCGCTTCCCACCTATGGCAAGGAACAAGTGGCATCTTTCCAGTCGACGCACGACGACCCGGTACCTGAATCATGGGTGCTCTTGTATCCTAACCTCCCTTGTGAGTTCTTTGGGTTCTCGTACACGGGGAGCAGAGCAGAGCCTACACATAGCAGCCCTATGGGCGGCACTAAGGCACAACTGTCGAGTTTCGCCCTCTCCACGGAGCTGAGATAGCTCGCTGCGCCAACACATGCAGCGCGCCGTCGGCTGCGATTCGACGACTTGAGCCGCCGACTAGGGAAAAACACAAGTGTGGGGTGGGAAGGGAGGTCATGAGGGAGGCAGGCAGGGAAGCTGACGACGGCAGCTTTCTCCCCAGAGCCCGTTCCGCCAACCTGTTCTCTTTACCCCGGAAAAAAAGACCCTACCAAGATCCTCGAGATGGATGCATCACCGATCACTCATTGTACAAATCACACAAATCACAGGCCTACACACCATTTGCACGTTGTGATAGTATGCCTCATGTTCCATACCTTGCATCGTCATCACTCTTGGAACGGCCAGGAAGCGAAAGCGGCGCGACACGGTGGTTCCCGCCAGCCTATTGTTCTCCCCCATCACCCCACTGCCAGGTTTTGGTGCATGGGATGATCAGCGGGCAAGCCCGAAAACGGTCCACCACCAAAAGGAGAAATCGGTGGGTATATTCAGTGAGCTGGCGCCAAAGCTAGGAACCACCTGACTCGCATGGACGAGACGAGCGAGCCCTCTTCAATGTCCGTTGGCACCAGCTGACGGTGCAAGCCTGGCAAGGTCAATGTGGTTGACCAGCCCTCGTGGTGCAGGCCCCCTCCCCTGAGGGCACTCGCACCCCTGGTTGGAACCTCCAACACAACGCCCCACGATGGCAAGAGATCCGACACCGTTGACGAGCCCCTTGGATCATACCCCATCCGTTGCTTGGGCAAAGATGCAATGGAGTGGGACTTGGGTGCTGCTTCCCTCACGCAACCCCACACTTCCGACTTCGTAGTTCTCCCACGCATTCCAGTGATGATACCCCATGTCCCATCAGGGAGGAGCATTGATTCCCTCGAGATTATCACGCGTCGCCCGTAGACGCTAGATTTCTCTGGGCCCCGTGTTTTCGCCGTTCTCGTTTAAATGGGCCCCCAATGCACAAACGCGGACGGGTCCCCTCCTCGAACAAAACGAAATGGCGAGATAGCCGAGACGTGACATCCTCGAGGCTAAAGTCTGGCGGCCGTGGGGAGCCATTCCGTGGGGCGCGATCCTCAAAGCCGAACCCGGCGCTGTGTAGTGTCAATACTTGGCCTCTGGTAGGGTGGGCGGATGAACAAATGCGGTTGTGGGAGCTACTCCTCGATTGGCGCCCCCAATCCTCTGGCATTGAGCACTAGAATACACTGGGAGATACGGTGCATGTTCCCCCTGGAAACTCTGCTTTTGCCCCTGTACCGTCATGCCAACGTGCTCTGGATCGGGATGGGGAATGCGAAGTACGAACAAGAAAAAGGAAGAACAGGATCGCCGAGGCAGAGCTGCGGAGGGAGGGGCAAACCCTGGCTCGAGTCCCACATTTGCCGCAGTTCCCGCGTCTTATCCGCTCTCGCTAACTTGCGTGGGTCGGTGCCAAAAAAGGCCATTGCACTATTATTACGAGGTATCTCCAGGCCGGGGAGATATGGCAGGACCATGCTATTGCAGAAAGCATCGCCACGGGTCAGCAGGGGGCCCCAACTAGTGCCACCCTCGTGATGTGGGGGAATGGGCAACGCGAGGATACACGTATTAGACGTAGTAGACAGTGGTGCTTGAACCAAGCCTGAAGCAAACATAAACATGATTGTAATCTGCGAGGACGGGGTTACGCGATCTATCAATCCCGTTGACTCCTACAAGTACCTGGCAATGGCGAGCCTTGTGCAATAGCCAGCTGGACTCCCTGCGCCGCGCTGGAACGATCAGCTCTTTGGGGCTGTCTCAGTCTGACGACAGCGCGGAAACTCTTCGACTTGTGGGACGTGATTGCGTGAACAGGTGGGCGGTGGCTGCCCCCTTGGCGGCTCACGCCGAGCACTCGCCGGGCTGAACAATTTGAGCGTCGGAATTCACATACGATTTCGGTGGTATTACGACCGTTCACTGAGACTTAAGCTACAGTTGCGCTGGTAGATGCCCCTTGGGCCGTCCCCACGTTTCTAAATCGCGATGCGTAGCCAACGGAGGGTCATCTCTGCCTCTCTCGGTTCGAGGTCCCTTTCGTAATGGTTTGAGGAAGTGGATGCGCCCAATGTCCAAATGTACTTCATACTTGCGTTCCCCGCTCACAGTTGTACCTCCACTCAAATGGCAACGGCGCCCAGGGGGATGGGATGGACAGATCGCGAGCATCCATCTGGTTGCCCAGGCCATCCAAGGGGTGGAAAGAGGAAAGGGAAATGTAAAAGTACACAAGTACATTGGCGGATGCGCTACGGTCAGATACGGTGCGCCAATCAGCAAGCGATGGCCCACCAACATCAGGCTCGAAGGACGTGAAGGGCGAGCGAGGAGCTGCAGGCCCGGCTGTGTGTGATAGAGTATTGGTGGGAGGCGCGTCTCCTCACTCAGTGGCGAGTCAATTTCAGGGTCCTGCGGATGTCTGAACAATTAAGCTGTGACAGAAGCCCTTTGTCGCGGGGAAAGCCAGGGCAGGGGGCTCACGGACCACGGACCACGCATCCTCGACAAATTTAGCGTAGAAAACCAGCGATTTCAGCCCTCGAGAGGGCCTCAGGTGGGGTTATGAGGAAGAGGGGTTCCAGATCCCACGCTCCTGAACGATAGGACTTGCAGAAAAACGTTCCAGTACCTTTCCGATTAGCCCTCGACAACAGCCGAGGATTATCCTCTGCAATCCCAAAGTTCAAGAATGAACGAGCTGCAACATTGAGGACCCCCTCCCGCTATATCCCAGCTATTTGGCTGCCGCGGTGTCATGAGGAAGGTTCTCGACCTTCTTCTCATCCATCTCGAAGGTGTGATGGAGACGAGTGAGGGATAGTGCCGGCTCTCCGGAAGAAAACCACGAGGAGAACAGGGCGAAGGAAGCGTAGATGACAGCACAGCCCGTCTGACTTGCGTTGAAGGTTGGGTGGGAGCAATGATTCTTCTTCAACCCTCGCCCGCCTCGCCCGAGTGGTGAGCATATTTGCGAGTTGGTTGCAAAGGATGTCCATCCTCATGAGCCTGGCCATCCTCGAAGCGCCCTGTTTGCCTTCTTTGATCGGTTCCAAGAGTTCCACGCTACCCACCATCAGGACATCCTCTATCCTTGAAAGGAGCCGAAATGGAGATGGGTGGGGGACATGATAGGAAAGCGAGTTCCGCTGGGACGTGGAAGCCGACCTTGGCTCGTCGCCCCATCCTGTGAGAGGGGTTCATGATGAAACCATATTTTCGCAGCTGGTGTCACAAACCTGTGCTCAAAGATTCCTCTTCTCTTCTTATTTTTTGTATTCGTCTCTCATTTGCGGTATAATAAACTCTCCGAGAGGGAGAACTAGGGCTGTCAAAGCGAGTCTAAACCACTTGACTCTGTCGAGTTTGTTCCAAGAAACTCTTCCTTGATGGCGCTTTCCCCACTACTCGACTCTAACTCGGCATGAGTTCCGATGTTAGCTGCTTTCTTCGCCCCAGTGACCTCGGCGGGATGGGGATGGGGTTGGGACAGGTGCACGAGTCCCACTCGCCGTGAGCATAAACAGCCGAGCCCCCTCGCATTCCCACACATTGTACACGGTGCGGATAACAACATGATACGTTGGTTACTTTGCTTCTGGTGATCATTCTCTCGATTCCAAGACCGTCCGAAGACGTGGAGAGAGCGTCGTCCCTGTCCCGCATAGCGTGGCTGCGCTTTCCGCGGGATCCTACTGGTTCCTTGTGGATTCCTGGGCTGTGATTCGCTTAGCTTGCGTCATCCACTGCGAAGCGCCTGCGAATCGATCCGGGAGTATTGCCCCTCCTCACCCTCTCGTACCCCTCCTTCCACCGGAGCGGCTTGACTGACTTGACTGGCTCGACAAGGACACCACGCTCCACATGTCACCAGCACCCTTCATCAGCGAGCCAATCACCACAACCCATCACCTTTCCCTTTTGCGCAGGTCGCTGCTCCATCGAAGCACGGAGAAGAAAGTTCTCAAGCTGCCCGTCCGCAGCGACAGACGCTAGTGGCCAGTGTCCCACCATCCCCCGTTTTTAGTATCCACTAGTTGGTTTTTTTCTACTCCTCCGACCAGCCTCATAGCCCACGAAGGCCACGATTTTCAATAGTGAAGCCACTGCGGCGAATGTACGACCTGTTGATCGGCCCTGGGCGGACTTCTTGGCCAGCTCCTCCCTGGTTGTTAGGGCTCGGAACTCTGGGTGGCTGTATCTTGCTAATGGGGAGGAGTACGGCAATACTTTGCAAGACTGGGAAGCGTGTGGAGGGATTTCACAGAGTGTGACGGACACAAAGGCCAGCTCGTACGGCGGGCTACCCCAGTGAGCGACGTGCGACTTGCCCCCAAGCCACCCCTATACTCAATCAAAGCTGATGGGATAAATCCCCATGTCATACCCGAGGTACGCTCGAAAAAAGGGACCGTGGGGGTGTGGGTTGCGTTGGGATGGAAGTTATCAGTACCGTCGTGTTCGACGAAAGTCAAACGCTTGTGTGCTTCGACTCGTTGACACGGACTTTGTGGATGGGCCTTTCACTCGTCAATGTGACTGGTCCCCTCTTAATAGGCCTTTGGCCTCTAAAGCCACGATTTCGGAGAGAAGTGCAATCAACTTCTTGTCAAGGAGGGTCCTGACTGGTCTGTGGTGGCGGGGCGGGCGAGTTCGGCGGAGGGGTTATGCACGTCTCGCAAATAGGGAGCGGTGCACCACGCAGGACATCCGACACAGTTGATCACCAATGTTCCTGACACGATCACTGGCTACTCGACAACCACCTCTCGCGTTGAAAATAGCGCTCATACCTCGGTACCAGAGTGCACAGTTGGGGGACAATACTGCATTGACGATAGCAACTGCCTTCCTGAGGCTTGACACCGAAGCCAATTGCAGCCCTGCGTTGTTGCCGGCAATGGTAAAAACTCTGCGAAAGAATGGGAGGTGGCAGACCCAGGCCTGCATTGCGGTAGCTGTGACCCTCCCAGGGACGGCATGTAATACCAGGCTCGGAACGTGGGAGAGGTAAACGTATCCATATTAGAACTTTGCGACTTGTTATGTAGTTCCGGCTGTAGTGAAGTTCTCAACGTCGAGCCCCGATTCTGACTCTCATGCCTATGGCGGAACTTCGCTCGATAGAGACAGTGAGAAGAGTATCTTGTCAATGGCCATCCCAGGGCAGCCGAACATTTGTTGCTGAAAAGGGGAGAGTGACTATTACATGTATCCTTCCCTTGCTCAGGGGGACGGACCGGACACCATTCACAGGTACTAAGCGGGGTGGAACTCATAAGTATTCTCCAAGCATAAAGAATGAAACAAAGTACCTTTGATTGGAATTCCCATATGTACTTCTGATTCCCCGATCTCTTGTTGCTATGCACCATGGTCTGGAGTCAGCTAGGATCGAGGGGATACTTGTAAATCCAAGCTCCATCGAGACCGCTTCTCTTGTCATGTGTAGAGTTTGGGTTGGAGATTGTCCTCGGAAGGATGAGACTTGAACGCCAAATAGTAGGCGTGGAGCACTCTCATGCTGCCATGGCCTATGGATGGGATCTGGTAAGACTTTGCACCACAAGTACACAAATCTTTTCTTTCACTGAACTCAGCCTCAGGGTTGATTCAAGGCTTGCTGGTCAGGTGCTTGGTGCGGGTGGATCTTGAACTCCTGGATTTTGTCAAGACCGCCTGGTCGGTGCATTTGATCTTGCGATTCTCTGGTGCCCGTGACCGTCTTCCATCCAGCGAAGAAGGGAACCCGGATGGTGATTTTTCCCTTTCTCTCGGACTACGGAGCGTATAGTTCTTGCTCCAAGGTCTTCATCCCCTTGGTCTTCTCTCGCCAGCAAGCTCTTTCCTCTTCGAAGTGATGAATTAGGGTTGGGCTGCTAATCGGGCGTTTGGGTTTCGGGAAGTCGACCGCCACCAAGAATTGCGGGCAGGTACAACCTGCCCCTCCTTCCCGCCACAAGCGGCCCCTTCCTCATTATCTGAAGAACGACCCCAACGCTAGATCTACCGTTTGGATAATCTTGTTATTACCTCGGGGTTAAGACGGCTGGCCGCTTCCCCCTTTCTCAAATCGAGATAACAGACAGCAAGAGGGAGACAAAGAAAAGGGAGATCGAAAAAGAGAAAAACAAAAGAAGAAGAGGCAGACACCTAGATGCCGTGGTAGTCTAGTGCGACTATTTTGTTTACTTCAAAGCGCGATTGTGCGCACACAGGCGCACACCGTCCCCTTGTACTTCGTACACGGGTATGGGAGAGTCACCCAGGAGACGACCAAGGCCTGATTACTAGGTTGCTGCTCGACTCACCGCCATTGCTTTGCCCACAACCCCAGCGATGAATCCCTCTGCTCACGAGGAACAAGTCACATCGATCATGGCTAAAAGAGTACAAGCACTAATAATACTCGAATGACAGATTAATCAGTGAGGAAAGTCGTCCGTCTCGGGTGGGGAGGCATGGAACGCTCTGGAATTATGGAATGCTGGATTGGAAATCCGTATCCGTAATCCCGCTTAGATCCGTGTTCTCAGCATCGGCGTTCAGCGCGCAGCTTCGAGTCAAAACGAGTATCGACTGGCCCTCCTCCGAAGAATGTACGGGAAAGCCGGTGGACATAATAATACCAAGTCCGTTTCGTTTCGACCCCGTCCAGCCCTTCGCTATTGGGGATATGCTGAGCTAATTAGTGGTATTGTATGGCTCATAATCACTTCGCATTCGTCCATTATTACCAATTGTGCTTGGCCACACACCTTCGCCCCATCCAGGGCCTCGCCGGGTTGGGGCAACAGGAACGCCAGAGCCTGCGCCCCACCGCCCATTCAGGAGTGCCGATGCTGGCTGACTGGAGGTTTTGCCATCATCCGTTGCATGTTGGTCATCCCCATTGGGACGAGGTGCTGCTAGCCATCACATCTTGCAGTGTAGTGTACTTGGATGTCTGTCGACTGACACACGGCAGGCCTGCCCCATTGGAGGGCTGCCGACTTGTCCCCCTCGAACGAGATAAACCACGCACATCTCTCTCCTCAGGCCTCTCCGGTCTTCCCTTTTGGTCCTTTCCTCTCCTCAACGCTCTGGCCCTGCGTGCCACGAGGAATACTATCACCGCCTGCTTCAGCCAAATTGAAAGGGGATCCCGGCAAGGATTTTTGGTCAACTGGACGAGTCAAGGCCCTTTGGCGCCCTTTCAGCAATATTTTCACAAGCAACATTGGTACCGAACGAATCAGTTCACGACGGCTGTTCCTGTTCAACCCTCTCGGCTGGCGAACAAACCGCTTCGACTATCGTGCCTCGACGATTCATATTCCCTTGTTTCCGGCCGTGGAAGCGTCCCTTGCCGACCTGGAGGGATTTCGTCGACCAAGAAACGTCTAAACATTCGCCCATTTCTCGTATTGACTTTTGCGAAGTGTACACCATTCGATTGCATTTCCAGCGAGTTTTACGGAGGAATAGCCTAGAGAACGAGGGGATTAACCTCTGTTCTTTTTCTCTTCGTCTCCCTTGGGCCCTCTCGATTCTCAATTGGATCAGATTCTAGTCCCGAGCCTGACCAAACTTGCCGTTTCGCCCAATGCTCCGTCGAGACAACGACACCAGCCGTTTACGCTTTCGCCTCACTTTTGAGCCGTCGCAGCCTCAAGACTTTTTCGAATCAGCATTCACCCACGTTTATCTTCGACCTTACCCCAACTTATTATACCTCAAAGCCTTTTAATCCTATTGCACTACAGGTATGCAACTCCACGTTTCTCCGAGTTGTGGGAGGTTGAGTGCTCCCCTCCTCAAGAAGAATTCACTACTTCGCATGCAAGCCCAGATTTCCCAGTCCCCTTTGATCCATCGTCTATCCGCCCCGCTTATTTGTTCCCCTCCTTGAGCTTCCTCTTGATTGTCTCTCCTGTACCCCGTCCTTCCCCCGCTCCACAGGTACACTGGGCCAAACTGGTCCGGGCCAAGCACACCACATCGATGGATGCATCACCAACCCCTCCCTGGCCACTCAGACCGACCCCTGTCGTTCCCTCACTGGCTCGGGCCTGACCCACACGCTTTGCAAGCACAAGCAACCATCGAAACCAGTATTTTTGTCTACTGGGACCCCCATTCGTCACCCCTCCCCCAAAACAAGCCTCAACCTCCCACGCAAACAGCCAGCCCAGGTCCAGCGTTGCAGGACCAGCTGGCACCAGTCTACCCCCTCTCTCCCTCCTGAGCACCCGATCCTCCCTCCCGTAGCAACTACTTCTATCGGGCCTCCTCCCACAGTCCCTCCCAGTTGTGACCTCATCACCCACTCCCTCTGGGATCTCCCTTCTCAAACACATCAACATCTACAACCATTTCTTGTCTTATCCTGTCCAAGTTGCTCCTTAAATGCGTGCAAGGACCCAGGACCAAAACACCCATTCAAACCACACCGGCAGTTCGCAGCCTAATTCGGTTTTGTTGTACTAATAGTTGCCCAGCCTGGAGCCTCAGCGACACTCTGCTATTTCGCCTTCTTCAGCTTGACATTAACGCTCCTGATTGTTCGTAATTCGCAGTTTTCCTCGCTGCTGCCAACGCCGGATCAACCGTGTATTCTTCTCGATTTCATTCTTCGCATCCACAACTGTTAAAACGATATTCTTTTTCCTGTCTACCTGTTTTTCCTCGTCCAGCATCATACCGAACCTGGGTTCGGATCGGCCTTCTGTTGCGTTAATTTCCCTCGCTCTTCGCTACCTTCCAAGCCACGTTCGATTTGAGTCACAAAGAACTGCGCAAGTGCATTGACGACGACGACGACGACGACGACGACGACGAATCGAAGCGGCAACGAGTACGACTCCGAGGCTTCCATCCGCAAATTTGCCTCCCTGGCTGCTTTTTTTCGCCCCTCCCCGGGCCTAACCAACCAACCATCTTCACCGTGTGCCTTGCTTTCCCTGATTGTATACTATTTAATTAGTATCCTTTCTCTTGTGAACCATTACCGGCCGATCGTCTCTTTTTCAAAACTTCACATCGCTCATTCTAACCGGCCATCGTTGATATCTCTTGCCCGTCTTCAATATGCCTCCTCCTCTACCTCCCGATCCGTACAAGGCCCTTGGTGTTTCCAAGACGGCACAGGTCCCCGAGATCCGTACCGCCTACAGGAAGCTCGTCCTCACATGCCATCCTGACAAGGTGCAAGACCCTACCCTCAAGGAGAAGAAACTGGAGGAATTCCAGAAACTTCAACAGGCCTACGAACTTCTCTCGGACGAGAAGGAGCGAACCAAGTACGATGATCAGGTCAAGCTTATGGAACTCCGAAAGGAGGCGGCGAAGATGATGAATACGTCGTCTCCCCGCACCCCCAAGTCGTACAACGTGAGCATCCGGACGACGGCGGAGCCAAGATCATCGCCGTACGCGGCGTCTCCGCCGAGACCAACGGCTTCATCAAAGCTCTTCTCCCAACAGTACTCAAATTCGTCATCGGATGACTACAGTTTTGGAGATAAGCCGACGAGCCGAACCACTAGGCGCGTTCCCAGCTACGAAAAGCCACCTGGCAGCGCTCGCAAAGAGAGGGAAAGGGACAGAGATGCGGACGAGTTCAAGGAGAGAGAACGAGCTCGCAGGAGGAGAGATAAGGAGAGGGAAGAGGACCGCGAGAGGGAGCATGAGAGGGAGCGCGAGAGGGAGCGTGAGAGGGAGCGTGAGAGGGAGCGTGAGAGGGAGCGTGAGAAGGAGCGCGAGAAGGAGCGCGAGAAGGAGCGCGAGAAGGAGCGTGAGAAGGAGCGCGAGAAGGATCGCAACAAGGACCGCGAGCAGGAGCGTGATCGTGATCGCGACAAGGACCGCGACCGGAACCTTGAGAAGGAGCAAGAACAGCGAGATCGTGATCGTGATTGGGATCGAGAACGTGAGCGAGACCGGGATCGACGCACGACGGAGAAGGAGGCTCGAAAGGTGGACAAGCGACGCCAAGAAAAGGAGCGCAAGCACCAGTACGAGGAAAAGCGACAGCAGCGCATGTACGTGGAGGAGTATGACGAAGACTATAGCCGGTCTTCGGAAAAAGAAGCCGAGTCGCAAACACCGCGGGGAGAGGGAGCCAGCGCCCAAGGTCGAAGTTGGTATGGTTGAGAAGCTCGACGCTGCCTCTCACTATATGAGATCTCGGGGCTCTATGCCCAAAGTTGAGAGGGCCGCGACGTTTGACGGAGCTTTTCGACACTCTCCTCCATCTGTTCCGACACCTCCGCCTGCGCGAGCGTCGCCATATCCCGCGCCTCCGGCGCCGGGAGTGCCTCGCCTCATGAACACGGATGACGATGATGACGATGACGATGACGATGAGGAAGAAGAGATCGTGCGCTCTAGGGCGATCCCGTCCCGCCGTGGATCCTACGATCCTGCTCGGTCGCGGGACCGCCCTTTCCGCAAAAGTCGGTCTCCAGCATCCAGGAGGAGCCTTTGCTGCACCTCTCGGGTTCGCCTCGCGTTACCTCGATCATCTCGGAATCGCCCCCGTCACGGTTCGCTCCCCAAATCGAGCACTTTCCATGAAGGCTACAGCGCTCCTCTCCGACCGATCCCCATTCCGTCAATGAGCCGAGCGTTCACTTATGGGGGTGAGCAAGACCCGCGGGGTCGAAGCCGGTCAAGGTATCAAGCCCAGGCGGTGCAAGAGATGGACGAAGAAGAGGATGAAGAGGATGAGCGACGATTTATGCCACCACGCAAGCCACGTGGGCCTGCTACTCGACGAGACTCGGGCCCTTCGGAAGCCATGGGTATCCAGTACAGCAGCCGGGGGTACGGCGGGTCCGAGAGTGGCCGGAGCATGGGACGGGATTCTTCCTATAGAGAGTCCTCGGGCCGAACCAAGATGTACCACCCGTCGAGTTCTTCCTCGGGCACCACTCGCATGGTGGATACTCATATGGGAGGACCAAGCTACCACAAGATTCGGACAAGGAAAGAGTTCACCACGGACGACGTTAACTGGGGCCGATACAGCAACGGCTTCCCCCGAAGTGGACACTGGTGGCCGCTACTAAAATGGGAACAGCCGAACCGGCCTCCCTTTTCTCACCCCCGTCTCCTGCGCACCCTCCGCTCTTCTTGGCCTGTCGTCGCGGTGTTCAGTCCTTTCCGTCTTGGTGTCTTTCGCCCTTTTTTGGTGTTTCTTCATCCTTGTTTTTCTTCTCTTTTGTTCTTTTTCTTTTCCTCCCTCGCTCATCTTGCAAAACATCAGTCTCTCGTATACTGAGATCGCCGCAACGATGGTTCCATTCTTTTTGCATACAAACTCATCATCACAGGCCGCGAACCAAGATTCATGGTATAGCTAGGAATCAACTTTGAAGGCACGGAAGGGGATTCATATTTGGTGTCTGGTGGTACATTTTCTTTGATTGGTTTCACTTGTTTTTATCTCTGCGCGTCTTGTACTCATTCATGGGAAGGTGTTTCTCTCTGTCTTCTTTTGTCGTTGATTGTTTCTTCTTCGTGTTGTTTTCCCTCCTCCTTATGTCCTCGTTCCCGCTGAGTATTTCCTACCTTTGGGTAGGGCTTCTCAGTTGCTCGGGCCTGCAAAGGAGGGTTTGTTTCTTCTCTATTTTACTTTGGATTGGTCTGGGGCATATTATAACTCATGGGATACTTGGGGAGGGAATTTAGGCCAAACACACACACACACACATTGTCTTGATTAACGCCTTAACAACAACAACAACAACAACAACAACAACAACAACAATACGCAACAAATGTCTTTTTTCTTTTTCCTTTTCACTCCCCTTCACAACTGGATGGGATTGGCCATGATGATGACTATACGGAATAAGGGAGGTGGAGAAGAAACTCGCACACCAGTCGAGGGTACGAATGGGCACTGTTGGGTCGTTGAAGAACACCCTCGCTGCACCTTGTTTGTCACTTTTGCTGTGGAGATGAGAAGAGTGGGGGAAGGTGGGGGAAGATGAATGAAGAGCGGGCGGATGGGGGAAGACTTAGCTGAAGGGAAGTAAGTTGGGAAGAAATTGGGTGATGTCGAGGATATCTCGGGGAATGGGGGATGAGGACTCGAATTTGCGTTTTCTTCTCTCTGAACCTTTTTTCACTTGGGCTCTCTTGAATCTACTACTTTTGCGTTCTCTTACTCTGGCTTGACTTGGCGCCTTGCTCTCACATTTTCGTGACTCTATTGCTCTCTTGGCTCCCTCTTGTTCCGTCTGTGACTGCCCGTCGTCCCCATGACATGCCTGCGGCCCGTGTGTAATAAACGAGGTGGACTGCTCACTCGCCTTCCTTGGCCTGTGTCGAAATCCGATTCACTTTACGTCTTCCCTTGTCCCAAAAGGAACGTTGAAGGGGTGGCAAGGGTGGTTGTATGAGAAAGGAGGAAAGGGGAAACCGTAGGGGGTTGGTTGGTCATGTGGGAGGTGGGGGTACGTCATCCTCCCCCGGCGCTGTGCTCAGCCTTGGAGGGTGCAATTTAGGCCAGAGACTTCAATGTTCCCGAGGGCGGGAGAGCGACAGCGCCCGTGTTGGCGCTCCCGGACGGGTAAAGGCGCGCGAGTGGGTTTTTTTGTTCCTGCCTCGCGCCAGTCTTTTTTGTTTTCTTCCATTTGGGTTCTTTTTCGTTCTTAGGATTCTTTCCCCTTTCTCTTCCTTCTGTTTCTGCTCCACTCTTCACGACAGGTGAGTGAACTACACGGCCGAAGAGGGGAGCATAGAAGGATGATGGAGGGTAAAGAGAGGGAGGGGGTCATGGGTGTTACCTGTTCGGGCGTTACTTTTTCTTCTTTTCTTTTCTTTTTTTTTTTTTGGCAATAGTTGGTGGGCTACAAGAGGCCGTGATGGGAGGTTTCAGTCGTTGAATCTATCTATCCATGCCATGCTATTCTCCTTTCCCGGAGGCAAAGGGCGTAAGTACGTCAAGGGGTTGGGGGATGGTGGGGAAGGGGGAGAGACACAAAGATGTCATTATGCAGGCGTTGGGGGTAGACTTGGCCTTGTGAGCCTTTTCTGCCCTTTGATCGAGGAGGGTGGCAGGGTGAAGGGGGAGGGTTCACTACTACCATGTTCCAGCGGACTGGAGAATTCGGGGAAAGACAAAATGGGGAAAGAAAGGCAGTCCGACGGTGAGGTCATCCGACCCCGGATTTTGGAAAGACCTTGGACACAAGCTTGGAGGAAAAGGGGGGTTGAGGTGGGGGAGGGGGAGGGAGGTTTAGGAAAATAACTTGGAGAACAAGGCTTTGTCTCAGCCGGATTCCTTTTTTTACGTGTCTTTGAGGGGAACCGCCAACCTCGACATTGGTGGGCGCTTTGCTTTTCTCCCTTGGTTTTTTCGTTCTCTTTGCTTGTCAATGTGGTATGAAGAAGCAAAGGGAACTAAAGGATGGGATGGTGCCACGCTAGATCTTTTGCCTTGGTTCGTTTCTCCCAAGACGACTACGAAAAAAAAAAAAAGAAAAACGAGGTTTTACGAGCTGTACGTGTATCGAGTATGTCAAAACTGTATATTCCCTGGGGTATGTGTTTATGGATCGAGCTATAGGCCGAATCAAAAGATATAAAAAGGAAAAGGAAAAAAGTCGAGGGGAAGGAGAGTCCACCGCGCTTCGACTAACGCCATCGAGTAGGCAGGCACATGGGCGACAAGATGCCTTGTATAAAATGAGAGAGAGAGAGAGAGACAAAAAAGAAAAGATTTTGTGTTATAAGAAATTCTTTCCTATAAAAAGAACGCCGGTTCCCGTTGAAGGGAAGATGAATTTCCCAAGTCGACTGCCCTCTTATCACCCTTGCTCGTCCTCTTCCTACTCTCGTCTTCTAAAGAGAAGGGGGCGCAAAAGGAAAGGACTAGGGAAGAGCAAGGCTTATATCAACACGTATAGTGAGCAAATCTAAAGAGAAGCAAGAGCGCCATGTTAGTTGCATGTTAAACCGACCGACCGAAGACCAGTCAAGACAAGAAGAGAGTGTAAAAAGGAAAAAGGAGAGAAAAAACGCACCAAGCTCAAGCCCATAATCATGGAGCACCAAAACATGGCATTATTCAGCGTATGCCTCCCTTGACCCACGGCGTGCGCTGGAGGACAATAATAGGCAGCTGAAGCATCTGGCAGATGAAGCCGTAGCCGCGAATCTTCTTGGTGATGCACGCCATGACGATCTCGTGGCCCACGGCCGAGATGAGAAAAGTGATGGCCGTGGCCAGCGGCTTGCCCATGTGGGCGCGGCTGGCCGAGTAGACGTGCCGCCGCAAGAAAGAGTGCACGGGCACGTTCCACTCGCGCGAGAACTCCATCCAGTCGGTCGAGTTCCACCAGTCCGAGTAGAAGTGGCGGTCGGCGAAGCGCGTGATCTCGGCAAAGGCGCCGAGGACGTACTCAAAGATGACGAGAAAGACGAGTAAAAAAGTGAGCATAAAGGGGAAAAGGAGCCAGGAAATGGTCTCGGCGAGGATGAGGAGGGTTTCGGCGGGGAGGGCTTGGTGGCGCCGGGGGCGACGGGGTTGAGCCGGGCCGAGGACTCGGTGAGGACGGGGAGGATGAACTCCTCGGACACGATGGTGAGGAGGAAGATGCAGACGAACGTGGCGACGATTTTGCTGGAGAGGGCGGTCCAGTCGATCGTGGGGGTGCGGGGTACTCGAGCTCGTAGCAGAGGGTGGGGCAGAGCAGGTAGTCGAGGTAGTTGGCCCAGGAGAGGTTGCGCGGGTACGTGACGTTGCCCATGGGGCTGGTGAGCTCACGCGCGAGGTCCTCTCTAAGGTTCTCGAGCTCCTCGTCGAGCCGCAGCCCCGATCCAGGTCCGGGTCTGAGTCGGTGTGGGTGGGGTGGTGGTTCCTGCTACCGGGTTCATCACCACTACTGCCTCCACCGGCCACGGCGAGCTTGTCGCGCGGGGTAAAGGAAGCGCGGCGGGGCTCGACAGCGCCCCGTCGGGGTTCTCGGGGGTCGGGTACTGGTACACGGGGGCCTTGGACGCGGTGGAGGGGTTGTCGAGGGCGCGCAGGCGCTTCTCCGTCTCGCTGAGGTGGCCGTTGTAAAAGGCGTACGAGTGCATCTTCATGAGCATGACCATGGTGTGGATCAGAAAAAGACCTGCGCCGTCCATGTCCAGTCGTTGAGAAAGGGCACAGCGACCCAAAGGCCAGCCAGCCCAGCTGGTACAGCGCCTGGAGGGCCATGCCGCCGCGCTTCCACGTGCCCGGGGACCCGGCGGCGAAGCGGCGCGAGAGCTGCTGCAGGGGCAGCGAGACGGCGGTGGTGGCCACCATCAAGAAGTCGCAGAGGGCGAGCTGCTGCAGCTTGACGGTGAAGAGGGCCCAGATGCGCACGCGCATGGGGTAGCCCGTGTCCTTGATGTTGCGCAGCATCGTCGTGATGGCCAGGATGCACAGCCCTATCCAGAACAGCGTGTAGAAGCCGTGGAAGTCCTTGTAGTCGGAGTTGGGGTCGAAGTGGGACACGCGCGACGTGTAGTCGACGGTGGGGAAGAGGCGGCGGCGGAGACGGCGCTGCTCGGCGCGGGCGAGCTTGCGGGCGGAGAAGAGGTACTGGTCGGACGGTGGGGCGTCTTCGGGGAGGGGCGTGTTGGCGCCGCTGCGAGCGTTCAAGAGCTCCACCGTTAGCAAAAAGAAAAGAAACATCCACTCATGGTGAAGTAGCCCTCTCCTGGGCGCTGGAATGCGCGAAGGAAATGGCTGCTGCGGGCAAGGGCAAGAAGGAAAGGGGGAAAAGGACGAGGGAGCTCGCGCACCTTGGAGTCTCGCTGGCGGAGACTGTTTCTGGAGAGTTGCGCAGGTTGCTGCTCACGGAAGGCGCTGTGCTGCCGTGGGTGCGCTCGTTCTTTTGGAGTCTGGCGCTTTTGCGCTGGCGTGGACGGGAGCCATTCTCGTGGGCTGCGATGCCGTTGGCATGGGCCGCAGGCGACGCCATGGCTTTTTTGCTTTCCCTTCTCCTTTTCTTCTTGATATCTACTTTTCGTAACTGTGTAGGGGCTGCGGGCGTTGTCCGTCTTGCGTCCTTGGGTTGCGCGGAATGGATTCGAGAGTTCGCGTCGTTTGTTCGGCTCCGGGGTTTTTTCCTTTTTCGAGTCTGTCGCGGGTAGAGCGATTGCGTAAGTTTGGGAATCTCAATGGAGATGCATGCAACAATGGTCAAAGGGGAAGAAGGGAGGGCAGGGGGCCGAGAGAGAGAGAGAGAGAGAGAGAGAGAGAGAGAGAGGCTGAAGAATAAAAGGAATGGTGTAGAAGGATTGATGACAGGAGGCGGGTCGTTCAAGCTGCCAGAGCTTCCATCGGACCCCTCGGTCTGGGTGCAAGAAGGCTGAGGGCTCAGAATTCGGTAGACCCTGGGCTTCTCGGAGAAAAAGGGGAGAATAAAGGAGGGAGGGGTGCCGCCTTTGGGGGAAAACCCAAAGGATTAAAAGGTGCAGGGTAATAATAGTAAGCTGGCAATGGGAGAAAAAGAAACCAGTGTCGTAATTGTCATGAAGAGCAATTGATGTTGCAGGGACGTTGCGTTGGGTGGACGTGGAGTGGGCCTGGTCATACACTAACGAGCAAGGTAATAATAACCAATGCCGGGCCCCAGTTCAATGTTCTATGCCACTTCAATCAGACAGATGGCCTGAGTCGATCCAACCCCGGTGCCGAAGCTTTGGCTCGTCCGAGTCAGCCTCCGCGAGAAAAGTCGCCGAATCCGCGTATCGAGCTCTAGGCGGATTTGATACTTCGTAATTCGTAAATTGAGTGGTGTCCCTGTTCACTGAGCATGAACCTAGGTGGAAATTTAGGGAGGGATGAGGCCCGGCCGCTTTTTGAAGGACCGTTCGTGCTGGACTTCTTGGGCCAACCCGGGGAATACGAACAGTTCTAATAACGAGACCAAGTGGTGCCACTCTTTATCTTCTTGGGGCTTGTTAAAGACCCTCTATGACACTTGAGGCGGAGATGGCCCATTTACCGGATGGGGTAGGATGGAGAGGGAGGGCCTGAGGGAGGGCCTGAGGGAGGAGGGGGGCGATGCAAGGGTGGACAAGCTCGAATAAATCCTGGGCTGAGGGGATGATGATGCACATGTACGGAAAGAGCAGCGCGAGGGAGGATGCACGAGCCGATGAAGCCAAGAACAAAGGCAACGTTCCGATCCACTCTTTCTCGGTGTCCGATCTTCCTTTCCCATTGCCTCTCACGCCTTCCCTCTCTCCCTCTCTCTCTCTCTCTCCCTCTCTCTCCCTCTCTCTCCCTCGCTTGTTCTCGTTGGTCTGGCTTGGACCTGGCCCGAACTGGCCCTAGTGTGGTAGTGTGTTCTGTCTGCTAGTCTAGGCTCCCAGATTTCTTCGGACTCCCGGCCGGGTTCGTTTCTGACAATGGATCAAGCGATATTCGAATCCGTTCAAGTGGGATTGCCCATTTGCCCATGTCCCCCTTCCCCGCAAAAGCGCAAAGGGGATGCAAATCAGAACAAGGAATTGCTCCACGATCGAGCCAATGAAGTTGGGAGAGGTTACGCGTACTAATACAAGTTGAAGTACTCGCTGGTACTGCACAGCGCAATTGATCTCCCACGAGGTATTTTGGGCCAGCCTAGAGCTCCGGTGCACCAACCCCTCTCCTCAACCACATGTCATTGGGATCTGCCCCTGCGCTTGGTCTCCAGAAAATAAGACTTTTATCGAATCAACTTGGTTCTCTGTTTTGAGTTCATGTTTGCGCTGGTATTGTGGCGACAGTGGCTTTGGCCACGCGCGCACAGGTTCCAGAAACCTCTTGTCCCCTTTGCCTTCAAATGACTGGGGGGCTAACGCCAAGGAGCAGGAGATCCGACCTAAGCGAATTGGCGAACACCAAGCAAGGGAAAACGTCTGGTCCACTACCGGGCGTACGTCAGCGCTTGATGCCGGGAACCTCCGGGGTGTGGCCCGCCGCGCTTGTCACCCTCCAGGGCCGCCGAGACGGGACTGCGGACCATTTTACATTGAACAGATTCTTCGAATTTGAAGTTGAGTAGCCTCGTTCACACAGTGAACAATTATAGCTTTCTTTTTCCCTCTCTTTCTTTTTACTATCAACTTCTTTCGTCTCCATTTATTTCTCACCATTGTGTCTTCTCTACTCCCGCCCTACGTCATGCTTCAATGTTCTTCCTCCACATTCTGGAAACTTGCAGCGGACCTCTGAGAGGCGAGAGTTCATTGTGGTCGTTGAATAACTAAATTTCGTACATGTACAGAATTAAATGTCCGTACAATCATCTACGTCCAGAGATGTCTATGGATACTCCGTCTCTGAAGCCACACCAGCCCGGGATACCCTAGACTCAACCGAGCCAACGATCCTGTCTCACTTGCAGCGTTGACCCAAATGAACCTGCAACATAGCCTCATCCTCGCCCGTTTTTTCCTTACTATCTCGGTATTACTTGATGCCCATCTCTCGTACCTTGCCGTGAACCTTGACCCCTTCACCCAGGCAACCTTTTTCATGTTGACTCTCCCTTGCCGCCGCGAGACCCCTTGCCTACTATTTCCTTCTAAACCTATTCCCACAACGGTTAAGTTGCTCTCCAGCTGTAAATTTGTCTTTCAGACCTTTCCCCAAAGAAAAGAAAAAAACAGGGTATTCCCCACGGGCTGGTTGACACCTTTGCGCTGGCTACGGGCGCTTTTTTTTTTTCTTCGTTAGGTTAGGATAGACACGAGTCTCGGGCCACAGCTCGCGTCTATCAACATGAGCCCTGCCTAGTCGTTTTCCTGAACGCGGCTGAGGCTATTGATCGATGGCGCCGAGTTCTCGAGACATGCCGCCGCCACCAAAAACCGCGCCGTCGCACCCAAACTCGACTGCTTTGCGACTGTTGAAAAGGACAGGACGCGAAGCCTCGTTGCCGCGAGCAAGGTCAGCGACCCGGCAAGAGAGGCTGAAACAGGGCGGCACACTGAGCGCCCTAAACGGGAATGGGGCTGATGTGGGTTGGGCAGAGCATGGAGAGACGACACCGACGTTTAGTACCTTGCTTGACAGATTACACTGCAAAGTCAAAATACTGGGCCAAGGGGAAAGAAGAACAGTAGTGTAAGCGCTTCTCTCAGCCGCGTCCGCTATTTCTAACTAATGCAGGAGTGTTAAGCCACCTCCAGCACAGTGGCGAGGCTAAGTTTCCCACGGGGGATGTCGGATGAGAACATTGAAGGTGACTGAAGCTCTCTTGGGTCCGGGACCCTTTCTCCTTCTCCTCGCAGAGTCCGACCTCGCTCTCCAGTTCACCGGCCAGCTGCATGGTTGATAAAGGGGAACTCGGATCCATTCACAACTTGCAAGGTCCCTCTCTTGAATTGGAATTGGGAAACTCTCAATGGCTGGTTATATCCATCTGCTGTTGTTCCACAACAGATGTTGTGCCCCAAGGAAAGGGGGTTGGAAAAGTATCGGCCTATTGTGCCCCCTTTTGTCCATTTTCTTTTTCCCAATATATTTCAACAGTTCAAGGTGACACATCACCAGTCCCGGGGACTTTGAGCTGCGGCATGTCCATTGAGAGGCAAGATTTAAAAGAAGGAAAGGAAAACTAGGAGAGGAGGATGAATAAGATGCAACGCCCAGCTGGGCTTGGGCGGAAACCCAGCGTCTTCTCGCACTCCTTCGCTGACACCTCGGAGGGGAGGCGGCCCATGGGACCTAGAGTGGGCTGGTCCTACAATGTGTCACCTCAATCACGACAGGTGAGATTGTAAGATTGTGATGAGCTTGGCGAGCCCACGTCCGTGCTGGGAATCTATATAGAACCGACGGTCGGGGCTGCTCTGCAATCTGTCTTTTCTTCCACGCTCCTCTACCTATTCAAGAGTCAAAAGGCAAATCGAGCCGGGAAATAAAATTTGGACTGGACTAATACTCAACAACTTTACGTCGAGACTCGATAGAACCTGCTGAGTCAAAGTGCCGGCCATAGCAGAGTACATCCACTAGATGACATGTCGATACACTAGATTATCGCCCATGCATCCATGGATGAATCTCTGTAATGCGCATGGTATCACTTATCGGCGCTATCTTTAGGCTCAAACATTGGATTGATGGGTATCGACAGGGCTACGAACCCGACGAAGCCTAGCCGTCCAAAAGGCAGCGCTTATGCGGATCTTTTTCTACACTAGTATGGTTTGCTTGGCTCATTTCGTTCCGCTTATTACTATCGAAACGACGATTCTTGCTCTACGAGGCTTTTTTGGTCTTTTGAACTGAGGTGTTTGGGGCTCAAGCCTGGGATGATGGCGCCCAATACCCTGCAATCTGGTGGGCAGGGACGTCGGTAAGGCCTGGCCATTCTACTTTGTAGATATGGGTAGGGCGATTCAGCCAATGGGACGAGCAGTGACGGAGCTTGAAACTGTCTTTCCTCATCGCACAAGGGTCCCACGTCCCTGCAGGGATTCCCGTCCTTGGACAAACCATAATATCAGGCCCCCTCGAAGATGACAGGAGCCTCTCTTCTGTCTGTTATGATTGAGAGCATCTCGAAGCAATCGACCCTCACTTGGGCACATCAGACGTGGCCGGGCAACCCTATAGGCGTGCGGCATGGCCGTTTTATGCATCCTCCAAAGTTCGTCGTCCATCTCTCTTCCCATTGCCCGGCGGGATATGCAGAGAAGCGGGGAGCGCGAGCAAGTCGTGGACCAAAAAGGTCTCGAGCTCTGTACGAGAGTTACTCGATTACGCTGTTGCAGGGGCAGGATTAAATTGATTCCACCCGTCTTGTGTTACTCATTCTCGCACCAAGGTCATAATAGACTGGGGGCTTTTGTTGCCTCCTCCTCTCCCGCCAGAAAGTGCATGCACCTCAATCGATGGCCTTTTAGGTCTTCGGCACATTCGCTCAAACACGAAAAGGAAGACATCGATAGTCTGGCGGGTCCGTGGAGTCGTTTCTAAAGTAGTCGTAAATGGGGCTGACTCTCACCTTTGGGCTCAGCCAGGACTTGTTGATGGACAGATGAAGGCTAGGGGGAGAGCTTGGCCTGGTTTTTGTTGATTCAAGCTCCATTGGATTTCCCTCACCTATCACAACTGGGAGCTAAGCATAATAAGTAGGAGCTCCATATCTTGGCTTGGCCGGGAAAAGCCTGCTTTTAGCTTGCCATTGTCACGCAGGCGAGCAGAAGCGATGCAAGGGTGGGGACCAGTGGAGCGCTAACCTGTCCGGGTTGCCACTTCTTGATTTAAGGTACCACACCAAGCACACTAAGATGACTGAATGTTGTGGCAACTAATAAAGGAATCGATTCGCCTTGTCCCAGACCTCAGGCTCGAGTGGGAGATGAAAGAAGTGGACGAGTGGTTGCCCAAAGGGAGAGAAGGGGGAAAGAAAGAGAGACAGAAAGACAGCTTCAAGACATCAATAACATTGTGATTTCTTCAACCACGGAACTGGAGGGGAATTTGATTTCGGCCATTAAACGCAAGAAGAAGAGGAAGGAGCGAAGCAAAAGGGAAGCGCCCGTGGACAAAGGGGACTTGAACTTCCTCGAGCCGTTGCCCCATCCCATCTTGCCCATCCACGCTGCACCCGACTTGTTCTGGAGTCCAATTCGGTACTTCAAGCTGTATCAACTCTGCGTGCGCATGCGGTCCTCCTTTTGGCCCATGTTTCTGTGCTGCTGTCGCTAGCAGTCGTGGTACCTCAAACCTGCACTACTCGTCACCTCTTTTTTTCTTTTTTGTTGGGTCTTCTAATACTAGGGAAGCCTCGATCCGTGATCCATCTTGCCATCCACCATCAACACGAGAGGCGACTCGCGGGCAAAGTACTCTTCAAGTGTCTCTCTCGTCTCCTTCTCTCCTTCTCTGCTCGTAGCCCGATCCCGCTCTCTCTCGCTGCAGCCGCCATCCACCCTACTTTGATTCTCCATCGAGCTGCACCTGCCACTGGCTGCTGGTGCCCTCCACCTTGGACCTCCCACCCTCGCCTTCTCCCGTCGATCAACCCATCCGCCTCAACGGCCGACACTAAAACTACTATACCCGGCAAGAAGCTAGTGTAGCTCGTAGCTTGACGTCCCCTCGCGTCGTCACTTTTCCTCATTGCTCCCAAACCTCTCGACTCGAGTGGCAACCCCCATCATACACGCATCCTTTCATCTCGCTCGTTTCTTTCTCTCTTTTTTTCTCTCTCGATTTTTCCCCCTCGCTTCTTTTTTCCCTCTCTTGTACGCCTGATGACGCTTCTCCCTCTCCGCCCTATCTAATAACAATAAAGACGGATCTACGCGCGTCAAAATCGACGAGCTAGTCTTACTCCCTCCCTTTTGTTTTTTTCTTTCTTTTTTTCCTTTGCCCAAGGAAATCCTACGCACTCCTGCTCGAATTCGCGGGATCAAGACGACTCGGTCTCCTCGGCCCTCGCCGGCGTCAAAGCTTCACCCACTCACGATCGATCCGGGCTATCCTTGAGAGAGAGAGAGCTTATCCGCGCTGTTCTCGGGCCGGCAATTTCCATCCTTATCTGCAGCAAGGAGTGTATACTCGGTTTCTTTCCACGCTTTGGTGGCCCGGTCGCCTGCTGCCGCTAGCTTGGCCTCGCTTGCCTTGCGCAACGCTACGCTCGACCAACGCCATTTTCCGCCTTCGACCTCCTCGTCTCGCCTTTAATTTCCGTCAGGGACCCATCGCCGCCCGGTCTGCAGCTCTCTCATTTTTATTTTATTTTTATTTTGCAATTGCGAGTTTGGCATTGGGGAAAATCTACGCCGAAGACATCTCCCCTCACATCACCATCCGAGAGAGACAGACGAAAAAAATAAAGATAAAGAAGCACAACAGCGGAATTTGAGTGCTCATGGCTTGAGAGCTTCCGCTAGCTCGACCTCTCTCTCCCCTTCCTTCCTCCTTCGATTGACCTTGCGTTTTGCAGCATTTTATTTGCCTCGCCATCGTTATTCCTCTTTTTGGATTTGAGCTCTCCTTTCTCCTCCCAATGCTCCCGAGCTTGTTGGTTTCCTAAATCGCCCTTCCCCGCCTCCTCCTCCTCCTCCTCCTCCTCCTCCCTGCTCGGCCCCGCACTTGGACATCTGCATCTCCCTCTCCTCTCCGGGGGCTTTCCCCGATTCTTGTCCAGCTACTCCAAGATCCTCTGGCCATTTGAGCTTCCAATTAGGCGTGTAAAGTGCTTCGTCGCGCTTAAATTGCCGTGATGGCAGAACAAGTCTACGCAACGGTTCGTGTCTAATCCCAAATTTCCCTCTCCCCAATCCGGTGTCTGTCGTGACGAGGCATTCCCCCAGCCAAATGCATACACACGCACGCATACGGTGACGCTTCTTCCGAAAGCTTCTGCTAGCTCGGGCGGAGTTTTCCTCTCTTCCTATCCTTTCTAGAGCTTCGTGTGCCGTCAATTGCCAGTGTCCCCTGTGTTTTTTGTCATCTGTCTGTGGCTAGAACCTTTTGTTTTCGTGTGTCCGCGCTACGTCATGTCAAAATAATCATCCAATGGCGCTCAGGTGCTACCGCCTCTGGCTTCGAAGCTAACCAAGCTCAACCTTCTTTGTGAATAGCTGCTTCTCAGCGACACCTATCTTCCAGGTAACTGACACCCTACCTTGAATGCTAATCGGCCAGCTTTGCGTTTGATTCAAAGGAGTTGTTCTAATCATCGGCTCACCGTGCTTGCCCCAATAAATAGGTGCTCTCGTTCTCGCACACTCCCTCATTGACAATGGCGCTACGAGGAAACTCGCCGTCCTGGTCACGGAGAATACGGTGTCTGCCGAAGCTATCTCGCAGCTTCAGGTTCGTTGTCTCCCGGGATTCCGTCGCTGTCCTACTGAATGCTTTTTTCTTCTCCGTTTTCTCTGAGGGTCTGCCAGCAGCTGATATCAGTCCTGGGACTTAGACCGTATACGACTATGTGATACCCGTTCCGACGATACGCAACGTCCATCCCAACCTCCAGCTCATGAACCGCGCCGATCTCCATTCGGCCTTTACAAAGATCGCGCTTTGGAACCAAACCCAATTCTCCAAAATTGTCTATGTCGATGCCGACATCGTCGCGTACCGGGCGCCCGAAGAACTCTTCGACATTGATGCCCCCTTCTCCGCTGCCCCGGATATCGGATGGCCCGACATCTTCAACTCAGGTGTCATGGTGTTGACGCCTGACGAAACGGAGTACGCCCGCCTAGCCGATCTCGCCGACCGCGGCGTGTCCTTCGACGGCGCTGACCAGGGCCTCCTGAATCAGCATTTCGGGACCAACTACAACCGCATCAGCTTTACCTACAACGTTACCCCCTCAGCTCATTATCAGTATATACCCGCTTTCAATCATTTCCAACATAACATCAGTATGGCGCATTTTATTGGTTCGCAAAAGCCTTGGTTTCAGGGAAGGCCGGCGTATAGCTCGGCCGGGGAGGTGCTGCTGACCTTAGCCCGCACGACGGCATGATTGCGAGATGGTGGGCGGTATATGACCGACATTACGGTAATGGCAGGGTATGTCTGAATGCTTTCCTACCAATTCAACCTAGCTCATTTTTGTTTGCTTCTCTTGGTTCGGTTAGCACCGTCTCTTGTGACTGACAGTTGCTGCATTCTTAGAACCAGGCTCAGGATGACGCGCAAGGAAAGAAGCAAGAGCTTGTCCAGTACCTCGTCAAGGGGAGTACCGACCAGCTGGCGCCGAAGATCATCGCCACGGCCAAAGTAGTACCCAGAATGCACCACCCGAGCCGGCGCGCAATGTGAATGAAGGCTTCTTCACCGGCTTTACTCCGGGGAAACGAAGGGAGAGCACTACCAGGACTACGACCGCCACGAGCAGCCCCATCAACAGCATCACACGCACCACCACGAACATCATGAACACCACGGACACGGACACCATGGACACCATGAACACCATGAGCACCATGAAGGCCATGAAAACCACACCCATCAAGAACACCAACCGGAGCAGCATCACGAGCATAATCATCAAGAACATCAAGGTAATCAAGGTAGTCAAGGGCATCATCACGATAGCCCTCAGGACCGCCACCAAGAGCATCACCAAGAAAGTCACCCCGGACATCATGAATCCCAGCATCACCATCAGGAACAACAGCCTCAAGCTCCCTCGATGCAGGCAACCTGGGATGCACAGTGGTAAGTGGTCCGATTCGGCGGGCCCAAGTTGTTTGCTCCGTGTGGGCTGTTACCCTACCTCCCATGTGCGTTTGGCTAACACTGGTTCGGCAGGCAACCACCACCGCGCGATAGTAGACCTGAGGCGGAAAAGTTTCCAGATACTCGATACGAAATGTCCCGAGATACAACACCATTTGTGCCTCCCGTCCGCTATCCCAGTCCGCCGAGGGACATGTGGTACCAGGTCCCCGTCGACCCACCTAAACCCACAGAGAAGCCTCGGGCCATTTTCCCCTGGGAAACCAATCAGCCGCAACCCACTCGCGTGTTTGCGGACCCTCCTCCGCCGCCCCCGTTGGAAACCGGCTTCGGATCATCACCGCCACCGAGAATCGGCGGGAGCCCATGGGGCCAACCTCGCCCGTGTCTGAAAGCGGGCATAGCGTAGTCTTTGGCGACAAGGAAGTGATTGAGGTTTCCTTGGATGAGCCTCCGACGGCGGCCCCATCCTCGGTCAAACACTATAGCGAATCGCAGCCCCCGAAACGGATGCGCCGTCAGAGGCCGCATCCCCCTAAAGAGGAGGAACCGGCCTTCCAGGCCTCCAACTTTGGGCCTCCCCATCCGCGACCAACGCCTGGGACGAGGTGCCCGGAATCCGAAAGTATATCGAGCGCGTCATGGACCAAACCGGGCTGGGAGGTCCTCGGCGCTATTCCGCCGCCGCGACACGCGCCGCGCAACGACAGCAGTGGGAGGCGGCAGCCGCCACAACAAATCGCCGGGAAGGGTTCTTCAAGGTGACAGATTTCCCCAGCGTGGATGACCGGCCAAGTCTGCCCGTAACACCGGCACCTGTGCGGACCGGAGAGGGTGAGGAGGTTGAACCCGTAGGATTCCCGATTCCACCCATCGGCGACGATGAAGACGCGGCGGCAAGCGACGGCCAGGGGATTACAGAAATCAAACCCCGTCTCGCCGAAGCCGAGGGTGTCCCGCCGCAGTCTGACTGGGTATGTGTGCATGGGCGCCGATGGAGCCCAGCCGACTGTCTTTGCGACCTGACTAACGTCCTCCGCCTGCACAAGAACCCGGGGGCGCAACTCGAGAGGTTAGCCAAGCTACACCACGTCGACACGCGATCCGTACTCAGGAGGCTTTCGGCGGACGATCCAGCCGCGCGGCGCATAGAAATCCCCGACAGATCTCTACCTCCGAGCTCTGAAGGGGTGCTTCACCTCGATCATTCCCTTGGACGGCAAGAGCAAGAGCAGCGCCGCCACTCGCATCAGGAGCGCTCCGTTTTTTCTGAGAGGACACGGACCGAAGAGCGCCATAGTTCGTGGAGCAACGCCTCCTCCACGACCGCTTCGATCAGAACTAGCAAGGGAGTGCCGATTCTCGCTCCGGTACCCGTGAAGGCTGGCTTGCCAGCAAGCAAAGCCGCGACAGGCCGTATCATACCTATTCTTGACGAGCACGAGGACGAAGTTGAAGAGCTGTACAATGTCAATGGAAAGTCGAGCTCGGGCTCAGGCTCGGGCTACGCAACCAACTCTTCGTACAGCACGAAGCTCGAAGGAGACGGCACGGTGCAATTGCCCAGCTACTCTGGCCCTGGGGCTGCCTGGGAGCCCGACACTTATTTTCCGAGAAATGTGACGGCTGCGCTCCCGCCGGATGAGGAGAGAGATATCCTCGAGACTTGATGACGTGATGGTTAGCCATGGCAAGTCCCTTCCTTCCCCTCGTCTTCCTCTTCACCTTCCCCTTTTCTCGTTTTTCTCTTATGGTCACTATCAATCTTTCGGTTCATGGGCCTTGTCTATTTTGTTTTCCCTCTCTCTCCTCTATTCACCCCTCCCGCTCGTCCTTCTCTCTTCCCACTTTCTTCCTCTTTTTTTTTAATGACGATACTGCGGGAGGACGGTGTCAGATATGGGAAGGTCGAGACACATGTGGAGATTGACATTACTTGGATACTAAGCATGGTAAAAAAAAAGAACAACATGACGGGCGAAAGAGGCGACGTTTTCTTGGTTCCCATTTTCTTATTTTTTTCTTATTGGGTTTTTAGTCTCTCATCATGTGTATCGTGTATCATCAGTTCTCTGTGTGCGGCAAACGGGGCATCAGCAAAATGCAAGATCGGCTTCGATAGTAAAACATTATTTTCTACGCAATTGACACTCTCGCGCACGATAGTAGTGACTACACTTTGTCGAGGAACCTGGATGAAAGAGTAGGAATGTGGCGGTTTCTGCCATGACGCACCTCAAGACAGGTCTACAGAGAATGGGAGGGTGGTGGGAAGGGGAAAAAAAAAAACGGAAAAGACACTTTTGTATACATAGAGCTATATCTACACGTCCGATCAAACATCCTCCATCCCCATGCGTGGTCGCCTTTTACTCGTATTCCGCCAAAGAATGGGTAGGTCAAGAGAAAAGAGATGTAGAGAACTTGTACTCCAATCAAACTTTGAAAGGGTAGATATACTTTCATCTGTGTTTAATTTTGGCTCATGGTCTCCCCATCTTTTAGGGGGTTCTTTCGAGCATGTTTCTGTACACAATGCACGCAGAACAAGAGATAGTGCCATGGGCAAGAGAAACGAGAAGAAAAAAAAAGGTATAACCGCTGCTTGTTGCTTTGCTTACATTGATCGAGGGACGGGGTTGTTTGTTTTGGACCTCTGGGTCCCCATGAACCTTGTTTCTAGAGAGAAATAAAAACAATGACAAAACGTGATATCGACTAAAAAGGAAACGCACTACTCGTCGCTGTCGTCATCTGATGATGAAACCTCCTCCATCGTTACGGCCCTTCCCTTCCCGTTTGGCGGGGCGGGACCGTCCGCCTGTTCTCCCTCGTCACTTTCGGGAGCTGGCCGGGCCGGCTCACGACGGTCCGAGTCTTGCCCCTCGCCATTTTCTTCTTCATCCTCCTCTTCGCCGTTTTCATCCGAGTCGTCTTCCGACTCTTCTTCCTCCGACCGTTCCTCAGCTTCGGGTACGTCCGGCGTCGAGTTGGACGAAAGGCGTGCCTGGTTAGAAAAGAGCTGGGATGGGCCGCCCCAGTTTGGCATAACCGGATTCGGTGCTAATACGGGGTTTGCCGGTCATCCTCATCCTGCGTCGATCGGGAAGGTGCCGAGGACGCTGCCGGTGCAGCTGCAGCCGCCAGGGATGCGGCGGCGGCGGCTGCGGTAGGAGGCGGCTGCTGGGGCCGGGGAAATGCCATTTCGGGCCTGGAAGCCTCATTGCTCTGGCGAGCTTGCACCGCGGAGCCGTTAAGGTTGATAGAATGAGCTGGGGCTGGAGTGGAGGTCGAGGCCGACGCCGAGGCCGGAGTGCTCGTAGCGGCCATAGGCTGCGTTGACGGGCCACCGGTGGGAGCCTCTGTGGCGGCCTGAGGAGGCGGGGTGGCCGCGTTGGGGGTGGCGGTGTCGCCCCCATACGCTGAAGGGGCAAGAGAGACCAGCCCGGGGGCAGCACGACACCCTCGGGGAGCTCGGAGCTACCGGCGGGGATGGCGGTCGTACTGGGCGAGGCGCCGTACCGGGATAGCATAGAGCTGGACGGCCGGTAAGGGTAGGGCGATGGGAGGTGAGAGATGGAAGGGGGTGGTGGGTACGGACTGAACGCGTGAGGAGGAGGCGGCGTTCGGGTATGCTGGATAGGAGGTGGGACTTGAGAGGAGGGCGTGTTCGGTTGAGTCGTGACATGCGGAGGAGGGTAGGTTGGGATTGAGGCTGGGTTGAGGGAGGCGTGGCCGGGAGCTGGGTGCTCCGTAGCGGTATGGGTAGTAGTGGTGGTGGTGGTGGTGTTAGAAGTAGCAGCACGGAGCTGGCGCAGGCGTACGAGCTCGCCGAGGAGAAGGGACGCGGTTTGGAGCTCGTGCTGCATGTGCTGGAGGCTGCTGAGCGAGGCGATTTCCCGGTTGACGAGGTTATCAAAGGCGGGCGAGAGGATCGACGTAGAAGCGGCCGGGGAGGCTGGGCGATGTTTGCTGCCGGGGTGGCGGTGCCTGTGTTCTGGGCAGCGGCGCCACCACCGCCGCCCATTTCGCCATTCAAGAACGCATCGAGCTCCTGCTGGTTACGAAGTTCCTGTCTGATGAACTCCAGCCTAAAGGGCCCAAAGTTGAACATCCGGTGTCGTGGGGAGCGGGTTGAGGCTCGTCGTGGTCCTGGGGGCCGGCGTCGTTGTTCTGAGGGTCGGCACCGTGGTCATCTTGGCCGGGTCTTTGAAACGGCGCCGGGACATGGCGCTGCTGGTCGTTGAGTTGGCCTTGGCCGGGCTGTTGCGGTGGCTGAGGTTGGGCCCCCGCCCCTGGGATGACGCGAGGGCGGCGATTCGAGGGGGCGGTCCGTCAAGCACAACCGGGCTTCGGCACGTGGGACACACTTGCTGGCGCTCGAGCCAGCTTCTGAGGCATCCGAAATGGAGGATATGGCCGCACGGGAGTTTCTTGGGCCGGGTCCGCTCGACGGCACCGGGGTTTGCTTCAGGGTTCCAGGGGCGCATTTCTTCGCGGCAGATGATGCAAGTGTCTTCACGATCAAGATCTTCGGCGGTGGCGTCTGCGTACTTGCTCATGCTCTGAATGGCTCGGCGGTACTTGAGAAGGGCAGAGAGCCTCTTAAAGAAGGCGCTCGCGGTGATATAGACGTCCCTCATAATATGGACGGGGAGGCCGTAGAACATTAAAAGAACGGTAAAGAAGGCGACGTAAATGGCGAGCTTGATAAAGTCGGTAAACAGCTCGAGGGATAGGACCCACTGACCCTTGGCCTCCCAGCCAGGGACTTCGATGTCCATCTCCTCGATATCGTCGGGATTGGGAATGTCGTGCTCGGATATGGTGTGCTCGCGGCCTTCGGCTTCGGCGGCCTCGCGTTCGCGCAGCATCTGATCCCTCTGCTCCCGCACTTCTTGGCGGCGCTCAGCGAGCCTCTGCTTGGTCTGGTTTGCGACAATCTTGGCATCGACAAGGGCGAGGGCGTAGCGGGCATTTGTGCGCAGGGAAGACGCGGACAAGACGGCAAATTCGAATAGGAACATGACCATCATATTGGGGCGGGCCTGTTGGATAACGGTGCTGATACAGTACCGTAGCAGCCACAAATCGTAGATGGTACTCATCAAAAGGGAAACGGTCAACCTGGTGTGGAAGAGGCGGGGGTTCGCGGGAGGTTGCTGCTCAAGGATCTCAAGACGACCATCGCCAATCCAGCCCCACACCTTGCCCGTGACGAGGGAGGTAAACATGACGAGGAACCAAGCTCCAATCTCCTCCCGGAATATTGTCATGGCCAAGCATGTCTCGGTAATGGCCACCCAGGCCCGGTCGGAGAGTTGGTCGACCTCGACGGCCCGTAGGCGGCCAAAACAGACTCGTTGAAGACCAAACATGAAAGCACCGTAGACTATATAGATGAAGTTGATGAGTGCCTAAGAGTATGCCAAGTCGAGGTTAGAAACGATGGAAGCTTGTTGGGTCGCGAAGGCGAAGTCGAAGTCGAGCTCACGCGGTGGAGCAAGGGAGTAAAAATAGAGGGGCGTATTGAACTCACCAACAAACAGAAGTTGCTCTGGGCAAGGTAGACCATGGCAGAGTAGAAGTTGGCACGCTGGTGGAAGGCGGATATGACAACGGAAACGGCGAGGGCCGTCGAGGCCTAGACAAGAACATGTTAGCGGGGCATGATTCCACGTAAGGGGAGGGAGCTCCCCGAGCTGGGGAGGCCAGAGAAGCCAAAAGGGAGGGAAAAGGCAAAAGAAAAGAGTGCTCAAGAGGGCAGCAGAAAAGTCGTAAACCTACCCCCGCGTACCAGGCCAGCCGCATGCTGAGGTCTTGGGACCAGTGATCAGCAAGTAGCTAGCTCCTGTTCGATAGTCGACGGTAGAAGAAGCGATGGAGACACCTAGGAATCCATTCTCATCTTGGATCAGCTCCCGGGTTGCGATGGTGGACTTCGTATGACGTCGTCAATCGATCGATTCTCACAAGGGAAAAAGAGAGTGGTTTTGGGGGATGTGAATGAGGGACGACGTTGGCGGAATGGGCGACGGATGCACCGGAGGGGAGGTCGAGAAAAGGGAGGATGTGATGGTCGGTTTGGTCGCTCGTGTGGTTTACTGCACTTCGTCGAAGCTGGCATCTTCTTGCATTGGCCCCCATAATCGCCTGCCCAGGTCGTAGTTGCCATGTGTCGATGTTGGCGTCACGTCGACGCTGATTCGCCCTCATAGCCATCACGTGACTATGGCGTGGTGGACAGCTGGCAAGTTCGGTACGTACCGAGCAATTGGGACAAGGACGGCGATTTGAGCAAATGGGGAAGCTCCAATGGAAGCACGGCCCACTCTTATCACGATCTTGGGGGAGCCTCTGAGACAGCATGCTCTGGTGCGAGGACAGGTCTGTCATTGCTCGGAAGAATCCAGTTCGCTGGCGCAGAACCCACCAATAAATACCGTTTCTGCTCATCCTTAATCATGACGACACTTTTGGAAAGGACTTGAAGCTGGAGCTGGTGGTTTCCCCTTGCTTGCTTGCCTTTTCCCCGCAATATTTCCGCATTCAAAGGTGAAATGTGCACGACCGGCTCTGCCTAGCTCGATTTCTCGTTGATTCCCGAAACACTCAGCGCGAGGTTGTGTATTAATAGAGGTGGGCATTCGAACGGTCTGAGATCAATTGTACGCTCACTCCGTACAATGATCCATTGTAAAGACTGACGCGGCGACTACCATATCATGCCGTGGAGAGTTTGTAGCTCCAAGCCGTCCGTCCACTACAGGTGTCGACATCACACACCAATTTGTAGTATATCGGTTTTCTCCACAATCTATCTTTATTTTCCAAGTCTAGATAGAAATCCGAGATTCCGTTAGCATTCACAGAGTATGCTTACCAACTCCGGCGTAATTGCAATTCATCGATCTCGGGTGGTGCATCCTCTCCTCCTCATGTCCCCCTCCGTTCCCCGAAATCCGCGTGGACGACATTGGATCCTTTCCACCCCCTTGTCCCCTCCCCGTTGAAACCAGGGCGATGGCCATCTCACGTCCTTCTCTTCCCTCGTCTAGTTTACACTCCCCCATCTCATCTGCCGCGTCGTAAAAACCTCACCCCGCGTTTCTGTCATTTCACATGTGATTCCGCAACGCCGCAAGTGTGGCTGCATTCCCGCTCTAGATCCGTATATGCGAGTCGGCTCTGTGGCTAAGCCTTCCTCTCCCGCCAACCAAACCGTGCCCACTACGCCCCATCCTGCCCTTTTTCGCCCTTTTTGGCCCTTTTTGGGGGACAGTGAACGGGTTCTCCCGACCTACTGCCGGGCTCCGGATATAAAGAAATGGCGAGTCCAAGGATTTTTTTAATTCTTTTTTTCCCCTTCCTAGAGGCCCCGGATCCTTCTAGTCAGCCCCCTTTTACACAGAGTCGAGGCTTTGTTAGTCCAGGACCGCCTTTGAAACTTAGTGAAGCTTGCACGCCCTGACGGTGTAACGCCGGCTGTGGCCCTGTCATCAAGTGCACCATTTGGTCGAGTCACGGTCACTGCGTCACTTCCGATACCCCGTCCGGCGCAACACCCAGCGCTGGATTCAATTGCCGAGGCCCACCTTGACCCCTCCTCCCCCAAAAGTGATGACCAAGTGCCCCAACTTAGACGCGGCGTAGCCCCCAGACCACCCAAATTTTCATGATAGCAAATCACTCTCCGGCCACTACCACCTCTTTTGCCTACCGGCCGCGGAACTCGTGATCACCCCTTGCTGTCTATCCGCCTTGTCCTAGTCTGTCCTCTGAGTGTGTCTTTTTTTTTCCTTCTCCCGGGCCTCTCAAAGCAGGCAGCATTCCTCCATTCCCCACGCCTGTCGTTGCGCTTGGTCATCTCTTGCCCACGCCGCCCCTCCTTTTCTTAGTCGCATCTCCGACATATCCTTCCTGCCGGAACTGCCATTCTTATCCCGAAGAGCGCCTTTATATATCCATCCTTTTGTGAAACAGAGCCGCCTCCATCACATACTTTTTCTTCGTCTAAGCCGTCATCACCTCCTACTTAGTCGCGTTTCCTTCCTCCCCCTTCTACACCTTTCCCTCTCCACATTTATAACCTGCCCCATCCCACCCTTTGTCCCCTTTTAGATTTTCTTTTTTTTTCCGGCTCCGCTAGAATTCTGTACCCCGGATTTTCTCCTTCTGCTCTTCTGTCCAGGTACCCGCGTGGCGTCGGTCACTTGCTTCCGGCCTAGACTTCTCTACCAGACTTGGTCACCTGCATCCATCGCTCCTCGCCAAGTGTCTCTTATACATACACACACACACACACACACTCCCTCTTACACACGAGCCATACTTCCATACCTATACACACATACACGTCCGCACAGGATAAACACAGGTTCTCTCCCTACTACGTGCGGCCTCGCCCAACTCACTTGTTCGTCCATTCAAAGACAGCAGGGACCAGGCCACAAAAGCAGATATAAACCAGCCCTTCCACCGCCGTCATGGCGACATCTCTAGCTCCTATCGTGACTCCGGCCTTGATTGCCACCATCCGCCGGTACCCCAACCTCCCGCGCCATTCGTGGTATTTCGTCGCCGCCACCACCCTCTCCATCATCAACCGACCAGACGAAATCACCCAAATTTACAAGTATGCCCTCAACAACGGCCTAGACCAGGATCAGGTCGATTCTACCCCCAACATCGAGGAGCAGCTCGCCATCTCCCGGAGGATACGAGAAGCCATTATCAAGTCCGCCGCCATCGGTGGCCTTCCCAAGGTATGTTTAAGCCAGTTTCGCCGTCTTGCCCCTTCTCCTTCTATCGTCCAACGTAAACCAAAACCACCAAAAGAAGAAAGAAGAAAGAAGAAAGAAGAAAAGAAGAAAAGAAGAAAAGAAGAAAAGAAGAAAAGAAGAAAAGAAGAAAAGAAGAAAAGAAGAAAAGAAGAAAAGAAGAAAAGAAGAAAAGAAGAAAAGAAGAAAAGAAGAAAAGAAGAACAGAAGAAAAGAAGAAATAGAAAGTCATGTTTACCTCGTGCGCCAGCCATCCTCTTTGGTTGGATTTGCGTAACAAGGACGCTGCGGTCCTATACCCTTCTTTGTTTCCTAGTCACGGGCCGTAGCCAGGACGCGACTTTGAACAAAACATTCGTTTCCCCCTTTACTAACACGACAAACCTCACCAGGCCATCAACGCTCTTCTCGCCCTCAAGGCCGTGACCCCTACCCACCTGGTCGACGAGCCCATGGCCTTCTCCCCCACCCTCAGGCCCGTCGAAATCTACGACACGCCCTCCTCCCAGATCCTGCTCCGGGGCCAGACCTTCTTCGACATGGTGTACGGCAAAGTCTCCAAGCGCGTCATGGGCCAGATGGACCGCTCGGGCACCGAGGATCTCGGGTTGACGGCGAGGCTCATGTACGGCTACGTCTTGAGCAACACAAACGTCCTCTCGCCCGCCGAGACGTCCTTTGTCCTTATCGCCGGGCTGATTCCGCAAGATGTGAGTTGGTTCCTCAAGCCCCGAGCCCTATATATCTCTATTTCCTCACCCCTCACCCCTCACCCCTCATGCACAGATCAACCGCTAACGAAGATGAACTTTTTCTCCTACAGGTTAATCCTCAGCTCAAGGGACATCTCAAGGGTGCCCTCAACGGAGGGGCCACAGTAGCTGAAGTCAAGGCTGTTCGGGATGTCGTCATCAAGATCTGCGAAGCCTCGGGCATGAAGAGGATCACAGAAGACTCCCCGGCGGTTGGGGTTGGAGAAATGAAATCGCCAACCTATGAGGCATCCCAAATGAGTCTAAACTGGGGCGCTGTGGGGGTTCCTGAGATTCAATCCTTCCGTTGACCCTTAGGGCCCTCACCCCCTTTTTTTTTCTCCTTTGCCCTATGAAGAAGCTCTAATCTCCTCCATCCTCTCTTTTGTCCCCCTCGAGCCGAGAAGCAAAATGCGAGGGTCCGATAGGTAGCTATGCCGGAGGGTCATGGGCACCGCCAAACTCTCTCGCCGCCTTTCCTTGCTACCCTTCTCGCACTCTGGAGAGGGTCCTTCTGTTAGTCACAGCAGATGTGTCTAGCCTCCTTGATAGAATAGCTGCGCGATTCAAGTGAATCGCATCGAGACACAATACTGGCGAGGAGGAGGTGGAAAGGGGTTAAAAGGCTAGGAGAAAGTCCGTCGAAACGGGGTAGCTCTTCTCGCATCCTTCCCCTCTTCTCTTTTTCCGATACTGTTGTGCCGGCTTGATCGAGGTTAAGAAGAGCGCGTGCGGGAAGCGGGTTTCTCTTTTCGGAAGACGTTTAGAAAAAGAAGAGCAAGACAGCGTTGCTCGCGGGGAGTATGTTGATTCAGCAGAGCGCATGTTGTTTTATTGTTAGATTTTGAGCGTGCCATTTTCTCATCCTTAGACATTTCTGTACACCAAGTTTCAATATGCATTATTTAAATCGTTCTTTTCCTCGGTTGCTCTCTTCTAAAAGCCCCAATCCCGTATGTCAACCCACTTTCAGTATCGTGAGGTAAACGGTTCGGGTATTGATCTGTGCTGGAACCAGATAATCTGCCAAGTAGCCATCATCCGTTTCTCGGCTAGCACTCTTCATTGATAAATCTGAGCCAACAATCCAATGCCATGCCTCTACTGATGTCCTAAATCCCCAGCCAACACCCCAGCCAACACCGTCCAAGTGTGGGCTATACGGGCAACCGGCCACAGACTTAGAGAACCACCACGTAGTGTCCTCCTGACGAGTAGACTTGACAAGGCTCAAGACTTTAACCAAGTTTCGGCTGGACTATAACGGAAAGGGTCAAGTCGGAGCTCTGATCGGAAAGAGCGTACGTGAAAAACTGTCGCTGCTATGTCCTCGTAGTAGACGCGGCCTGTTGTTCTAACACGTAGTCTATGCAATTCTCTACTTTAGATTCTGAGCTACACCAGAAGAATTTTTAAAAAAGCTTAGGGAATTCCTGATTCCATCCGCAAGAGGGAGAAGGGGAACGGGGTACTAACGGAAGGCTCCGCGACACATGTGGGTCCGGGCCCGGCCCACCGAGAATCGGAATCCGGAGACGTGGACGTTGGTTTGCACAAGAGTCTTTCCCCCTCCACACGGTGCCCGCCGACAATTGCTTGTGGACCTAACTTCGGACCCGGACCGTTGAAAGGCACCATTGCCAAGAATGCAAAAAGAAAATAGAGGCCTGTGGCTAAGAAAGGGTAAAGTCGGAGGAAACTCTCCACCTCTATTCCCAGCGCAGCCCAAACGGGGGCAGAGTGAGCACGAGTATTCCAGCAGCGCAGGCACCCACCTCTCGCTGTTGGTTGGGTCGGTTCCCAATCGCAATGTGCGCCCGATTCAGTCGTCCCGCCCCCGGCCAGGCCATATTCGCCAGTCCAGTCCAGTCTATTACCCTTTTGTTCAACAACCCCAAAACCAACAAAAAGAAAAAGACGGAAACACAAAAGAAGAGAAAAAAAGAGGGAATGGACTCGGTGGGGAACACGGAAGGTTTCTTATCGCCGACCACCGCCCCTTGGCCAGTTTTGCGTCCAGCGCAGACAACCGAAACGTGAATTCGGCCGGCCCGCGCTGGACGCACCCCGAATGCCCAGTCTGGATCCAAACCGAGAAAAGCCTAGAGCTGTCACTCGAACTGCACCCAGCGGCCGAGAATCGGCGGAACCGAAAAATGCAACCCCCTACTCCTTCCATTCTTTCCATTCTCTGCAAGTGGGCCAAGCAAACAATCAGAGGGAACAGCCTGTGTCAAAAATCGGCATCGTGAGTCGTCCCTGAGCGAGAGGTTACACTTGAACCATTTTTTTTTCCATTCTTCTAAGTTCTTTCTCAACTCTCAGAACCCTTCACCCACCTGTTGATTCTTCTCCTGCTCCCGCCTTACACTTTGCCATTTCGACCAAGTATATCCGACTCAACACAAGCCCACCCGCCCGATTCCCATTCCCCAGTGACACGCCGCAAACAAAACTCCAAAGGACCAACGCCTGCCTGCACACCTTTTGAGATCAATGTCCAACCCGTCTCGTCTGGTCTGAACCGTTGCGGTCCGCAGCACCTTCCAAGCCGTCATCGCGTGACATGCCTCCCCCAGAAAAGTCGAGATTAAGATGCCACCTCCCATGGTTCGTCCCTCTCCCACCGCCCCCACCTGGTCCCCGTACCGTACCCGTTCGTACACACCCACACACACTATAATGTTGCGAGAGAAAAGGCAAAAGGCTATGACGCTGCAGACACACACAAAACTACAAAGGAAAGGGGTGGAGCGAGAAGGCATTGGCCCCCAAAATAGATCTGATTCTGCACACACCCTCAAGCGTGACATCCAAACACTCCCAAAAAGAATGTCCCTTGTTCCCTCCTCCCTCTTCTTCCGTCCAATCCCAGTGCTCAATAGCCGAGATACACCCCATCTACACTAGTATGGATCCCATTGATCCGCCAGCCCTACTACATTACTACACTACGACACCTGTGCTGTCCTCGTCCCCACAGACTTGAGAATCGTAGGCTGCGGCGCGCGCCACTCGACCCTGCCCGTTCACCTGTGGAAGAGCTCTTTGGATTCTTTCCTGCGGGTTCTGTTCTTGATTGTCGAGGGGAGAAACGAAGATGCGAAAGAAAGGGATGCAGGTATCGTAAAAAATGGCCTTGATTGACACCTAGAAGAAAAGAAAGAGGGGTCCTGTACCAGGCAGGATGAACACCAGACGGGTTCATCCCAGGCTGCAAAATGGGCGATTTGGACCACCAGATCTTCACGAACAAGCCCCAATACAGTTTGTTTGCCTGCTCCACAGCGTTCCGATTTTCTCCATCCTTCCCTGCCCGAGATGGGCCGGGTAGCAGTGAGAGAGGGAACTATGGGCGCAGCGGCATCAGCATTCTTTGCATCGCTACTGACCATATCTTTAGAAAATCACAGGGCAAAAGCAGAGTCAAGAGGCGAAAAAGATAAGAGTGAAGAAAAAATATTATATATAAAAAGCCATCTTTGGGGATTTTTGTATACTATTCATACCATTTCCAACGGATTCATTAACATCATTATGTGAGCAGACAGAAAAACCCACGGTCCCATCGTCAACGCGACGTCGCGCCCGTAACATCTCGACAATTATAGACAGAAAAAGGAAAAGAGATACCTTGCCTTGTTTTCCAACCTTGGGGTGTGTGTCTTCAGACCCTCCCCAAGAGGAGCCAAGGGACAAGTAAAGAGAAAAAGCCCAAGAAAAAAACCAAAGGCAGGAGTTTATGTACCTGGAGATAGAGAGGGGGTATCGATAGCAAAAGAAACGCCTCTTCTTGCCGTCTTCTTCAACGAATGAAGTCGAGCTAGCAAGGAGATAAGAGTGGGAAGAGAGAGAGAGAGAGAGAGAGGGGAAGTGATCTCCAAGACAGACATGGTTTGGTGTGCCTGCCCGGACGAGGCCGAGGCGGAGAGGGAAAGAGGGAGAGAGAGAGAGAGAGAGAGAGATAGTGTGTAGGAAGTTGCGCCGCCCAAGTTCGTATGCCCAAATATCCTCCATCTAGTTGATCCATAGAAAATATCCATCCAAGACGCCAAGTGAACAAGAAATCAAGAGAGAAAATGTCAAGAAACCAGGAGTACATGTTTTTGCGCTTACGCCTGCACGGGAGCGCTGAGCATGTCCCTCATCTGCTTGAGCTCATCCTCGGTGGGGTCGTCCGAGATCCAGGGGCCCTTCTCCTCGTCGGTGGCGTGGAGGAAGCCCTCGGCCCTCTTGAGGGTCTGGACGTCGAGGTCGGTGACGTAGGAGCTGTCAACGTCGGAGAGCCTGACGCGGACCTCGTGCTCCGTCGAGAGCATCATGTCGTCCTTGGCGAGGCGGCGGGGTCCCTCGAACACGGCCATGACGCGCTTCTTCATCGTCATCTGGCCCTTGTCGAAGCCCCAGGACGAGGGGTAGTCGCGGCGGTTCTTGCGGCCGCGGCGGGCGTGAAGGAGGACACCCCGCGGGAGTGGGTCAAGCCGCGCGACTTTTGCACGCCGTTGGCCGGGTTGCCAGCCTTGCGCTTCGAGCCGGCACCGCCCTTCTTGAAGGTGGGGGCCTCCTCGTCCTCGTCCTCGTCGTCCTGCTGCATGTCCTCGTCCTCCTCCTCTTCGGCGTCTTCCATGCCAGGCATGGGGGACATGGAAAGGGGAGGTTGTTCTTCTCGAGGGTCTGGATGACCTCGCGGTCATTCTCCACCTCCTGCAGCCTCTTGGCGTTGACCGCCTCGGCAGGGTCCTCCTGCTGGACGATGCGAAGCACGCAGTCGTCGAGATGCTCGTAGAAGTCCTGAGCGTTTCCAAACGTCTGCGAGCAGGTGCTACACTTGCCAGTGGCATCAGGGGATAGCCCGAGAGCCTGCTGGCACCCGAGGACACGGTGGAAGGCGTCTTCTTGCGGCTGTTGGGAGGGGTCTGCTCGACGCCGTGGACGGCGGTCAGATGCCTCTTGAAGACGTCGGCACGGTTGAACGACTTCTCGGCAGCGGAGCCGGAGCCGGGGCAGAAGCCGCAAACCATGGTACCCTTGTAGTGGGTAAGGGTATGTCTGTTGCGGTCGTACTTCCTCGAGAAGCCTTTGGTGTGGTACTCGCACGTCTGGATGGGGCACTTCTCGGGCCTCTCGGTCTGGTGGGTCAACATGTGGGCCTTGAGATCCTTGAAGGCCTTGCCGCAGTCGGGATGGGGGCAGCGCGACTTCTCCTTGGACTCGTCGCTGCTGAAGGGGGTAGCCTCGGAGTAGTTGGGGAGACAAAGGGGTGGCTGGGCCGCCGCGAGCCGTTGGTGTCCATGGGGGTCTGGGCGGCGTAGGGACTGTAGGGCTGCTGGAAACCTCCGTGGAGGAAGGGTGACTGGCTGCCGTTGCGCATCATGGGCTGAGGCGACGACGCGCCGTGAGACAGAGCGGGAGAATTGGGATAGGCGTTCGCCGTGGACTGGAAGGGTGCGTCAAATGTGATGTGGATTGGGCGGCTGATCTCGGGATGGATGAGCGACGGGTCTAAATGCGGTGAAGATCGTCTTGGTTAGCTTGGAAGACTCGGCCTTGGGGTGGTAGAAGCATCGGGTGCGAAACGCTTCTCGGAATAAAAAAAAAAAAGTAAAAGGACCCAAAAGATTGAGTGGACACAACAGGGAAAATAAAGAGGTGGAGGGTGAAGGCGAGGGCGAGGGCTTCATCGACCTGACCGACACACTGCCACGCTTGGGGCCTCCGTTGAGGGAAAGCCCCATCCCCAAAAGCGGAGATTCGCGCGATCTATTGGTGCACACCTTTCCCTCTTTGGCCCACCACTTGCTTCTTCCCAAGTGGGTATGCAAACGTGCAGATCCGTTGAAGCCGACAACAAGCCCATGGATCCTTTTTTTTGCTTTGCTCTCGCAAGAAATGAAGAGGGAAAAAAACTCAAAAACTCAAGGGCACTCGCGCCAAGGTTCTGAGGAAAAAAAAAAAAAAAAAATGCAAACAAGTAGGCGTCAAAACTCACCAACAAAGCCATGAGGCTTGGTGCCATTGCAGAAATCGTAAGAAGCGTATTCGTCCATACCTGGGCCAAAGGTCGAGTACTCGGTACCGGTAGGGAAGTAGTCGTGCTGACCGACGATGTTGGGAGAGACGGTCATGGTCTGCGGCGCCCACTCAGGAATGGCGGCAAGTTGGCCGTGATTCGACTGAGGAGAGCCGACGGCGGAGGAGGCAGCGGAGGGTGCCGAAGTGGTGGAGAGGTTGGAAGATCCGGCCCTCATGTCGCCTTCGTCAAAGGGGCCGCTGGGCGAGGAGCGGGTATTGTACATGTAGCTGGGAGCCTCGGCATAGAGCGCCGGGGGCTCGTAGGCCATGGTCGCGGGGAACATGTCCTGTGTGGTGGTGAAGGGGTGAAGGTGTGGGCATCTGCCGTCAGGGACATGTCCATGGGCGCGCTGGAGAAGAGGGCCTGGGGAGGGTCGGGATACCGCGAGTAGTCGTTGTCGTCATTGGCAGCGGCCAGGTGCCTGGTGAAGGATTGTTCTATCGAGAGCATCTTGGAAGAGATTATGTGTGGATGTGGATGTGGGAGATGGAGTGGGTAGGCTTGGTTCTCGCCAAGAGGATCCCAAGAGTGATTGGGAAGAGAGGTGATGAGCAAGGACAAGTCTGAGAATGGGGGGGTCGGCGCCTGGGTTTATAAGTGTCTGCGCGGTGGAAACGAAGGCATGCGATGGTAAAGGAGCCCAGAGAACTATGGCAGCCGAAAAAGGACCCATGTTAGTGACATTCTCTCATCTAAGCGTGTTCCATTCGCTGCCTTCCAAGACAAACACCCGTCGCTGCGAGGAAGCCCACCCCAGCCTGGACTTGACTAGAGGTGGGTTGGCCCGCATCGAGTCGGCCCCATGTGTTGGGCACGGAAGATGCAGTGGAAAACAAGGTCTTACCTTCTAGTTGACCATGCCAGCAAATTGCTTTCTGTCGTTTGCACGGGTTCTTTGATGTCGGAAGACGTACGTGTCTGAGATTGATGTATAGATCTGGTTCAGAAACGAGGGGGTAGACCGGTTGAATCGCGTGTAAGTGGTAGATGTAACGAGAGTCAAGGTTCAATCCGAGTTGAGGTCCAAGAAGGGGGTTGGGTTGGGTATCGCCAAGTGTCTGACTTCCGTTTAGTGAGTGGCAGTTCACAAACGTGAATCAGTGAGGTGAAGAAGAAGAAGGAGGAGGAGGAGTGTATATAAGTCGACAAGATCGAAGGAGTCTTGGACGAAGGAAAAGGTGAGAATGGATCGATCTCAAGAGAGGTGGTGGGATGGAGTTTGGGGGCCTTGGAGATTCATATACTCACGTACCCTACCTCGAGCCCGACGACCAAGAAAAACCACCAAGGGCCGCTTGCACATCCAATCCACATCTCCCACACGCCCACACGTCCTCCAAACCCCCTGGGATGCTCGACACGACGGTAAGGAAAAAGGAAGAAGGACTTGGAGGGGGACTAGCCCATCTGGTAAGAGGCGGAGTCCTGCCTGCATGCTCTGATGTCCCAGGCTCGCACCTTATTTTGGTGGGCACTCTTTCAAGTTAGGTCGTGTCGGAGCCATCAGTACCTTCAAGGGGTGGAGAGGGCGGTACAACGACGGAAAACCCAGAGTGGTGGCAGAGGCAGGGCAGGGATGGGAGGTCTTTAGGGGGTATAGCAATTGGTATGGGCGTGGGTGATGGACGTGGGCTAGGCCAAGGGGGGCGTCTCTCTCGCGCTGCCAGAGCTCCCTGCTCCTTCACTCACTCTGGTGGTATCCATCGATGTTTGGGGAGGGTGTGCGAGATCAATCATGAAGAGCAGGGGGTGAAGTCAATCGAGGGGGCGTTTAGAGGGTTGAGATGCGAGGGTGTGGCTTCAAGGCCTCTGGCGCTCGAATGGAGGGTACCGTACTTGGGCCAGAAGAGATGAGCACAGGGGTTGTTGTATTGTACTGTACATCCACGCCTCTTTTGTGCGGAAACGGCAGACGAGAGTGGTCCAGGGTGGAGGGAAGCTAGGGTGTGCCAGTTTGACGAGTGCGAAAAACACGTCCCAATATTAGCGCATTGTACCAAACTCTCCCAACCCGACTTTGGATAGACTTGGGCCATTGAGTAGACTGCCGTGACAGAGACGCTTGGGGAGAGGGACCAGCGCGGCACAGTCCAGGGGGTGAAGCAGGCCCTTCAGGCCCCTCGCCCCCCCTTCCCCTTGCCCGCGTACATCGTCGAATAAAAAGACAAGGGGTTTGTGCTAGTTGCCAGTGACTCGGGCAAAGAGAGCGAGAGAGAGAGAGAGAGAGCAGGCAGAGGGAGAGAGATTATTGCCCAAGTCTGAGAGACACTGTTGCGTCCTCCCTTGGACAATGACAAGCGACACACCAAGACCCCATTCAATCTCGGAAACCCCCAAGAGAAACTAGAACCTTTAGAACCACTCAAAAGAAAGCCGCCTGTCGAGATGAGATGAATCAATTGGTAGAGCCGGTGAAAAAAGGGGGTATTGATCTTATGAGAATTTGATTTCCCGGAATCCAGCCCAGAGGTAAAAGTCAAGACTGCACAGGGCGGATTGGTCCTGCCTCGGGGGCGACAACAGCAACGGCAGGGCACGAGGGACACCAAGCCAAGGCCTCGAGGGCGCTACAAACACGGGGACCCGTTCTGTCTGCTTCAGTGGGTGCTCTCACTGCTTTTTCCCCTTTTCAGAGGGCTGGTAATTCCTCGGGTTTTCTTTCCTTACTTTTCTGTTCTCTTGGTTGCTTTCTCGCTCACTCCAGGTTCCTTCCTTTTCCTTACTTCCGTCCTCCCAGTCCCACCACGGAATTTGTCCACACTCTCAAATGTACATTGATCCCAAAGCGCAGGCTCTCCACCTCCCAAGTACAAGCAATGAAATAGCTCCGTAAATCCGTTGCTTGGCCCCATCCCACTCTGGTGCTTGCTGGCTCTCCTGCGTGTGGCCTTTCCCATCCACCATCCCTGACCTCTCTCGTTTGAATGTACCCCTAGTCATCCGTCCCCCTCCCAGAGATCACTCTACACAATGGCCCATCGAAGGTGGGAACAGGATCGCTACGGGGGCACGAAGAGGGAGGAGGAAAAAGGAAGGAAAAGGGAGGGAAAAGTTGGACGGTACCCGTCGCGCTGGATCCCCCCATGTCCTCCTGTGTTTTTTTATGTTTCTCGGGGCGGATCACATCGCCATCGAACAGGCGGTGCAAGACAAAATCTTGGCAAATCTGATTTTCAATCGCTTTCATGCTGGATTCGCGCAGGGATTTTCGGCATCGCAGCTGCCCAGACAGGGTAAGATCTCGCAAAGTGAACGTGGGTATGACAGACGTTGCTCCAACCTCATCAGGCGGTCCCTTGTTCGATGGAACCTCATTTTTTATATTTTATTCGTTTTGGAGGAACTCTTCTCGCTGAAGTGCTTGCTATCCGCTATCCCTCTCCCTAGCCTGGCGAAACATCCCCATGCTTCCTTGTTTGCCCATCCACACACCATCGATATCACGACACAGAAAGGGAAGAGGAACGAGGAAGGATTCGGCTTCCCAACCCTCCCACTCCCCCACCCTTGCTCGTTGGCTTCGCGGAAAGGAGGGATACCAGGAAGATCAAGAACAAGAAGAAGGAAAATAATACAAAGTACCATTGAGAAAATGGCTTGTCAATAGTATTGTTTTCAAATGCGTGCTGGGACCCGTTGAAAACGTGCCGCGCCACGACATGGGCCCGGTCATTACCATGTCCTGATCACCACGCCCCTTCCTCGTCACCCACTCCGCACTTTCCGAGTGTCTGGATAACAGAAAGGGTATGATGTACTAGTTTAGCAAGGAGACCATCACCACTTCGGCGTTGTACGCCGCTCCCGCCCGTGTACACACACACGCGCGAGCGCACACACTTATACGCAGTCCGCTCTGCCACTTCATCCTCTTTCGCGCTCCTGCTGTTGTCACTCGTAACACCACTTGTACTTGCCACTGGTTTTCGTCCTCTTTCTGCTTCGTTTTCTTTCTTTTTCCTTTTTTTCTTTCTTTCTTTTACCCCCTCCCACCCGCCAAAAGGAAAGAAGGGCGGGGGCGCCGGGTTGTGGGACGGTAAGCAAAGCTGGTAACCCTCATGGACATGATCTTCGGGGAGGGGCGCGTAAACGGAGATTTGCAACAGCCTGCAGGCTGGAATTATATTGGACAGACAGGATCAAGCAAGTGGGGAGAAAAAGGGGGGTCAAGAAATGCAAAACCCGACAAAAGCGAACCTATGACGACTGCAAGCCTGGGTCACGGCGCGGTGACCGGCAACCAGAAAGAAGCACAATCCCAACGACAGCAATATGCAAAACAGGGTGACGAGAGATCGGGAGAGGTGGGAAGGGGGGCAAGGGGAGGGGAGGTGCGGCATAATTCCTCGATTTCCAATAGAAATCTCGCCAAAGGAACTGATGAAGATCGGATCGCATCAGCCGGCGCGTATGGATATGAGCCGGATACTACTCACGGCGCCCCGGCGCAGCCCTCCGCGTTCCCAGGGGAAGGGATCTGGGCTTGGGAATGTTGCATCTATCCGTCGATAGACCAACACGCTAATATTGGATTCCAAAGCTCATTATAGCCCGCCCCATTGATTCGAAGTTGCTTGCCTGGTCTGTTCCCGCTTCAGGCTGTCGCCTTCCAGCCAAGGGACCGGGGTTCTGATTCCTCTTAAAAGCAAGTGTACCATGAAAAGCGCATAGTGGGGGAAGAGGGCCAGCGAGGGGGCGGCCAAGGAGGGAACCACTGGACAGGAGGCGTCATGGACGTTGTTTTTTTGCTTCTTCCAGTTTTTTTCCCTCTTCTCCTTTTCATGCAAGTTTCATTTCCTTGTGACCGAAATCCTCAGATGGGTCAAGGAGGAGGGGGGCAAGCAGAGTCCTAGCTGCAGGACGACGCTTTTCGTCCAGTCCTCCAATGTTTGTTGCCTCCTCTCCGGGGACGCCTATGTTGGGCATTGGCTTGCAATCTGTGGGTGCGGGCCTGGGAAGGGGGCGAGGGAAAAAAGAAAAGAAAAAAAAAAGGTGGGACAAACTTGGGATGATGATGCGGGCGAACCTCCGCCATCCTCACTCATCCTTGCCATTTTGAACTCTCCGGTGCCTGACCAGGACCACAGGAGCGGTTCAAACCAGTCAGGTCACGCAGGTCCAAAGAACACGACCCTTTGAGTGACCTTCTTGGGGGAGGGCAGGCCCCGGCCTCCGGGACCGAGCCTTTCAGATCGAGTCTATCCCGAGCGGCCATAGCCTTTTGCCAGTCCTGTTTTCCCCTTTGATAGACGAAAAGGCGACAAACCTGAACCATCCTATCCAACAAATAGTGGGAGACACCAGAATGGTGAAACCGCCCGGCCTACGCCCCGTACCCGCCCCTCATCCGCTTCCTCGCCGGACTAAAAGTGAGGTCTGCCGCAAAGGCACGATGAAGGACCCGCACGCATACTATCGCCCAACCGTGCTGTGCTCATCAAAGTACAGGCATTCGTGCTGGCGCCGGATAACGTTCAAGCCATGATCTGAACCCCCTTGCAGGGCTCTAGGGCCACCAAAGGGAAAAAGCAGGGGCCCATGGGAAGCTTCCGGCGAGCCCTATCACCGGCGAGCCACGACCCCTGTCGCATCCTTCCTTTTGTTTCTTTGGCCTCTCCACCCTCTCTCGTCCGCAATGTCGCTGGACGCCGCTAATATCCCGAATACCAACCAACCAGAGGCCAGAAGTGCCCTTTGAGGGAAATGAGCCTAGCACACAATAGATACGTGACAAGCCACAAGTGGTTCAACCCACCACCCAACACGAGATTTGATCCCATCCACGCACCTCTCTTCCCAAGCGCGCTCTTCGTTCCCACCCCTGTCACAAAACCTCTCATCCTTCTTCCCTCCCCCCTCCGCCATGTTGAATGTTGTCCGGTGCGAAAAGAGTGGAACGCCTCGAAATTCCCTGACCGACAGGCGTCATCGAGAACCTTAAAACTTTTACCCCCTTCCGTCCCATCTCGCTCGTGAAAGGGATGAGTCGATGCCAAGTCGATTATTTTGGGTTCCCTGCTATCACCGTTGCGCAGCCACCTTTTTGTGAATAGAGAGGACAGCCTCTCTAAACGTAGTCCTCCTTGATCATCATTAGTACATCTCCATCAAGGATTCTCTGGTGACCGATAATTATTCACTCCACCTCTGATCTAGTGATCCGCCCAACCGTTCTCCGATGCATTTGCGGGGATGTACCCTGGACCGCATGCACACTAAAAAGATTTTTGCCTTGTTCCTGACTCTTTGAATCCCTTCCTTCACTGTCGATCAACCGCTCTGTTTTCGGGCGATTCGGCCCCCTCCCCTCCCTCCCCTTGCTTCCCAATTTTTGCTGATTGCCACAAGTGCTCTCCCAACTCCCGTCATCGTAGTGCGCACTCACGGAGTGGGCAAGTTCGTGGCCGATCTAGGGTGGGGGAAGGCAGCATGAGGCGGGTCGTGCAAATCTCGATGGAGAATGCTTTCCCACTGCCCTTCCGATCGGCAAGGGTGACGCCAATGAGCCCAGCTGGGACGACGGGAAATAGTCAAGGTTACGTTCCGGACCCTTCAAAATCAGAACGGAAACAAACAAACCGACAACGGCCGTAGCTCTTGGCAGGTGACGATCCTCTTAGCGCAAACCTCTCCCCAAAGGAAAAGAGAGCAAAATTGTGGATGCACCTTGGCATCCTTGGAAAGAGATCTACTTGACCCCTGGACTCTCTCCGGCATGGTTCCATCGGGGGGGACTCTCCAAGGCTCCCGGGGCCCAGAAAGAAAGAGAAATGGAGAACACACACAGTACAATCCCGCGATTTTCAGCGCCTCCAGCTCGTCAGGGCTTTTGAGTGCTGGTTTTCGAGGCAAGGCAAGCAGGCAAGCAAGCAGGCAGGCACGTAATCGGCGCCATGACGCACCACGCAGTTCATGGCCAATTTAGATGGAGGGCTCCATGCCTTCCCGATGCGACTCTGTTCCCACACTCAAATCGGCCTCACTCACCCCGGCCGTCGATCACCATCCCAAGCTGTTGGGTGGGAGGTAGCAACAACGGAGGCGCGTACTCCTCGGCATTCCTCGTCAAGCAAATTGAACACCGCCCAGGTTGGTTGCGGCGTATTTGGCAGAGTGGGTGGTGCGGGAGTCGTCTCGATTCCCTTCTCCTCAGCCATCCTCGTCTTTTGATAGTTGACCCACTCGGACGCTAAAGTGATACAATCTAGCCATCCACTGGGCATGCCTTTGGCTGCCACCCAACTGAGACCCCGAGAGAGTACCGACCGAGTAAGCCGTCACGGGCCGAGTGACAAACTAGTGTATGGCCTAGCCCAAGTATCGGCTGGCTGCAATTCAATAGCACAACCGTCAGAGTGCCCTGTCACAACGAGTAGATCAGTTTTGTGATAGTCTCTTCTTCTGATTTCCCCAATGCCCGAAGTGTTGCCGTGAAGTTGCCTTAGTATGTCGAGGGAGCAGAGAGTGCGGGGCAGATCGAAATCTGATTCCCACCGGCCTCCGTTTCCAGTTGCCTGTCCAGGCAGTGCCCCAATCGCAGAACACTCACATGGCGCTTAATAGCCCCGCGCCCCTTTGGGATACCAGGCAGAGCAGCCTTGGGACAAGCAATTTTTGCATTTGTATTCTTTCTTTCCCGTTTCCCCCTTATTCGAAATCTCGGGCCACCGGCCGTTTCTTTCAGGCTTGGAGACAGACTCCAGAGTTCTGAGAGAGGCTCCTGTGGGAGGATGGCCCAAAATTGCGGTTAAGGTGCCCTTCCTCTACTAGCGGATGGCGCTTGGCTCTGTTCCAAATATGCCGGCCGGGGTCAGGGATTCTCAGCACAGACGTCAAGCCGCCTGACCGAAAACGCCAGTCTGGTTGGCTTGGTCAGTTCAGGGAGCGGCCTCTGATGCGAGAGAATTGACAATTGACTGATCAATCAGGACCTTGGTTATTCCCCTCCCTCTCCTTTTGCTCGGATTCAACCACAGTCAGTCACACAACCTCTGCGCGGGTATTCTACCCCTTCCTCATCCACGGCATCGTTTTCTCAGGCAGAAAACGAGCAGCTTTTCCAAGAGGGCCAATCACTGATGCCAAGAGTTGCCCCCTGGCCCCTTGTCGAGTGTAGCGTCTTTCCACTCATTGTTTTTTTATCCCTCTCTTTTCCTTGTACCCATGATGAGAGTGTGAGGGAGAGAAACGGAGTATTGAGACAAGGGCCCCATTCCCACGGGGATGTCTTAAAGGCAATTTTTCTTCATTTTCAGATCGAGCAGCCCCGTTTGCAGGAGACGGGCTGCCCAGTGACAGAGTATCACCCAACTCAGAGCTGGATCAATGTTTTGATCACCTTCATTCAGCTCGTGAACATGACCAGGTTGCAGTGTCGCACTGGTAAAAGATGACCCATAGAGAGTCCACCTTGCAATAATCATTCTCCCGGCATCGACGCAATAATAGTCTCCTTTGATTCTTGCGTGGCCGAACCTTGTTCCCTGTACCACTTCGTACTTCAGTTCAGGTTGACCCGAATCCTATCTTCCCCATTGCCTCGCTCGACCGCAGTCCAAGGAAGTGGCTAATATCCCGTCTGCGTATTGGTCGAGGGACAGAGGGAAAAACGAATGTTGGAAATGGCAGTGTAACATTTGAACGGCGATCAATGCACTCTTTCCTTTTACTCGTTCAAGTTTCTCTTCTTAGAACGCCCCAAAGGCCTCGCCCTTCCAAAAAGAAATCGCCGTCTTTCGATACAAGTAGGAACTTATAGTCAAAGGGGTCTGAGGAGAGATGCACCATGAATAGCACGTCTTAAATGGTCTAGCAGTGAAAATCAGCCGCTCGTGATGGTCGATATTCGTCATCAAGAAGGGGGACGCTGCCCATTCTCTCCTGTCTCACTAGATCGCTGCGTCCAAGCCGTGAGTGTCAAAGTGAAAAGATTATGAGTGGCCAGGAAGACTTGGCACTGTCAATCTCCACATCTAACCTCAAGCTAAGGAAGGACGTGCATCACGCTTGAGCACTCCTCTGACTGTCGCCCCTTGCTTCTCCCCGATGCCGCGTCTGGCATCGTGTCAAGTTGGTTATTTGAGAATCGACACTGTCGTCGGCTGGCTAGCACCTGCGACCCCGCGTGGGCTAGGAGCGAAAAGAGACCCATTCGGCGTGGGGCGCGCAAGGGTTTCTCGGCGAAGCCCCTCCATCCCCTGAGTCATTCAAATGGGCCATGTGAAATATTGATCGTGCACGACACAAGAATGCTCCGGCTGATGCATACACTTTGGGACACCATTTCGAGCCGTTCTGGACTCAATCAACCAACTACCACTAGCCACCAGGGTAGATGAACAAATCCTAGTGTAATGGAGAGAGGAGAGAAAAAAAGAAGAAGAAGAAAAAGGAGAAAAAAACTCAATGAGAGTGTGTAGTGTGCAGAGGTAGAGACAGGCAATTTCTCATGATCCGGCACTCTTTGAGTCGGCGCTCCTGCTATTAGCTAAGTGTCGAAAGCGGGAGTATTTGCCAAGCCGAATGGAAATGTGATAGCTCACAACAGCCATGGGGCAGCAAAACGTTGTCACCGCTTCCTCAAATCGATCTGGCTACTTCCCTGGGGGAAAGAAGGAAGGGGCTTTCTCTAGTCTCACACCTAATATGGACCGCTCTTTCCGATTGATGGCATGAGGTGATGTGATGAGGAAAAGGGAAGGTGCTGCCATTCCCCCTTTCATCACGAGCCTGGACCTGTCTTCTGTGAAGCCTCATACTTTGGTCGTGTAAGATAGTTGAGTGGAAATCCACATTATGCCTTATTTCGCTCCCCTCTCTCGCTCTCGTTAGTGAGTCAGTTTTCTCGTGTCTAGGAACGGGTGCGGGTGCGGGTGCGGCGCTCGGCTGTCCGCGGCCACTGCGAGGGGTGTTTCGCATCGATCGACTCGTCGGAACGTGTTTTTCTCTCTTCTTCTTCACCATCGCTCACCCACGAGGCTGATGTTCGACAGTTTCAGCGGGCACACCGTTAAGACAGACCCCACAAATTAGCTAACCGGCATATCCTACTCATGCCGAAATCTGCTCTCAATGCTCGGGTTGAGCGCAAAAGCTTCTGCCCAATAACCCCTGCTCCACCAATTGCCTTTATCGGATCCCCTATTCTCATTTCTATCCCCCTCTTGTGGCCGCTCATCCATCGGGCATTCTTATTTCTTCTCACATCATTTTCCTCCCCTTCTCCCCTTCTCCCCCCCTTTCTCCCCGTCCTGTCGCGTTCTGTGAGACAGCCGCCTGCGCGCGACCAGGCCGCCCAAGAATCAATCAGTCAAGGGAGAAGCTTAATTGTCTGGTTTCGGGAGCTTGGGCTTCAAATCCCAAGGGCCAGCCTATCAAGGCTCAACTTGCTAGGGTGGGTGGCGTTCTTGCCGGTGGTGGCGCGGCCAGTTGGGGCAGGATGATCTGCGCGAGGTATATAAGGAACTTTTCCAGTGTACTGGTGCCCCCGTTTTCTGTAGGTCCGCCTGTCATGTAGTCAAGTAGTGTAGCGTAAATGCAAGGTTGTTTTCAGTAGGAAGGAAGCGCTTTTCAACGCAGATCATTTACCCAAAGCAGGTCGACTTCCAGCTGCTCACTTCCCCGAGGTCCCTTGAATGCTCTTCAGGCTCCGGCTGTACTTGCTGCAAGCATCCACAAAGGTCTGGAGCTTGGCCACTGACCGGTGCAGTGGAGAGTTCTCATGGCGTTTCTTGAAGCCCCCGCCTCCCTGTATCCCTGTATCCCCCGGCCAGGCCACACCTTGTTGTATGTTGAAGCGCAACGGAATTTTCCCCAAAGATATCTCCGGACCTTTCACTCACCTGTCGCAATTGATCGCTGCAGGAACTTTAATGAGGAAGCCCTTGTAATTCATGTTGCGTGCTGCTTCCGCTACGGCCGCCGCCGAAAAAAAAAAAAGATTTTTTTAAACGAAAGCGAGTTGGATGGAGACGATGAGAATGCCCCGTGCTGTGAGACACGAACTCACGGGAGAACCCGTCACTGCTAGGAACTATACGGCCAATCTACAAATCCATGTAAGCCTCGGGGATCAAGGAAGAGCGAGAGAAGGTCGAAATAGGTATCAAGGCAAGACCCAAGCAACCAGCGCGATCGATTTTCTTCCGAGAATCCGGGAGAGATTTGTCCTTGAATCACACGCTGCCCAGGTCCGGCGTGCAGGTACAAGAGGATCGCCGACATGGATCCTCACGACCGCAGCTGCGACCGCAACAACACACCACCCCCATTTGGTACAAGTAGTGGTGCGGGTGGGCTTGAGATGGATGATCACTTCCCCAAGCGTTTGCTATAAAATTTTCAAATACCAAAACCTCATGATACCATTTAACATTACCCATGGGCGCAAACCCAAGACTTGGGAAGGGAGCGAGAAGGAACAGAGGAATTAAACTCCGTCTCCACCCAATGCTACTCTGCATTATCCGCCGTGCGCATTCTCTTTCGCTTTCTCTCCATTATCTCTTTCCTGTTACCCACGTCGTCGTGGGAGGGCTGTTGAAGGGTGGAAAAAGCAAGTACAGGAAGTCACGCGGGAGACAAGGGCACCCGAGCACCAATAAGCCAGAGACCCAGCGGGAAGGTAACTACACTTGCTAACGAGTAACGCTGGTGAACCTCGCCGTTTCCCCCTCCCCCTTTTGGTGCGCCGGCGAGTTCTGGGCGGGTAGTGGGTCACTGACTGTGGGTAGCGTTTTGGGTGGCAGGGTGGAGGACAGGCATGGGCAAAAAGCTGCAAGATTCAGGGTTGGAGGTCATGCTGGGCGCCATCGAGAGTTTGAAAGTCACTTGAAAGAAGCAATGACTAGCGATTGTCAGAGTGGAACGTTGCCGGCAGCAAGGACCCAAACAGCCAGTGAGAGGGCTAGGAGACGTATCCGGTCCACTCGGGATGTCGAGCTCCGAGATGCAAATCCTAGTCGAAAGCAAGACATCTCCAGTCTATTTGTCAACCCATCTTCCTGGATGGAGCAAGACGTGAGGCACTCGTTGTAGCGAGACACTGGGGATGGGGTTTCTTTGCTCTTTCTTTGCTTCTCATATTTTTCTTGTTCCTTTTTTTTTCTCTTGCTATTTTTCATTGTTTCCCTTTCTTTTGATCTCCGACCGAGCCATTCGAGGCGTTTGCACTGCACGATGATGGAAGCGAATGTCGTCTCTCGAGCGACTCCTGGGAGGAGCCCGAGCTATTTCTGGCATCTTTGGCCCATGAATGTCTAAAATAAAGAAGGAATGCAAGAATAAACACGCCTTACCACCCCCTACCCTGTGGCGGGTGGTTGGTGGTATGGTGGGGAGACTCAATGGATGTCCCCGACTATTCGTACGGAGAAAAGAGACCGCTCGCCAACCGTCAGGTGAAGGGTGCTGGCTGGGGATGCGCCCTGCGCCCGTGAGTGGCTAGCGCCTAGCACACTGGTCCAACGGGCATCAACGGAATTTGATAGATCAACATTGGCAGCTTGCGGTGTGCTTGCAAAAGTCGAGTGTCGACAGCAGGACCCAATCGGTTGCACTAGACAGGTCTAGATCTTATGTTTGTATTGATTTTTGAAGTCCGCCCCGATGGGTTGGCATTTGCTAGCACCCAACGAACGCCGACAACGCACAAGACACTAAGATGAGATGGCCACTGAGATCGAGTGCCGTTTATCATTCAACGTTTGAGTCTCCTCTGTTTGAGCCGTGCTCTGCTCGCTCCAACCACCACAACACGAGCCAGGGTGTGCTGGCCCATTATCGGTCTGTCCGTTTGCTTGCTCGGGACCGAGTCAAGGAAGCGCCCAATGAGAGCGCAGGGCGGCAAAACGTTTTGTGTGTGGTTTTGCATCAGTACAAGGTACGTACTTTCTGAGCAATGGGCGAACCGCTATCCTCTTCGCTCCTAGCACCGGATTATCTCTGGGCAGTATCCCCTCAACCAGTAAGGGTTCAAAACGAAACCTATATCCCATCAATCGTTATAGGGGAAGCCCTAGTAAGGTTGCATCCAAGGAATCCTTCTCGCGACGATCACCCGTGAAGCGACGCTGTGACGAGATCTTCCCCATGGTTCTGGTCGCTTCGTCATCTAAATCGACATGGGGGTTCCTCTTGCGTCTGTCTGCACACATAATATCCGCTGGAATTTTCATCTTTCCCCCATCAATGACTTTGGACAACTCGATTCTCCCTCAATCGCACGCCAAGCTGTGGGTCCACAACGGAAGAAAGCCGTTCCTGAAGAGGTGATTGCGCGAGTCCACCGCGATAGAGGTAGACGTACGAAGTACCACTCGCGTGACATGACAGACGAGTTGACAAACGACAACACCTCGTTATCGTGCCCTCGAACACACACAGACACACGCCCAAGCGGGAGACCGACGAGAACACTTGCATCGTGTTGACGAGTGGGCCCACGCCTTGTGCGCTGCACAAGAGAAAAAGGAGGAGAGGAAATCCACTCACCCCTTTTCCTCTTTTTTTCTCCCTTCCATATTATCCATTTCTCACACATTCTCGCTCTCCTTGGCTAACCTGGCCCCACTTATTTTCTCCGGGAAGCTAGGGACAGGTAACGTGAGACTCCTCCTCTGTCCGAAGACGTTGGAGAGAGGGGCTTGGCTAACATTTTCGTAGCTTGGGTATTATGGAAAATAGAACGTGCCAAAAAGGAAGGAGAAGACGAGCGAAGTGCATTGCGGCGTGCGTGTTAATATCCGACCTGTGATTTCCTTTTCCTTTTCTTTTTTTTTTTCTCTCGTTCTCTTTTCTCTTGTTCTCTGTCACTTTTTTCGCTTCTTTGGCCATTGTCTGGTTCAAAACATGACACGGTCACAATGGCCCCGCCATTGGATGGCCCAAAGCATCGACAGGCAGGGCCAGCGAAGCCTTCTGCGCCTGAATCGTGATGCAATACCCGGGGCGGCAGCATCCTGCACCCATCATTGGAAGCCTGTGACCGTTCCAGCTGGCTTTGAACTGCATCTCTTGTTGTGTTCCGCGGGTTGCAGGACACGAGGACGGAGATCCTACACGAGGCCCGGCACGAGGGAACCACGCATTGCGGCCTTCTCCCTCGCCCTGCCTCGAGTCTCTTTTTTTCTTTCTTTGCTTTCGTTTCCGAGGCCGGTGCGCCCTATACTCTCCTCTGCACTCTCTTTTTTGCCTCCTCTCGCTACTCGTACATTTCCCCTTCCGTCCTCTCCCCTCATGTGGGTCGTATTGCCCGATTTCCGGGACCCGATGGCTCTCGACGCACCTCTCAAGTGTAGATATCCCACCGTCTTCCGTGCTATAATTTTCTTGTCTCTCTCAAAAGCCCAAAAGCCGAGAGCTTCAGCAGGGGGCAGGGAATGAGCAAGTATTGGAGATAGGGAACACGGCCCAGGGCAAGTCAGACCTGTTCATATCGTTGCCTTTTCCCTTTTTGATGTGAGAGGCCGTTATTTGGCGCCTCGATTCTTATAGCTGTTTTGGGAATGGGCGTGGCTCAGCCAGTTAGAGACAGCGCGGCGTTGGTGGACCCCAACCATTGCTGCACATGGGACACCACCACCTTCGGGCAGGAGCCATCCACGGCTCCAATTGTGGCTGGATCCAGTATTCTTTTTTCTTTTCTTTTCAACAGTGTGCGAGTCGTAGGTGTGCTCTGATGCATCCTAACACATGAAGAACACTCGCACCGGTCTCTCCAATCTGTGCAACCCGCAAGTTTTATTGGCTGCCTCACCAGCAACCCGCCAATGGGATGACCGAGATGAGCGGCTTGTCTGCACGTTGTGTGTTGAGCGGAAAGCACGCGACTTTGTCCGACATCCAGGTTCTTTCAATTGATGGATGTTGACCCGCGAGTCTCCAGACATCCCGTTGAATGGGTGTCGCCCTGAGCCACCTCCGAGGCCAAAGCAAGCCAACTGAGAAAAGCCGTGTTGGCGCCCGCGCTGCTGCGCAACACCCAGACATGATTAGCATCAAAACGCTCTTTCTAATGTGTATGGCCCACTCCTATTCGTCTTTGCTCAATAAGGCATTAGTGAGAAGGGCGGGATGAGAAAGAAAAAGAGAAAGAAAAAAGAAAAAAAAAGAAAAAAAGGGAAGAAGAAGACATCAAATGTACAGACAGAAATCGACAGGGAGACGTGTTTCCTAGGAGCGATTGCTTTCCTCCGCTTGGCGGCAAATGTCCAAAGTCCGGGTCAAGATGACGGACTTTTTAGTTCATGGCATGATAACAGATTTCGTACACCAGAATGGGGTCACTCTTTTCGAATGATGAGAGCTCCACTTCAACTACCGACCCTCCCCCACGCCACCTCGAGAGTTGGGATTGCGGATTCAAGTGTTGGGGCTGTCGCCTCGTTACCCATTGCTCCGTCTCAAACCCCACCCACGAGGTACACACTCTTGCACATACAAGCTTATTTGTGTCTTTGTGGATGGATGTTGGGAGTCGGAAATGAGTTTCCAAAATCCTTTTTCAGCTCTCCTCTTTTTCTTATTATATCAGAGTCGCGTTGAGCTTGTCTCGAGTAAGGGTTTGACTTGCATTTTTCTGTTCTTTCGAATATCTCCCCTCCACCATGCCACCAAACTGTTTGCTAGCTTCGTGATGTGACATGCCGTGTGCTCCACCCGCCGCCTCCAACCAGAGATTGATTTTCCCGCCTGCGATATCTTAGTCCGTTTAAGCCTCCCTTCGCCTCGAGGTATCTCTAAATCTGAAATCATTACTTTTTTCCCCCTTTTTATTCCTTTTTACCTTTTGCGTCTTATCCGTTCAAACCCCGAAAAGTACACTAAGGTGTCTGAAGGAGCAACTTCATCTCGTTCAAATACCGAACAAAGGGGACACCCATGCAGGCGTGCAGGGCGCCAACAACGTTTACGGGCAAGGGGCGGGTAGGGGGAGGACAACGGAGTCATGTGGCCTACCCTCTTGCAGTGGTGTGCTCGCACACATTGACCTTGGACGCGGAATTGAAAGCGCGCTCTCGGGACTCTATCCTGTGTGTTTCCTCGAAGCGTCGAGGTCTGTCCGACTTTCGTGGGCGGCGTCTTGGCCATCTCCACCCTCGAAGTCGGGTCATTTCCGGAGGGCGCTGGCTCGTCTACCCCGACCTCCGGGAAATGGACAGATGGCGAAGCTATGGCTTCTCCCTTGAAGGGCTGAATCCAATAATGCTGGAAGATGTAATGCTTCCGAAGAACAGAGTATCATTCAGGAGAGTGGGACATCGTCAGTCATAATTCCCGAAACAAGACGCCCTTCCCATGTTGCCTGACTAGGGAGCCCTCGAGGAGCCATCGCTCACGTCTCCCGACTCATTGTACGAAGTATCAATTGTCGAAGGTTGCTGTCACCTCCATTGAGAGATTGAAGCACTTCACTGTTCCTCCTCATATGGCAGGTACAAAGTACATGGCCGTTTTTTCGTGCACGCCCCTCATTCTCTACACGCCCCTTTCCGTGATCTCCAAATGCACCCCTCCTCGATTCCACTCTTCACCAATCCCTCTTGACTGGACTGGCCCCCACCCCGCTCAAGGCCAAGGGTCTGCATCCGACCCTTTCGGTTGGTATTAATACAGCAAAGATCAAAGGAGGGAAGAAGTGAAAGGGAAAGACAAAAAAATCACTTGAGAGAATAAATTGGGCATTCTCTTGGCATTGTACGTAAAACCCGAGATACGGGAGGGATCCCGGTAATCGTAGTGAATAACCTAGCGCTCTTCCGTATCAAAGGAAAAAAATTCTAAAGCGAAACGTGAGTAGATGTCATTCTCTTTACGATTCCTTCTTCTTTCGAGAAGGGATACAAATTAGTTTGGCAGGTTTGATCAGGCAGGAGAGGAAGGAGGGGCGTTCGTCAATAATACACCAAACAACTTGAACTGTTTTGGTTCTGATAATTCACTAGGCTGGGCTGACTACTCGGGACAAGCCGAGCCACAGAGAATACACTACGCTGGACTCGGACGTCTTTTTAGGAAGGAGGATATGCTAGGGAGGTGCCCCAAAAGTGTTGGGCCCGGAACTAGCTGTTACTAGGGAGAATACATTCTAACGCCTTTCTTCTCATCTAAATATTTCGTACATTCCCGGCAGTTCTGAGATTAACCGCACCTGAGGTCAGGTCAGTCAACTGCGAGGTCTCTCGCCTCGAACACCCAGAACCTAGGCCAAAGGGAGATCGCTCGATCACTCTAATGCTCCCCAGACCCTTCTCACCGAGGGGCCGTCATTTCAAGTGTCTCCAGTATTAATTTTTCTAAGCTCAAAGACTAGTTTCACCAGACGGTGTTCTCGGTGCTTCAGCCGTACGGCCGACACCTTGCCCCTCAGTGAGTGAGTATTTTGAAGAGGGTGCTTTTCCGACTCGCGAGGCTAGGCTGAACAGATTTGTGTCTGAACTCGCTCCCCACATCCCGTAGGGTCTCGGGAGGGAGTGAAAAGAAAATCAAAAAAAAAAAAAAAATCGAAAGGGGACGAAGCAAGAAGCGCGGGGCAAAGTGAGTGCCCCAAACACCAAAGGGGCTAAGAGGACCATCGGCTCGCCTTCTCGGATGCTCTCGCCTCTAGACTGCGCAACGTGCTAACTTCTTTTCTTCTTTTATTACCCCACGGTGAGAGAGTAATGCACCCACCACAGGCAAATGACTCGTTCGGACCCTAGTTGGGAAGAGAATATTGGGCTGATCCCTTCGGAACAAATCAATGAGAGCAAAAGAAAGAGAATGTCAGAAACCAACTCTGCCTCATTCGGTTACCCCATCCCTTGCTCAGTGGCTTTGCCAGAGACATGAACTGATCAATAGGAGATCTGACATGAGGGAGACTCACGGCATATCACAGATCTAGCGATGTTGAGGGACAAGCAGCGGCCCACTTCATATGCCCTTGTAGATAATCTCGCTTCTCTTTTTCTTTTTTCTTTTTCTTTTTTGGCGCCTCTCCACTTTTACCAATCACGAATAAGGTTTGAACGACCAAGATGAGGGTGTTAGACTTGAAGGCTCTGCTATCTACTATCGAGTATCATGCTAGATCTAGATCTGGACCTGGATTGGCGATGCGCGGACGCGAGCGCGCATAATGTTTCGTCGAAAGGGTTACCGAGCGATCCTGTATGTCGTAGGACAGACGAACATGAGTGTTGCTCCCCTATTATGCGCGTTTGGGGGTGTTTCGAGATTGGGGCAACCCAGAGATTGAGACTTTCAGGGTGCCCTTAACCCCCTGTTACTACCAGCTTGCGCTTCGAGAGTGGTCAAATTGATCATCACTTGGCCGCGTCTTGCACAGCCTTCAGCCTTATACCAGAAGCTGCGATCAAGCGGTCCTCCGCGGGTGTTGTTGCCGATTCCCGCGCTCGACCTTTTGTTTTCAATGCAAAAATTCCCTCTGCTCCTCATGCAAGGTTCGCTTCACTTGGCGCGGGCGGAAGGAATTGAAACGAGTGGTCAAGGAAATCAGATGCTGAATCGACCCGATCTCAGGTCCCGAGAACGAGATCCCACATACTGGTGCGTGCGTAAGCCACCAGGGCAAGACCACGAGGGAGAAGAAAAACCTTAAAACAAAAGGGCCAAAAGAAGGGCTGGAGTGAAAGATCCTCCCGACTGCCCTTTTCAGTTACTGCCCTTTCACAGAGAACATTCCGGCCCGCTTTCGTTCTCATTCTCTTTTCGTGTGCTTTTCCATTTTATTCTCCTAGAAGAGAATCAAAAGTAATTCGACGGCTAATCTACCCGAGAGACGTCGAAGAATCCATGCCTTCCCCCTCCCCTTAGACATGCGTCAAGAGTCAAGGCGGCGTCTCCTGATTTACATTATTACTTTGATACCTTGAGCAGACAACCCAAGACCATGCCTTCGAGGGAGAGTGAGAGGGAGTGCTCGCAAGATGATGCCCGATAGAGATCAATCAGGGCAAGGGGGTTGGAAAAACAGGCGGGAGTCGAGAACCCGCGCGCCTGGAGGGCCTGGCGACGATCAGTGGCCCAAGGTGGGTTTGGCCAACCAGGCCTTTCCACCCCCCTTCCAACGGCATGTTTCGCTGGTCAAAGACCTTGTTGTTCCCTTGCTCATCTCGCGCCCAATTTTAATGGATGTTTTATGCTCAGACCACGGCAGAACAGGGGTTCTCCAAGCCACCAGAACCGACCAGACGGTGAGGGGCGCCTTTTATTGGCTCGTGCGTGATAGCGCTGGTCATCTTATGATTTGCACAGAAGGGAAATTTCAAAAAGGGTGGGATTTTGGGTTCGCTAGGTTCCGGGGCTTGCTGGCCCTTGTTTCGTCGGAATGACACGCTCCTAGTCATACAAGTCAAGGCAAACCAAGTGAAGACAAGGAAACAAAGGGAGAGACGTCCTCCAAAAGGGGGCAGAGAGGGTGTGCGATGAAGCCCAGAGAGACATGGAGGAGGGTGCACGCGACAAAAACGACGTGTGAATGGATCAATGCTGCCCTGCCTTCAGATAAAAGGCAAGGGGTCAAGAGGGGCGCATCATGGGAAAGATGGCCTAGGGATTGGAAGAGTAAACGAGCAGCAGAGGGCGATGGGGGTGACAATGTCGTGTTGAGGCATTGGTCGCCTTATCCACTCAGCGCCGCCCCCGTCCCGTAAGATGTCGTGTAAGATGCTCACGGTGCATATCGTGGGACCAGCCCACCAATTCAATACGATATGGCTGTGCCGGCGTGCGTGGGGAGACGTAGGGGGAGGGGAAGGCATGACGTTCGTTTCGGTAAACTGAAGCAGCATAAGATCAGGATTGACTAGTCCTCACAGTTCATTCGCCAATCCAACCTGAAAGGGTCACATCAGAATGAAGGGTTGCAGTGAGAGTTGCGCTGGCGTTTTGGTATGATCTGCGGCCAATGGAACCATCCGCTCCCTTCCTGTGAAGGGACTGTGAAGACGAACACAACCTCCACATCGCGGGTGGGCGATTAAGTGCGCCCCAGTGACAGTCTCTCAAGAAGTTTGGCCAGGAAATCAAAGTGGACAAACTTGCTAACCCTAAGCGTATAGGTACCCACATTTATTCCCCAATGAGCGGGGCGCGGGGCGTGGGCGGCTCAGGACTCAGGGAGAGAATGTTCAAGACAGGGGAGGGGCCAGATGGAAAAGAAACGTGGAAACATGGATTCGAGTTGCTCACTCTTTTTTCTTTTCTTTTTTGTTTTCTTTTTCTTTGAAACAGCGCCAGGCTCCTTTGGCCCACTGGCTCAACCACTTCGGAACGCAGTTTGGTTGAAAGAGGGACATCAATTTCGGCTGTCGTGGGTAGCGTAGGCAGACATCACACAATAGAAGCTAACCTCTGAGAACTCTCATGCCATTGACCTCCTACCTCCTACCTCCTTGTTGCCGAGGACCGCTGTCGGGCGACGCGGAAATACAATCCTAGGAGGAAATAATTTCGGAAAGCGCACCGGCAGCCAGGCTTCCCGCCATCATCTCTCACTAATACTTGTCCAACGAATGTCCGATACCACCGAGGCGCACAATTTTGCTTTCACATCCACGAGTTATGTCCTGGCCAATTTACAGCCGAAAAACAGAGCACCCATATTCTCTGTCGTTTTGGACACAACACTCAAGCTGTCTTGGTGGAATTGGAGCAGGGACAGCCTCCCTTTGGCGGGGACAGCAGACCCGAAAGAGAGGAGAGGGAGGAGGGGTGGGCGAGGCGCAGTTTCCCGCAAACGGCGCCAGTAAGCGAGTGATGGTCAAGAGGGTTTGTGGCCAAGGCGAAGAAATGGGAAGCAAGGAAATTTAAAGTTGGTGCGTAGAAGCGTTGCGGTACCGCGACCGCGGCTATCTCGTCCAAACCGGACCGATTCGCGATTCGCAGTCTCGTCATCACCACCGCCGTCATCCGCTGTAGGGCAGGGCGACCGGAGGAGGCGAATAGGTTCCAGACTGACGGGAAAGCTGAAAGAGCTGAAGCTTATCTGCGGCGTGGGTGAGGCGCAAAACCCGAATCGAAGCTTGCATTTTCTTTTTTTCCGGGCTTCCTTCCACTGAACAGTCTTTCCTAATCTAGCTTGACTACCAGCCATCCCATTTGCATGGGCGGAAGAATCCCATCGATTGTCAATTTCAAGGGCGTTTCGAGTTTGTTGATTCGTGCTGGCCAGCCACACCTGTTGCACCGTCACCAATCCCCGCGCGACACCTTCTCCCCCGCCATTTCCTCGTGGGGGTGCATCATCTCACCCTTTCCTCGTGTTTCCCCCACCCGTCCCTTTTCATTGCCCACTGGCTGCATTCTCCGGCATCAATAACATGTCGGTGGCTCCAACGAATCGCTTGTCTCTCCAATTCCATCTCTTCCTTTCCCCGTCATCCGTCCAACCGCGGCTTTACCGACTTAATAAGCTGCGCCACAATCTCTGTCGCTGGCGCGCGTGGAGGCCTCACGTCGAGCTTACCGCTTTCGTCCCATTCACAGGGCCAGGCGGACCAACCAAAAACCAACCCTTCAACACCGATGGGGTTTTCTTCAATGCAACTTAGCCACACAGCCACGTTCTTTGGTGCCCGAACCGCTTGATGGCTCAAGCGCATGCGCCGGCGTGTGGCGCGGAAAGAAGCGCCATACACACACACACACTCACACCACATACACACCCACCACCCACCCAATGCCTAATTTTGGATACGCAAATTATAACGCTCACTGTGGAGAAATGTGGAGCGGTGTGCGAGGTCATCAGACTATGACGGAACGAGGAAAATTAGGCTAGCAGACGTCACGAAGCCAGGATACCATTTAGATTCTTGGTATCTGAGGGATTTTCTTCAGTTGTTCTCGCGTTTTAGGTCAATCAGACCAGGGTTTCGTTTCTGTCGTCTTGTGTGGCTCTGCTCTAACCACGTTTCTGTTTCCCATTTGGTCAACCCCCATCAACCCGCTCTAGATGTGGCTGAGTATTTGACCGCCGAAGCACTCCCACTTTGTTCCCTATAGGGCTGTGGGTTGCGAATTGTCGGTCAATAACCACTAGGTTTGTGGCTTGCTGGCACTCCAACTTGGGGGATCGGTGAGTGGTGTGGCTGCGTGGCTGTGTGGCTTTCCTTCCCCATTCATTTCCGTGATCTTGCTCAACAATTCTCCGAGGTATTGATATCGTGGCTTGCTTCCGTTTTCCGTGATGATCAAAGTCCCTACTGGGCCAAACCTCTTCCTTTTGTTAAAGAGGAGAGCAAGCAAAATGTCGGGATCTACCACTGGAGTGTTGTCGCTTTCGCATTCGCTACATAAATGCACGTACAATAAAAAACCAACAACAAAACCCACGGAACGAACCACTCCAGCCATGGGGCCGAGTTCCGAATGGAAGCCCGCAGTCTATTCTTTGTTCAACCTTGCCTAGGGCACAGAAATTGAGCAAGCAGATGAATAAATGAACCGGCAAAGTCAAATCAATTGGGGAAGGGAAGCGGACATGCTGGTCGGGCATACCTTTGCCCCGCCCTCCGACTTGGATGCTGCCCTTTCCGATCCTGCCACTCAAATTCTTCTAGGTCTGTGGAGAATTTGGCGCGAGGCTCCTGCCGGACATGAGGGATGAGAATCAATTGATATCCATCGATTACCCCATCGCTGCGACGTAACACTCGTGAACCGCCCTGCCGCCCTTCTTGAGGGGTGGAGCCAGGCTAGGATTACTCGATTTTTCTCCCTCGTAATATGCTGTATTAGCCCTCGTCTCTCCACTTTGCGCTCTGAAACTCAAGGCAAGCTTCCTTGTCAGCGCCGGGGCCCCGGGCACGACCGCTACTTCCGGCACACGTGCTCGTTGAGCAAAGGCCACCACTTTGGAGCTATCGCGTTAGCTTCGAAAAACAATGTTTGATGGATCTTCCCCTTCAAGCCCCCCTGCTCGAGCAAGGCTCATGTTGCCCTGTGACCTCGTGGCAAAAGGAAATGAGACTGGGTCGCCTTTCTCCCCAAACAGAGCAAGGTTGAGAAGGCGGAATTGAAATGAGGAAACGAATGATGGCGCTTACATACATACACTCGAAGGCCAGTTCAATTCTACCCAAAAGGCACAATGAAGATGAATCCTCCAAAAGGAGGAGGATACAAGTAGGCATGGCTTAGCCCGCGTTGGAGGTTTTTCGTCCTCTCCTGAGAGGTCCTGTTGCGATGTCGCATCAACTGCCCGTGTAAGATTCACAGGCCATCGCTGTCATACAAGTACATTCAGGCGTTCCCCACTAAATCAATGCTTTCGATGCAAGCAACTTCACCATGTTCCATCCAGGGCTAACTCGATGGTGCTGTTGGTAGCGTACCAACTGCAACTGGAGTATCCCCTTGCCCACTCTGAGGTTCCCTTTTGGATTTGTAGGGCGATGGCCAGTCGAAGGTGGACGAAGGTGCGGAAGCATTGCGCAGATCCCTCATCTAACGACACACCCTTCTTGTACCAAACTATTCTCTTCTCCTGGATGTACAGTACAAAGTGTTGAAAGTGTGGTTGTCGGTCCACTGCGCTAAGATACAGTACCCGCTATTAAAGAGAAGCACTGTCCAGAGCTTTTCTCGTTTCTCATTGACCAATCCCCGTCCCTCACCCCTCCTCCCTTGCCGACCCTTCCTTGCCGACACTTATACACCTGGGTGGGACTCCCTGGTTCCCAGCGATCAAAAGTTAGGTTCTTCGGGCTGGTGGTTTTTTCCCGATGGGTCATTTCTTGGGGATCCCCTGCCCGACGCCAGGTTGCTTTCGCACTCGCCAAACCTTTTTTCCTTCTTCTTCTTTTTGCCGTATTATTATGAACACAAGTATTATTTCTGGCCAAGTTTAGGTTGCGCCAAAGGGAGGGACGTAGTTTGGACACAGAGTACAAAGTACTTTGGGCTTTGACACGATGGGCTTTTCCTCCACAGAGCAGAGTGCCTGACTGAGTCCCGCGTCTTGTCACTAGCATCTTGAGCTATGCCTTTTCCTTCATAGGGCTTCAAGTTATGGTGGTGTGCAAGGCCCCATTTCTCATGAGCTAGGGCCCATCAATCCTCTTACTTCGTACTACTTGTATCTTCTTTTTTTCTTTCCCATTCCCGCCTGGCTTCTCTACTCTGGATAGCAATCTCCTCCTCCTCTTCTTCTTCCGCCGTATCCCTTGAGGTCGATGAAGCGTGGTGGCTTCTGGCAAGGAACCAGGCAAGGGCAAGAGGCAGCGAATCCTTCGACATTCCATTGCCTGTTTCCGGCCACTGGAACGAACAATTTGCATGTCAAAACATCTTGGCGCTTGGTTTCGCCTAATCTTAACCACTTGGCCCACCCGCCGGACGGCAGGGAGAGTGCACGGACCGGGGATGGGGTGGCGGAAAGAACGAGATGCACAGGCCCTCGAAACAAAGAATTTCGCACCGCCCACCGACTCGATTCCACACCTACCTTGATTGCCTATCCCGGAATGCTCTGCGACCAACTAGGTCACATCGAACCAGTGAATAAAATCGACAAGTACAGGGCCTCTCTCACACTCACCGTGGGTTCAAAGGCCAGGAGCCAAGTGCACCTAGTGTACTAAAGCCTGATCGACTCATTTGTGGCGTTTGTCAGAGTCGAAGCTCTCTTCCCGCACAGATGGAATGGTGCACGATGACGGGGTTTCGATGCCTGTATTTCACGAGCCCGGAATCAGAGCCCGGCGTTTTCAGATAAGCAACCACCAGTTTCCGAGAGTATTACCTCGTTCAAACACGAATATCAGGGTGGGAAGGAGGTGATGGGGTCACCCTTCTCGGGCCAAGCCTTGTTAACGGTTGTAGTGGAGACTGGCCAGTCACCTGCTCTTCAGGGACGAAGACAGTCAAGCTTGATGCGACTGGTTCTGTTTAGTGCAAGCCTGGCTGGTGGTGTCAATGAGTCTTGCCCTGCTTCTGATAGGCTACCGACACAGTGTATGGGCCGGATGTTCTCCCACATCAGCAAGGTTGGAGAAAGGGGGAGCAGGAACAAGATCAATTGATCTATCCATCCCATCCATTGAAGGAGGAAGCTGATGCATCCCTCCCCCACATGTGCGTCGCCATCTTTCCACTTTCGTGTCCTCGTCATGATCCTCCCTAGTGAGAGGTTTAACAGGAGAATTATCGCATAATGCATCGCTCGCTTCTTGCGACTTTACCCTGACCCTTCTCGTTGCTTTTTCGCATCCTTTCTTCGCTTTTCTTTGGATGGTGGCTGTGGGAAGCTCGGCCATTTCCCAGCCCATTGGGTGGGAGTAACGGGCCAAGGTAAGACGGATTACAGATGCCACACTCCTCTGACCTTCTGTTACGTATTACTAGATTACATCTTATCAACGCCCGGGGATTCCGCCCAAGTAATTAAAAACGAGAGGGTTTATCACTCGAGAAGGAAGGGCGGAAATAGCAACGCAACACCTACCCTGAGAAGCATATCGCCGGGCTCAATGGCTGTATTAAAATTAGTGCCTCAATCAGGATTTCATTAGCCTACTCTTTCTTGAGACTACTTTTGCATTAATTTACGAGCCCAAGATAAGAGAGCACGAAATAGCTACAAGTATTACTTCAAGGTGGATTAGGAGAGTACCTAGTGTACTTGGGGGACGGAGCCAGGAGGGAGCGGTCGGCATATTACTCTCGAGCCAGCCTTTCCCTCTCAAGAGGAAACTCCCGAGGTTGGTGCTTGCCGAAAAGGCGGAGAGCGAACGAACAACGTGCACCAGTTGTATGGTCGGAGCATTTTTCTTCTCTCCACAAGTTGTCACCTTGGACTAGACACAGGGCGAAGGGAGGCAAGGAAGCAAGGGAAGGAGAAGCCCGATTTCCTAATTTCGATTGGCGTCGGCGCGGATGTTTAGAAGCCGGCGCCCTACCAGGGGGCGGGGAGCAAGAAACACTGGAAGACCATATCATTCCACGTCAGAGACCGAGAAGAGTTTAGTGAGATTGGCCTCGAGTGGTTGCGGAATAACAAACGTTGATTGGTCGGTTTTCGACACCAGCACGAGACGGTTCTGGGATACTTGTGGAAAGCGTCGGGGTGGCCGATGGGGCTTGCAGACGGGTTTTGGAAGAGACAGACACCGCAGTGCTCAACGGGAAGTGTGTGATTTCTTGGGGGCTTTCACGACAGGGTGCCACTAGCACACACACTGCTCCAAGTCTACTTGTATGTGCAGGAGGTGGCCGGGAAGACGGTTATCGAAGGGTACCCTCTCTATCCTGTGTTTTCACCAGTAAACCAGCCATGCACGCTGCAGCAAGCATCACATCTTATTCTTACTTGCTTGACTAATAAACGGGGGTGGGATTGTTTGGGGGCCGATACACGCCTGATGCACTGCACACTCCCTGTTGCCCCTTTGAAGAATTTTTGAGAGGTTGCGTTGCGTTGAGATCAAGAGCGGTCTCTCTGTCCTCCATGCGCCGAGAACCCGTGTTCTACATCAATTGATGTAAGCATTTACGATCCAATCCTTTGCTGGGCCCTGCATGTACAGCAAGAGGCCAGAACTGCAGTCAATTCGGTGGTGGAGACCAAGAACAGTTTCCAACTTCACATGCTGGCTCTACTTGTAGCTTCACTTAGAGGTGCAGGCATCCCGTCGGAAGAACCGCTGGCAGTATGCCCTTGGCTGCCTTTGTTTTCTTCTATGATTTCCCATCTAAATCTTCTTTTTTCTCTCTCAAAACGATGTACGGTTCAATAGAGACGTCGTAGTGTGAAAGGTTCGAAAATGGCGTCATCCTCTCGGTGCATGGGGGTTGATAATGATGGGCAAACCCCGATCCCACTTTGGCGGTCGGCAATCGTCGACAATCAACCGAGTCCTGAGCGCTTCGGGAAAATAGACAACCGTCCCTTATTGTGGGGTAATAAACAAGGACGGAAAACAGGTTTCCCTTCTCTTTCAGTCTTTGTTGGCTTCTTTGTCATTAGGCATTTCGCTATGTGGTGGTGTGGTGTGTTGGCGAGCCGATCATCGCCGACAGCGATAGTGATCGCCATCGGTCCGCGGGACTATTGGGGCGACCTGGGATGATGAGGCCATTGGGACAGGAGAACAAAAAAGAAAAGAAGAAAAGAAAACATCTCCAAGCATCAAAGAAATGTCGGCACTTCCTTGGTGTTCTTCATGGCGCAGGCCCGGGGGAGGGGATTGACCGGGCCTTGTTGGAAAAGCGCCGAATGGGTGAGATTGTGAAGTGCATTTGGCCGAAGCACCCAACCAACTCCACCCTTGTCCCCCTCGTCAACCCATCCCAAAGGACGCCAGCATCAAACCCCCACTGCCACCTCTCCGGATCTGACACGGCCTCGAACCCGGTCCCTCGGGAATGGGAATGGGTGGCTGTTACGAACCCGACGTTGTAAGACGGGGATGGCCGCACCATGCTCACCAGCATTGTTCTCTCGTTGCTTATTCTCCCCTTCTTTCTTTTCTTTTTCGGATCGACCGATTCATAAATTATGTGGTATTCCGTGCCGGGCCTGGGTGTCTCGTTTGAGTGGTTTCGGTGACTTAAGAGGCAATAAACTGTTGAATTAATTTGATGGAGTGATGTAAAATGGCGAGGGTCTGGCACCGCCCATCCAGCATATCAAGTGATAGAAAGCTGCATCCATTGATCCATGCACCAACTCATTGGACACCAAGATAAAAACGCATCGGTATCGTTACTGAGTAGTCGTTCGACCTCATTGCGTACTCAAGCAAGTGACCGTGAGATGGATGTCCCTCCCCGCTCCCAAACGCATCTCACGACCCACAATATGCTCACATTCGCTCCTGTTGGATGGCACCTCGAAAGGCTGGGGAGAGGCAGAGGAAAAAAGCCGAGCGAGATATTAATAGTAACTTATGGACCGCACATGTTTCTCGCCGACTCAAATAAACTTTCCTAATTAAGCCCACAAAAGAGCAAGGGCGATGTGAATATCTAAGAGGGCAGCGAGACAAAAACCACCGAAATAAGAAAGGATTTGAGGTTAAGAGTAAGCATAAACTAAGTGACTGGCAGTAGCAGCCTTGCAAGCGTATCGGCACGGTAAGAGACGAGACTAGCAAAAACAAGATCGAAAAGGATAGCAAGAAAAGAACAAAAAAGAAGACACACATGCATGCACACACACAGATAGTGCTCTCGCGCCCCTCGCGCCTTCGCTTCTATACACGATCGAACAGGCAGCGCGCAAGTCGCATCGTATCAATGCCAGTTCCAATTTAGTGTTGCACAGAACTTTGTCCCCTCAGACATGCATAGATAGCAAGAATGGTGGGGGAGGGGGCGAAAGAAAAAGAAGAGGCGAAGCCCCAGCGCATGAAGGCGAGATCCGTGAATGCGAGAGACTGGCAACACCAGCCGCGGCGCTTGCTCCATAATACGCGAGGACCACACATCCCTGGTGCTTTTTCTTCATTTCCCCTCGTCTTTTTGCTCTGCGTGAGACCACTCATGCTTATGAGACGAGACCTGCGATGTGCGCGTGCACGCGTGGGCGGCATTTTTCGCCATGTTTCTGATCCAGATATCTCTTTTCAAGGTTCTCAGGGTCTTGAGAAAAGAGATGAAAAAAGGAAAGAGAGACGGGATAAATGCTCCAGGGGGCGGCGAGTCTCTACCATGGACCCCACATTGTCTCAACCCCCGGAGGCCAGACCTTCCCCGATGAGGCCCTGAGACCCGACTACTGCTGTTCTCGTGGATCGATACTCGTGGGTATTGACCACCTAGGAGGAGAAAGGTGACGGGGACACGGGCGCATGGATGATCAAGAAGAGGGCTTCAGTCAGACCAATGCATTAATTTCTTTTTTACACTGCGCTTGCAGGAGGATACGGCCGTTCTGGAGAAGGGGGTAAAACGAGGATGTCGGTTGGTGTGCGAGAGTGATTTCGGGGAGCAGAGCATGGAAGAAAGGCGTCTCATTCGTGAGACTCCACCCCGCTACCAAGAGTTGTCCGCATCGCTGATGCTACACAAGAATTATCCCTCGTAAAGGGAGACGACGGGAATGAATGACGGCTTTTTTTTGGTAGGCCTCCTCATCCCTCTGGAGAGGCTTGATCATTCACGAGTACGAACCAGGAACGGAGAGATGCCGATGCGAGTGCGGAGAGTTGGGGAGGACCAGAAGTGTGGAATGATCACCGTGATTTCGGCGCAGCACCCCGACGAACCGGGTCGTGCTCACGGCTAAGTACGGCGTTGGGTCCATGGCGCCCACCCCGTCTCCCTCGGTCTAGTATCTACATGTAGCCTCAAAATTCTAACCCCGACTTCCGGGGACGGGATTTGGAGAGCAATTAGCGCCGAAAGCAACAGAGAAGGTACTAGAGCCCCTCGTGCTAGACTTGTGCCAATTGCCAGATTCAGGATATCACAAGTCGGACGAATACCTGTACATGGGAAAATCGACCAATGGTATCAATGGACAAGCCGATGAAAAGAAAAAAATAGATAAACCAAAAGAGAGGAGTAAAGGAAAGCAAGTAGCAAAATGTGAAAAAATAGTAAGAAGGAGGGGGGATGAAGCACAAAGGTGGATATTCATTTCCATTCCCGCCTCGCCCGTTTCACGAGGCCGGGGGTGCAAGTAAGACTGATCCCTTCTCCTCTTGAGTCTGGTATTGCGCATGCAGCGGCAGGTCGTCTGGGTCTCGGGCGCAGCTTGTTGGGTAAAACCCGAGGGGGCCAGTCCTATGCGAAGGACACGATGCAGCAATTTGCTCCCGTGTAATGTCTGACGGGTTGGACAGGCATTACCAGTGCTCTTGGTTCTCGAGTAGTACTGACGAGGGTACGGCAGCAGAGGCCGAGGTGCATCGAGTTGGGATTCCCAACTGAAGCAAAACGAGGGGCGGGCGGATATGCAACGGGCGGGCCCATTCTCTTCGGCCGCTCCTGCCCCTCTGACTTGCACAGTGGTATTCTTGAAACCTTTAGTTCTGTCCTGGGTCGCTGGTCGTTGGGCCTGCAGCACCTATGTATAAACGATTAACAAAAAAGGCTTTGGAGGAGAAAATTGTAAGTAGGGTGTGATATTCCGTTCCATTCCGTCGAGACCTCCGGGCTGGGTCAGCGACGGTTGGGAGAGCCAGTTCGCCTGGGCTTGCTTGCGGGTGAGTATTGATGTGGTAGAATTATGTGGCCCTTCCCTTGCTTCTGATACCCCGTCGCCCGTCTCACCCAGAGGGTTGGGATGAGCACTCATTGGCGATTGGGCTAGCCCATGGCTGTCATCCAATTGATCTTATCCGCCATAGTCGACCGGGACCTGAAGGGGTGGCTGGGCTGATCGGGAGCAGCATGGTGGGGTAGAGAAACGCTGGTGTCTTTTTCCCGCTTCTATCTTTTGCGCCTTCGCTCTCGATGATTCTTAATCTACCATCAACTGTTTGCTGTACATCTCTCCCATGTTTCTTCGTCCAACTCGTCTGGTTACATTCGCCATGCGTGCCCTGAGAGCCAAGGGGAAATTTGCTTAGACACATCGCAACAAGAGAGTGTAAGAAAGGGCCATTTCGCTAAAGATTGATCTGCGGCATTGAGTTCGATATTGAAAAAATGCAACCTTGTCCCTCATGCACGAACCTGGTATCTTAGTCCAATCCAGCGCGTTGGTTCGGATCCCCCAACCCTTGTCTAGCCTGACCTATCCCCGTCACCCACCCTCCTACCCCGGCCCATCTCCTGCGTGGTTTTCTCTCAGTGGCTGTAATGGAGGGGGGCTCCTGGTCTTTCAGCAGCTGGGTGACTGTCCCACATCCCGGTTTTGGAAGTGGTGCTTCTCTGAATAGCAAATATTGGCTGGGCCTTGTGATAGGGAGCGGAGCGCTCCACTCCCGTGCGCCTCCCCATCCCAACTCCCACCTCATCTGGCTTCGCTGGCGTTATGGGGAAAACAGCGCTAGTAGTGGACGCGGACCCATTGGATTGACGGGAGGGGAGTGATGCAATGGTCACATCGTCAGTGTTGCAGCGCTGTAGCGTGCCCACAGTCAGCTCTCGACTGTCTTCAATATTCAAGGTTCATTGACGGACCAGCGAGTTTCGGGGCGGAATTTGAAGGGTCGCTTCATTTAACCAGCACAAGTATCTAGCATCCCAAGATATGAGATGCCGGGTCGGGAAAGAGGTACGGGGTAAATGATACCATCATCAAACCACTGTGACCTCAAGGGAGAGAAGGGAGAGAGCGATCGGCCGGCCCTCTCCATTGTGCCGGTCCCGCCTTCCCCCTCCTCTCTTGGACACTCCCAAGTTAAAAAGAAAAGTGGGGCACCGTTGGCATGGGACCTACTTCGTACTTTGTCCCTGCTCGCTCAGGGTTGGCCCTTCCAAGATCGGGATCTTCCAAAACCTGAGGAACAGCTTGTTCCTGGCTTCTTTGAAGGGATTTAAGAGGGGCGCGGGGATCCAACGTAATAGATTCAACTTGACGGGCCAGCAATCTTCGTTGCCTCATACAATGGATCAAAATAATCTAATAATAAATTGAGACAACTTGTTCAACTCTCTTGAAAACTTCGACTGGAGGTGCACGGGTGGGGGTCAACTCTCGCTCATGCGCCCGAACTCTCCCTTCTTTCAGAGGCTTCCCAAACGTGACATTCACCACGGTCATAGAGGCCTGTCACTCTGGATGAGAGCTATAACAACATTCTGCTATAGGTTGCGTGGAAAAGTTCGGACCAACCAGAGGCTAGCAAGCCTCTGAGGGAGCGTGGTGTGCTAGACAGAGGGTGCAGGAGACCGGGTGTGCTTGGGCTTTAAAAGCCTGGGCCGTGTTTGCGCCATAATTCCGTGTACCACAAATCCAAGCTTGGTCCAAGAAACCGAGATCTTGTCCTGAACCCCTGTACCCGACAGATTGGAGCGCGGAATGCCGGAAGCGCAGCAATTGGCAGCCTGGTGGTATCATGGTCACATCGCGCTGTTGATGGCTCTCGTCCTCAATCCTGACGCCGGGGCTTGCTTCATCAACCATGCTCAGCTTGTCTCCTCTCCTTGCCCCCATGCAAAAGTTTGGTTTGGGCCTATACTCCTCATTTTGCAGATAATCGATCAAAGGGAAAGCCTCCCTGTTCGCAGACCAAAGATCGTCTTGGCCATGTTGACTAGCAGCTTCTTCCATGCCTTTGGCTGCCTGATAAGCCACTGCCAAAGGCACTGTGCAAGTCTTCTTGAGTAAAGGTGAGTACACGACCTTCTACCACCCGCCTTCCCCGCCTCTTGTCGGCTAAGGTGCGGGCTAGATGAGAGGTAATAACCTAAGGAGGGGGTGGTACATCATCGTTGCGTTTCTTGGCCTGCCCTGGGTGTTGTTCCGCGAATTCCTCCTCTCCCCTCCCTCTCCTCTCTCGTCGGGCCCTCTCTTCCGATAGGCTTGTTACCATTGTGCTGGGGCTCATCAATATTGGCCAGTCCATACGGGGTCAGACTAGAAAAGACAGAGAACAGTAGGCGGAAATGACCCGGGCGCCTCCTTGCTGATGGTTAATGGAGGGAGTGGTTCGCTCAACTCGCTCGTTCGGGAAAACAGACATGGGCATCGGGTTCCGGGTTTGTGAGGATGACGCTAATGGACACCGACGGCTTGGTTTCCCATCTCGAACCCCTGTCATCATTATCCTCGCCCTCTCCCTGATTCAACGCACTACGCTTTTCACCCTCGGTCTCTCTATCATCGAGACCGAGATATTACATCCACCGGTTCTATGGAACAGGGGCGCGAACCCCAAAACCCGCAAGCTGAGATGGTGCGCGGCGTGTGATATGCATTTCCCGGGGATTGGCTGGTCACGAGCGGATCGATATCAGGGAGGAGAGCTGCGGATCCTGGACAAGATTCCCGTCTCTGTTCTCCAGACTGTGTTTTTGTTTCTCGCTTGGCGATACGCTGAGGAACACTGAGCGACGGCTTTCTCCTCGCACCGCGCTGCCCACGGTGCTTGGAGCATACTCCTACGGATATGTGGCAAGTGGGCGAAAATAGCTCGAGACTATTTGTGTTTGTCCGGCTTTCGTATTGCCCTTTGTGCTACGGGGTGGGCGGAGAGACGAAGCAGAGTGCGGCGTGGTGAGAGCAGAGTGACGGTCTGATGCTATTTACAGCCTGCCGAAGCCGAGTACTCATCTGGGCTTGCTGCATTTCTCGGATACACATACTGAACATACAACTCATTACACATAGATCCCACAGGCCTTTTCGTTGAAACACAAACTTATATACACCTACAGATACACAGTCACATACATATACGATACTATCCACCTCCACAGAGGCCATCACTTTAAACCCGCCGAAAAGAGAAAGAAAAAAGGCATCCTGGGTGAGGTTATCACAACAGCGCGGTTACCTCCGGCTGAACACTCGGTTCCTTTAAAAGCTATAGATGAGGATGGCGGACCTAGATAGCCTTGGAAAGGATCAAAGAAGGCCGGCGCCTACGGATATGGTTCCGTAGGGTTAGCATTTCTTGCCTCATGTGTGTTTTATTTTATTTTATCTACCCTCCTTCCTGTCGACCGGTAGGCTTGGGTCTCTTCCGAAAGAACAGGTGGTGGGGTTCGTCTTGCCGCTCGATTTGCGCCGGAGGCTTGATCCATGAAGAGCTTCCCGCTCCTCCTTCAGCGAGCCGACTTAAATTTGGGACCGCAATTACACAGGTTTCTATAAAAGGTGAATCATATAACACAAAAGCAGGATCGAGTCTGCAGCTACCCGGGACCATACTCGCACATGAACGGAATAATCGCAATATAAGTTGAGGATGATGTAGAAAAGGGAGCAGCAAAACTAATAGCAACGATTAATTCGGTGGTGGGGGTGGGAGGTGGTGGCGTCTCGTAATCAAGGTGCTCGCTCGTTCACACAACCGCGAAAGGAACCAGGCTGCGCCGGTATCCTGCATCGCCCACAAGGGGAGGGGCAGGAGTTGGGTCAACTTTCACACTAGCAGAACAGGGCACCCGTTGGCTCGATGTTGTGTGCGTGCCGCATCTCCACGTACGCGGTCTGGCCGGGTTTGACGCTAGCCCTCGGTACTATGGGGGAGGGGGAGCGCGAGCCCAAACTAGGCCCATCCTCTGGGGTGGAGGAGCAGGTAGGTTTTCTGGTCGTGCCGTGCGTTCTTGGTCCGAGAGTTCGTTTGGCGGGTAAGGAGATGAGCGGGGAGGGAGGGGGAACCAAACCCAAGGAGAGGAAAGCCAAGGTTGCGACGAGGAAGAGACACCACAGAGGTGGGTAGAGTTGTGCGGGACGTGCCAATTCAACCGGCAGGCGTTCGTCCGCTCCGCACCCTTCGTTAGCCCATCGTTCTTTTTGTTTTTGCTCTTTCCCGCCTCTTCCCATATCTCTTTGTGAGTGGAGATTTTTCCTTGCCCGTTTTTCTCTCTTCACTCTCCTCCCATTTTTCTCCTTTTGTGGACACGGCTTGATATTGAAGAGCTGCAGGCTATCTATGTTATGTAGAGAGGTGGGTGCCATTCCACCTTCGGGCTGCATTAGAGGCGTTGATCACGAACGAGGTTGGGATAACTTTAGAAACTAAGGATCTGGCAAGTGCGAGGGAACAAGGGTGATGCTGGTTAGAGCTACTCCAGATTTTGGGATCATCAGGCCAAATGGCAAAACAGCCGGACTGGCTAGTGCAGATACGGACCTTTGTTTTTATTTTCTATTTTTCCTTTTCCTTTAGGAGCGACAAGAACGACGACCGATTGAGTTTGACAAGCGCTTCGAACGACGACACGAGGCCCATCTCAAACAGCCATTTGGACCTCTTGCCTCGTGCTCTGCGTCTCCGGCGCGTTGTTGGTGGATGCACATAGAGTACAATCTACGCCATCGTCTCTATACCCCCTCTCTCTCTCTCACAGTCCCAACTCTCTTTCCTCGGAGAGTAGATGGTGTCTCCTTCCGAGGCCACTTGGAGCTAGGTATTCACTATTGGAGAGACTTTCGTTGGCCCAACCTTTCTGTCATTTTTGCAGAGACGCCCCTCCCCCCTTCTCCCGCCTCTTCCTAACAAGAAAATGAACGTCACTAACTGGTATTCCAAAGGCCTACATACTTGCCAGCATTCTTGAGTTGACGCGTGGCGTGAAGAACGGGAGGGGAGGGGATTAAGGTCAGAAGCCCAAAAAAGTTCCTACCGGGAGCAAGGGCTCCTCTTGGCCAGCCTGGTTCCTTTCTTGGTGTTGTTGGCTCTGGTCTTGACACTATTAGACGCCCTCCAATTTTTGACCGCCGCCACAAGTCGTCGATCTCTACTCGAGTTGGACTAGCCTTGAAGTGCCTCTTCATCCCAAAGGCGTTGGGACCCTCCCCTCTCCTCTCTGTTTTCCTGCAAGCCAGGTGGCAGACGCTACTAGAGTTCAAGAGGAGGTCGATGGGGGCGTCAAGCCTTGGGGACGGAGGATCGCCAGGTGGTCTCTGAGGAGGCCCCTGTCGAGAGACAAAGGTCGGTGGAGGAGGTTTGTACAGAGATGGTTTGGCGTTCTAATCAAGCTTTATGCGCTGGGTTAGCGCCGGGGAGCTTAAAAATTTGCTCTTTATCCTGATGGAGCTTGGCCTCGATCGTCACCTGAAACCTGGCGGATTCTTTTGCCTCCGGCGTTGTTTATTCCAAGAAAAGTCTCCTCCCTTTCTTCCGATCTCGAGTATACACCCCCTCCCCATCCCCCTCTCCTCTCCCCTCACCTCTCCCCCTCCCCGCCCTGTCCTCCCTCGAGCCTGGGGCGTCCTTTGAACATCCCCGTGTTGAAAAAGGGGGGCAAATCGGTGGCGGGAGTGATTCGCCCACCGCTCTTTGTGTTGTGATGTCTCCTGATCCATCATGCCTCTTTCTTTCTCTTCCTCTCTATCCCTCTCCCGCTCCATGTGTGTGTGTGTGTGTGTGTGTGTGTGTTTCCCTTTTTAGCGCCTTGCGGCCGATGAGGCAGGCGGCAATAGGGAGACAAGACTGGAGAGGGCGGGGGTGGGAGAGGACGAGAGGGGTTTGGGCAAAGATCTGACCGGCCATGGTCGTCAAGCATACGGTCACACACCCCTCCAGGCTTGGATGCTCGACCTAGGGATCGGGTCATCTATCACGCTGAGAGGTATAATTGAAGAAGAGGCACTATTATAGACATGGGCATCCTTGTAGGGAGGCGGATCTGCTGCTAAGCTAGGAAGATGCCCAAGGAATGTCGGAGGCGGAACGGGGGCGATGTTTGACCAGTATGATGCGGGCCGGTAGCTCCGGCGCCGGGCAGTGGACACTGGTCGGTGAAGGGGAGGGGAGGGGAGGTTGGTAGATGGTGAACTTCTTCTCCCCGTTTTCCGTTTCCCCTCTCTCTTCCTGGCCGTGCTCCATCGCCATATTCAGTCTTGGGCAGAAAGGGTCTTTGGCGGTGAACCGGGAATCTCTCTGGAACCGGAGATGCTAGTGCGACCACGGCCCCTTTCTCGAGATTTTTATGTGGTCATTCGAGCGTGCATGGAAAGGGAAGGGGACTCGGCGCGACCAAGACAGTGGCGTGGCTCCTTGCAAGGGGAAAGAGAGAAAGAGAGAGACCTTTGGGATCACTTTGGAAAAGCCGACCTTCTCTCCCAACCAATTCCATGGCGGCGTCACTAAGAATCTCGATGGGAAGTTCACGGGAGAGCAAATCCAAGTGCGTGCATGAGTCAAGAGAAGGGGCTCTCTTGGGGGAGCGGACAGCCATACGCGGGCTAATTCCTCCATGTCTCTCCTCGTTTGCCGACATTGGCTCGTTGTGGCTGCCCCGTCTCGAGAAAAGACCGGCCGGGGACCAGATGAGAAGAATCCCGACGCACGCGTTCTTTTTTTGGCCAAGGACCCGCGGTCTCACCTCGTCCTCGAGAGATGATGGGGAAGGGCAGGGGTTGGGGGAGGGAGGCCAAAATGTGAAATGCTAAGACTTTGAACGAGGAGCGTACGTCCAACACGGTGGCACATGAAAACACGAAAGACAGGAGAGGGGCGCGAACGGGGTAGAACACACGTTGGTGCGCGGAAGGGCGAGACAAGGCGACGTGGGGATTTTCCCTGGAGCTAGGGAATGGTGGAGAGAGATAAGACACACACGCACACACGCACGTACGCACTCACCTCCACCCACATATCTAGATCCATATACAACACACACGCGCAAGAGATCTGTAAACAGATTGACTACACTAGATTCTCTTGGGGTGAGGCGGCGCCGCGGGCTTGGTTGCCCCGTTTTTCTCTCTCTCTTTCCTTCAATGCTATCTTAGTCTCTCTCTCTGGGTGGATCCGTTCCAGCTCGGAAGAAGGACCCGGGTGTTAGTAGCGGGCCCCTAACAATATCAAGAAAGGGCACGGAAGGCGCCCGTCCTGGATGAGGCGCCATCTGCGGGGACCTGGCACTGACCGTGGACCGACCTACTGACGAGGAATTGCGGAGCTTGAACCCACCTGGGGTCTCTGCCCCGGTTATATCATGGGCTATCATGGGCTTTGATCGTAGGAAAGGATTAGGTGGGAGGCGGGGGACTCAGACAGACGGCCTGGGGAAGCGGATATCTTCCGTTAGGCTCGGGGCGCAGGACGGTGTGGACTCAAAGAGGGCATATGTGAGTTCACGAAGGCTGCTTCTGATTTGAAGCAATCCACGTGTAGCTTTGGAACCGCATCCGTTGGCGTTAGGGGTGAGGAAGGACACTCTGTGACCTTTCTCTCGTTTTTCCTTTTTCCCCTTCTTTTTCTGCTAAGAGGGTGGCGGGAGAAGGGACGTTATCGGCATTAACAGAGGGTGATATAGGATGGATTGTGATAGATCGACCATTTCTGCATTCTGCATTCTGCGTTGGGTCATTGGTGTGGTTTAGCTTTGGCTTTGGCTTTCCCGCGGTCCTTGCACGGGGCGAAGATGTGAAGAAAAAAAAAAAAAAAAGGCTTGTTTCACCAGATGCGGGTGGCTGGGTTTGCCAGCAACCATTTTTACGAGATTTCTGGGTTTCCTTTACACTAGAGCATGCTAAGTGCTATCATGCCCGTCAGCATCTAGCGTCCCAAAGATCGAACGAGAAAAGAGCGCCTCGATATCATTTACGTAGGTGTTGGGAAAGGGGAAAAGGGGGTGCAAGAGCAATGTAGGTAGTGTACATGGAGAGAAGAGAAGACCAAAAAGCTGCAGGCAGGGAGGCAAGGAACGCGCCAAAGAGGGGAAAAGGGGAGTTCCCATTCGCGTCCGCCTGTTTGACGTGGCGCTCCTGGCCCCCTTTTTGCTCTGATGTTTTTGCCCTTTTCGGGTGAGGGTGAGTGAAAGAGACGGAGTGAGAGAGAGGGCGACGATGTTAAGAAGGTGGAGGCGAGACAAGATGGTTGCGGCGAGTGGGAGACGGGTCAAATGTCAAATTCGACCAAACCAGGGCTGCGCGGTGAAGTGGTAGGTGTTGAGGTTGTCCATTGTCGTATTGAAGCGAATCAATGGAGATTTAACTAATCTGGAATGTCTCTTTCTTCAACCCTTTTTTCCTTTTGGGGAGACGGAAAAATGATGGCTCAGTCTGTCGATTGGGGGCATCACAACATCACAACGCATCTATTGTTTCATGGCCCGAGAAAGACACACGTTGAATGGCCACCAATTCACGCTACCGACCGCTTTCCCATTCCCATTCTCGTTCCTACGAGTAGTACTATCTATCAAAGCAGGCCAAAGTGACGACTCGCTCCGATACTCGAAGCAGCTTTTCCAGTCCCATGTCTGGTTTGTCTTCTTCCTGATATTCGTGCATGCCCCTTGCCGCGCCCTCTGCGGAATAAGATCCGTGGTGGGATATCTCCGTGGGTGTTTTTTGTTTTGTCTTGGGGGTTCGCGCGTGGATGGGGTTGTTCGCCGCACTAGCATCGCAATCCCATGGGTTTATTCCTCTTTTACGGTTTTGGTGATGGCGCTAACAAGGCATGGACTGGCTGGCCCACGTCCGGGGGCCGATGAAGAAGAAAAGGAAAAGAAAGAAGACGAAAAGGCAAGGGTTGGAAGAAGAGGTGGGGTGTGAGGTGAGGTGAGGGTTCGCGATGGCGAGAAGAGCCAAGATTGCTTGGGGTGGAGGACTGGAGACAAAGGGCGAGCGGTCAGGGTGAAAGGGCCAGGACACGCTAGGTGAGATGCGGAATCAATAAAACAAAAGAAAAACGGGCATTGATGGCAAAGGGGAAAGAATGGCGAATCTTTCGCCGCCGCAGCCCACTCACACACATTCACACACGCACAAGACACACCACACACGCACCCACGCCCGGCCCAGTTCCCCCATCCCCCAAAATCCCTAGTCCGCGGTCCAGTCCTAGTCCGGCCCCGTCTTGCGGGCCATGCGTGCGTGTGTGTGTGTCCACACATACCGTTGACCCCATCGTCGCTGCTGTGTCTTCGTTTCCGTGCCCCGGATTGGGAATGGCCTCGCCCAAGGTTTTCTGCGAGCTCTCTATTTTTCGAGGCATGGTTCAACGCTTTCTGGGACAAGTTTGGTTTTGCCCCCCTTCCTCCCCTACCTCGTCGAATGCGAAATTCCGTTTCTGCATCCCTTTAGTGTAATACTTGTACCACCTTGTCACGAACATGCAGAGCCCACGAGTCCGGACTTCGATTCCCTGACACCTGTTTCCCCCAACGTGAATTGTAAGGAAAAGGGAGGGAACACCCCTGCTCCTCCAAATGGCCTTGATTCTTCTTTATTCCCCTACCATCCTTGTCAGCGCAGTGCAAAGGACAAGTGTTGAGCTTCTCCCACACAATCAACATGGATGGCATCCCCCTTCTTCCCCCTGCTCAACAGGGTCGTACCAAATCTCGGCGTCGCCATGTCCCGACGCAGTGGTCGTGGGAAACCCGCAAGGCCCAGGGTATCGGGAGGAAAGGAAAAAACAGGACGGGCCAGAACAATCCCCCTCTCACTCACGCTCTCTCAGTGCTCTTCGATGTTCCCTTTCCCCCTCCCTTGGCTGGCCAGCGCCCCGTTGCTACCTACCCCACCGCCTCTCTCTCCCTTCTCGGGCGCGGAAGGAAAGCCGTCCATCAACCCCCTCCCCCGGAACAAGCAAGTGAGCTATTCGAGCTATTCGCACTACGATAAGCTCGCCATCTCCGAGTTCCTCACACCTTCTGCTTCTGAAATATTGCATGCTGCTCGCAGATGCAAAGAACGATTCTGTGTTTCTCTCCGTTGCCATTGCGCGCCCCCTTCCCGGCCTCTCCGCACCCCCTCCCCTCTAGTCTTTGCTCTTTGCCCTTGCGCTCGCATCGTCCTCCAGTATCCGGATGGCCGGTATTCTGACCTTTCCTCTTTTAGTGAGGGTGATGTGGCACCTGCTTTGAGCTGGCTCGCTCTTTGTTCTTCTTCTCTCGCGGTCTCCACAAGCGAGAGATGATGGCTTTGCAAAGCCGTTTGGACGTTGGCGTCCCCCCTGCTGCTCCGACACTTTTGGGTAACGGCCAGGGAGAGGCACACAGTAGAATGGCGGCGTGGCTGTGATTGGAGAGTGGTTTGGCTGCAAAATATATAGGACTGGGATCTATTCTCTCTTCGTCTTTTGGGCTAGCCCCTGTCGTAGGGCTGTGTGGTGCCTACATGGAGACATGGCGATTTTTATCGTACAGTTTACCTCTTTGGGACTGGAGAGCGAGAGGGAAGAGAGAGAGGGAGAGAGAGAGAGATAGAGAGATAGAGAGAGACACACGCACACACACAAAGACAGACAAATGGCCAGACAGACAGAGAAGGACATATTGGCTGGGCTAGCCTTGGGAGAAGAAAAGAACCGAAAAAAGAAGAAGAAAAAAACCGAAGGCTGGCCTGAGGCGAAACAAAGGTGCAGACACGAGTGAACGAAGCGGGCATGTCAGTTTGTCTTGCTACCCTGGCTTGCCCGAGACCTTGGGACGGCCCAAGATGAAGAACAAAAACACACGCCCCCAAAGAAAGAGGAGGCCATGTCTTTTTAGCGGATATTTCTGCCGGCCTCTTGGACCGCGAGTTCTTTCCCCAAGGATGCGGGTTGCGTTTTTGCGTTTCTTTTTCCAAGGGTGTATTAAAGTGTAGAGGCCCACGTTTCTCACGAGAGGCCGAGGCCAAGAGAAGGTTGGGGAGGGCTGGGGTTGTTGTGGTCTTTGTTCCGTGTCCCTGCGGAAAAGAGTCCTACCACACGTGTTTGGCAGCAGGGCCCATGGTGGCCGGGGGTTATCGTGGAATGTTTCTCACCGCTGCTCTGTGCTATCCGCCTTGAACGGACCCCTTCTTCATCTACACCCCCTATAGATGATGAAGGGATGTTCGTAGTGTTCTATCCATTTCAAGGCAGCGTGGCTTTTTCGCGACTAATGCCCTCCTGTGTCCCCTTGAGACTCTGTCTCGCCCTCGTCCTTTGTTCTCGATTCTTTCGTTTCCGCGGGGATAGGGGTGCCTCTAGGGGAACGCAGCGAGGGAGAGAAACAGGGCGGTTCCATGCTGCTCACACCCACATGGGGGAGGGAGTGCGGTTTACCACTCTTGCAGCGGTGCTCTCCTTTCCTGCCTAACCTCAACCTCAGCCCTTCCTCATCCGCTTGTGCCCCTAAGCCCTACGGTCCCTGACATGCGTTGGAGTGTCCAGCACGGCGTTTTGTCGACCCCTTTCTTTCTCTCTTTGCTAGGAAGAGCCTCTCACTCGAGAAATCTGACTGGCCAAGCTGGTTGATGGCTAGTGAGGACTCATGCAGACCTTTTTCCCCTCCCAGCAAGAGTACGAGAGAGGTTTGGCGTCTTCATGGCCACGAAGAGGTGAAGACCTAGGCAAGACGAAAAGGCCTGAAAACGGAGAACCCTTACTCCCCTTCTCCGAGTCCCGTGATTCGAGCATGCGGTGCCCGCCCCAGTCTGCCAGCTTCGTTTCAGGGACAAGTGGAGGAAAACGGCGAGCAGGATAGTGTTGACTGCAATTGATCGAGGCAAAAGCCTCCTCCTTGGGATCCTTTAAACCACTGTCTTCCGAGTCCTTATATCGTACCCTAACCCTAAGGGAAGGGCTTTGAGCGGCTCGGCTCCGCTGGTTGTAAGGAAAGGCAGTTGATATACGGAAAGATGGCCCAATGTTTCCTAGAAAGCATGATGCTGATCAGAGTTAACCGTATTATTCTAGACAAGGAGACGGGTTGAAAGGATGATTCCGGCCATATAGAGGGAGGCAGTGAATATCTTCGGCCCCTTTCGGCTGGACGATTGAACAGAGCCATTGCCCTTTGCACCGGCCGGTAGATATGGTCAATAGCCGTCCTAGCCCGCAAAGATTCCATCACCTCAACCACTTGACATCTATGACGGCCCCATCTGTCCATCGCCATAGCTACTCAAAGCTTCAGGCTTGTGTGATCTTGCCAGCCGAGTTACAGCTGACGGGGAGGACACTTGAAGTAAGGAGTTCGCTCGCAATAGGGCCGGCCCGCGGGAAGGCCAAAGACCGTACAATAGCAGGTCTGTTGAGAAAAGTAAAAGGCAAGACGAGCAGCGCGAGAGGTCGACAAAAAAATAAAAAAAGGAAGAAAGAAGACCATTCATCAAGTGCAAAGGAGGGAATGGGCAAAAGAAAAGAGTTGCACTATCCCGGAATCGAACCGGGGCTGGTCGAATCCACCGAAGATGAATGGCAACGACCAAGTTTACCACTAACCCAATAGTGCTGATTCTTTTGGATGATGGGGAGGTTTGGAAACGAGACTGAAAGGCATTGTCGACGAGCTCTCGAGGAAGAAATGGGCGACGGGGCATTTCTCCCGCTAGATAAAGAAAGGCATATGGCAAGGCACATGGACGGACGGTATGTTAGTGGCATCGTCACGAGGCCCACTCCCCGGAGACAATCGTCTTCCGGTGTTGCTCGCCGCTGGGATCGGGGCGGAATGGCATAAAGCGGAAGAGAGGAGTGTGCGATGGGATAGAAGATTCCTCGAGGAGCTCGAGATACCGCTCGCCAGGCTTGATGCTTGGTACCCTTCTTTCGGACTTGAAAGATACGCGGCTTTGGTAGTAAGGATCTTGCGAGCTTCAGGGCAAGTTCAATGGTCTAAACGCCCCAGATACCGCATCCCCGCCGCGCGATGAATATGTTGTACGACCTCGCTGACTTTCTCCATGGGGACAGGAAGACTAGACACGTGAAGGCTTTTAGTGGCCGGCGCGAGAGAATGGCCTGAGCAAAAAAAACCCCCGATTGAGCTTCTTTCGTGTTCATACACTTTTACGGCTGTTGTGGCATTCCTTCTCTCTACGATCTATTCTAAGGATTTCCCCATCCTCCGGAAAGCCTAGGAACGTCATTTCAAAACGGTTTATAGGGAGACAAAGGAGAGATTGATTCTTGTATCACGCAAACATGATAAATGCGATGCGGGCGGAAAGACCCGATGCTAGAGACTGCATGAAAAAAAAAAAAAAAAGGTGGTGAACCCCGCCAAATCCGCGATAATTTTCTCCTCGCGCGCGCCGTGGATCGATTTGCCCCTCCATTTGCCCCACCATCGAATATCTCCCACCATCGTCATCCGTAGATTATTCTTTTTTGCGCCCCGGACACCAGCTACTCTCGGAACCACTTCGGCTCCCCACCCGAGGCCTCCCTTCTCTTTTCTCTTCTTCTTGTCATCGTAACTCTCTCTTTCTTTTGAAATCCGTTCAAGCTCCTTCCTGCTCCTCGCACCCGGGACACCCCGCTCCCCTTCCGGCCGCCGCCGACGCGCCATGGCCTCCACGAACCTCACCGACCGTCTCGTGCCCGAAATCCCCGAATCCGAACCCGAAGACTTCCTCTCCTCCTCCCTCGCCGTCATATTCCCCGACGCCGTCGCCAACCAGCACGGCGACGCCGACACCACCCTCCTCTACACCTCCCCGTCCCTGCCCCGCCCCCTGCGCATCGAGCTCGCCGACCCTTCCGCCGACGAGGACCGCTTGCTCTTCGGCCACTACCTCTGGAACGCCTCCCTCCTCGCCGCCGAATTCATAGACACCGGGACTACGCTGGCCCCGCCGAAACGGAGGCTGCTCGGGATGCGATACAGCAGGGCGAGCAAGGCCGGGAGGAAGCGGAACAGAAGCAGCAGCAGCAGCAGCAGCGTTGGGGCCACCAACCAGGAGACGACGGCCCCCGCCTCTCCCCGCCCAGCACCTACTTCAACATCGCCGGCAAATCCACCATCGAACTCGGCGCCGGCACCGCCCTCCTCCATGATGGCCGCCCTGCTCGGCGCCGCCTCCGTCACCGTCACCGACTACCCGTCCCCGCCCTCCTCGACACCCTGCGCCGCAACGTCGCCCACAACGTCGTCCCCGCCAACGCCGGCCCCCGCGCCGCCGGGCCCTTTGCCACGACGTCCTCGTCGAGGGCCACGCCTGGGGCGAGATGGACGACTTTGCCCGCGGCAAGAAGCACGCCTACGACGTCGTTATCGCCGCCGACTGCCTGGTAATGACCATCCTTCTTTTCCTTTATATATATGTAGGAAAAACAAAAGTTTAACCCCAAGTTTCCCGTAGTGGATGCCCTGGCAACACACCAACCTCCACACCTCCATCGCCCACTTCCTCAAACCCGCCACCCCCGCCGCCCCCGACCCCCGCGCCTGGGTCATCGCCGGCTTCCACACCGGCCGCTCCCAGATGCGCGGCTTCTTCGACCCCGACGCCCTTGCCGCCCACGCCCTCCAACTCGATCGCATCTGGGAGGTCGACTGCCTCGGCAACGAGCGCGCTTGGGTCCCCGAGCGCGAGGGCGAGGAGGCTACCGGCGCCCGGCGCTGGCTCGCTGTGGGTATTGTGAAGAGTGTGGCCGAGGCGTAAAAGCACGGAGAAAGTTGAGTGAGATGAGAGCGTTGCGGAGGCACAGAGAGAGTTGAGTGAGTGAGAGAGAGAGAGAGTTGCGGATAACCCGGGGGGACACAAAAAACGAAACGAAGAAGAGAGAATAGAGTAAAAGGAAACGTAGACGGAAAAGAGCAAGAGGAGTATTCATGGCACCCTTGGGTTGCATTTTTCTTTTGGATGATCATAATGAGGACTTGCGTAGACCTAGTTGTATATAGTATTGATGGCATCTACATTACACCTCATTAAACAGCAGTCCCTCACCGTTGTACAAGAACAAAGACTTACAAATCCATGGCTGACCTACATCAAGAAATTTAAACGAAAAAAAAAAAAAAGAACAGGGAAGCTGTTTAAATCTGTATTCACAGCAAGACTCTTGCGGTCTTAGCCTTCATTCTGCACGTCATCATATCTAACAATACACAGACAGTCACGAGTTATGCCAAAAACAAACACCGTGCGTTCGTCTCGACGAACCCTTCTTTCTCTTCACAACTTCTCATTACTCACTCACATCATTTCCATCTCTTCGCCCCCTCCTCCCCGTCTTTCCCACCTTCCAGCGTCGGTCCCATCTCCGCCGCCTTCTCCAGGTAGGCCCCCTCGACCCTCAGATTCTCCACCGCACTGAGGCCCCGAACTAGCCGCGCAAGGTTGCGCTCCTTCGCCAGCCTCTTGAGCGCCCCTCCAAGAACCCGGCCAGCAGCCTCACCGACCAGTCGTCGGGAATCATCCCAATCACGTCCACCACGTCGAACCAGGGGCCGAACCGCTCCAGGAGGCCGCTCGTCTGCTCTAACCTGTCGCTCAGGTTGTCGATGCGCAAAAATTCTCCCAGGAGCGCCTTGAAGAGACGCCGCTGCTCAACCGGCGCGAGCGGTTGCTGTTTCTGCGCATCTCCTCCGCCAGCGGTGTCTCGCGTTGCTGCTGCCGCCGTTGCCAATGCCGCCGTCATCGCCGGCCCTTGCTGCTGCCTGCCAAAGAGGCTGGCCCCGCCTCGGAGACAGTACCGTATGGCCGCGTCGTAGTCCCCGAGCCTATGCACGAGTAGCCGCAGCGCGTTCTCGTGGTTGCCCTCGCGCCCGTCTAGGATAATCATTTCGGGGACGAGCAGTTCGTCCGGCACGCTCGCGAGTCGCCGCCGAGCCGCCGCCGCGTCATACCCGCGCACATCACTCAGCAACTGCAGCAGCCTCAGCCGTGACTGCGACACCTCGTCGTCTGCCGCCGAGTTGTCCGCCAGAAACTGGGCGTATGGAGGCTTAGGCGGCGGGTACAGCGCCCGGTAGGCCTCGTACGTTGCCGCAAACGTCTCGCGCCGCTCGGCCGACGACTGCAGGGCGTCGACCGCTACGTCGAGGTAATACGTAATGAGCTCATCCACGTACTCGCCGCTGCCTTTAGCAAAGACGAGGTGCTCGAGGTAGTACCTGACGGCGTCGGGGGCCTCGTCGCGCAGGATGGCCACGGCGTGCGCCGGTTCGAAGCGGGTGACCGGCCCTTGTCCTCGGCAAAGACCTGAGCGCCGAGCTTGGGATCGCGGTTGGCTAGCCACACGCCGTACGTGCGCACGAGACCCTGGTTGCTGATCTTGGTCAGGTACTCGCGGACCCTTTGCTCGCCATCGCTGAACTCGCCGCCCGCATCGGTCTCACCCTCCACTATGCGCCGCCACGTGTCCAGAACCTCGCCCGCCATCTTGCGGCTCTGGTACAGCCGGCTCAGCACAAAGAGGCGGTGATACGACTCTAGCAGGTCTACCGCCCTGTCGAAGCAGTCCACCCCGCGGTCGACGAGATCGTTGAGATCTGCCCGCACCGTACCCTTCTTAGGCATGGCCCCCGCGGCGTGTTTTGATCCAGCTCCAGCAGCACCAGGAGTAGTGACGCGTCGACCGTCCGGAACACGTCATTCTCATCCGCGATACTGCCGAATCCTTTCTTGAGTCTCCAGCCCGAGAGGAACTTGCGCAAGAAGTGGAGTGTCTGCCGGTCCAGCGCACCCACCGGCACCGGAGACCCGCACACTTTTTCGTTTTGCAAGTACCGGGCCGCCGACTCTCTGACGCCGCCAAAGATCCAGATACCCTTCCTGCTTTCCACAATCTCGTTGCGCAGGCCCGGCACGAGGGATAGCACCACGCGAGGGTCTAGCGAGCTGTCCACGAGCTTGTGCGCCAGCTCCTCAGCCTGGGCATCAGAAAACGCATCCGCGCCCTTGGCCTTGAGAAAATTCACAAGCAGGAGAAGCCCTGCCTGCTGCCGGAGGTAGCTTAGCGTCAGGAACTCGAGCTCATTCTTGGCGTCGCGGTCCTTGATCGATTTCAAAAACGAAAAATGCCGGCCCGGTCCACGGGGACCTCGGAAAGATCCTGCTCGCCGCCGCTGGCGGGGAGAGTCCCACTTTAGCCTCGAGCTGAAGGAGCAGAGGGCTGCGGACCGCCCACCAGATGTGGTTGCCCGTCCACACCGCGATGCCGGCCCGGGCCTTGGCTAGCCTTTTGACAAAATCCTCCTCTTCACGGTTACGGTTCGCCTCCCAGCCTTCGGGTAGATCTTCGTCCTCGGCCTCAAGGTCGCGCTCAAACAGCTCCCTCTCGTTGGACATTTGCGCGAGCGATGTGGCGGTGCGGGAATCGATGCTACGGGGAGAAAAGGGCGAGGTGCCCGAGTCGCCGTTGGGGAATGGCTCGAACCTTCTCTGGCAGAGACGGTCGATTAGTTCCTGGCAGATGGTCTCATCGCTTCCGGCCAGCGCTCGGATCCCCAGTGGCCACGACGACTGCCTATCCTGGCCCTCGAGTAGCGGCGCCTCGAGCCAATGCTTTCCCGGATCATCGTTGGTGTCGAACCGTTGAATCTCGAGGCCGTGGCGGATCCCTTCCTCCGAGTCCCTGGTCATCGAGGCCAGGACATATTTATCTACCTCGTCTTCATTCATCGATAGCCTCGGCGACTTGGGAACCGTCGAGTCCGTGAAGCCCACGTCGACGACAACCTCTCTTGGGTACCTGTCAAACCCAAGGGTTGGTCCTTTTGGATCGCCGTCAAGGTTGATAAACATGCCGATGGCGGGATCCGTCGCGCTCGTTCCCGTCACGAGCAAGAATTCTTCGGCCGAAGGTGATACGATGTGAGGCTTGAGGAAAGGCGGAGCCGGCTTCGGCGCCACGGCGGCATTGGCAGGGGCCGGTGAAGAGGGCGCGGGGGAGGAGGCCCCAGGCGTGGACGGGAGGGGCTTGGATACCGTGTCCGCCGGTGGCCTTGGACTAGTGGGCTTAGAGGGTGGGGTGGGTTGTCGGCTGACGGGCTCCTCACCCTGGCGCGGGCCGAGCATACCGGCACCCCCAGAGATGAAGGCGCCAAGGCTCGTGCTTCTAGCATGAGAGTGGTGCTGCTGGCTGGCGGCAGAGTGGGAACGGCGGTGCTGGGCGGAAGAGTTGCTCCGAAGCAGCCCGGTTTCGTTCGTGGCGGCAATGCTCTGGGTATGGCCGAGCTCGCCGGGGGTTGCGAGTTGTCGAGCGAAGATATGGCCATGAGAGGGATCTTGAGCTGGTGCTCGACGTCTATGAGGGCATAGTGTCGCGAATCGGCGACGCAGGCAATGCTGCCTCGCCTACACGATATCGTACTGCCAGAAAAGTCGATGTTCTAGCACGGTCAGTTAGATAGGTGCACTCGGCCACTGAAGTACAGGACAAGGCGGATCCCCCAAGGTTGGAACCTAATGTAGCCTTTGGATCTGCATCTCACCTTGACAGCACCTGCCTCCTCGCCGATGCGCACAACCTGTATCCTGCGGTTCAAGGATAATAGAACAATGACCCGCTGGCCCCTCTGCTCTCGGGGATGGCCATTGTTACCGATAGGGTGTTGAGATCAACACCGCCGATCCAGTTGCAATTCCTGACCTGGGTGGTGCCGAATACAGGACTAAGCTCGGGGAGGGAGTAGAAGGTGACGGTCCAGTTGCAGAGGATGCAGGCCTTGCCGACTTTTGGTAGTAAGAGGATTTGTTGGATGCCGGGACGGGCGGAAACGGGGGCACTGTGTGCTTCGGAGAAGACGGGTCGGAGGCGGGAGGCGAGGATAAAGGTCGGCCGGGCGTTGCCGTCGGAAGAATCGAAGGGGATTTGGACAAAGTGAAGAAGTTCGGCAGCAGAGGTGCCGACGTAGAGGTTATGATCTAAGAAGACAGGTTTCGGTAATCAGTATGGCTTATCACGAAGAACATGATTTCGGAGCAGTGGCACCGTAGGAGGGCGAGCACCACGAGCACAGATCCTTTCCCCAACACCGATCGAATGCAGGAACTCACCTAGATAGTCGACACATGTTATCTTGACGTCTTCCGAGGTGCCGTCAGCATTGAGGGGCACATTGTCGAGGAGGGTGCGCAGGGCAAATGGCCCTGTTGCTGGGGGCGGCGGGGAGGGCTGTGGCGGGGACGACATCGATTCACTCGAGCCATGATTGTCGCTGGCTTTCGCGTCCATCACTTGCAAGGGGGATCTCTCATCACCGAAGTGGCCGCCTCATTCTGGTGGGGGAGTGTTTGGGGAGGAGAGGGAGGGGAGACGGAGCTGGGTCTGCGGCGGCGAGATCGCAGGCTGCAGCGCAAGCGCTAGATCAGATTGGCAGGACTTGGGAGTGTGTGAACGGGGGTGAACGGTATCTTGTATGTACAAGTATGCTTAATTCAAATGGTCTAGGAGTTGGCGAGACTTTTGGTGCCACTTTTGGGCAGTTTGGTAGCAGTGCGATGTCCGGTTTGGCTGGCCAAGCGTATCAATTGATCAGCATCTTTTGGAGTGGGAGGGGAGCTTTTGGGGAGCTTTGGCTGAGGAGTGACGACGCTGATCCGAGCTGACAGTTGGAGTTGCTCTTGCCTTGTTTGTCGCCTGCCCCAAAGAAGACCTGTACCAGCCACACGCAGGGGGCTTGGGCCAAGCAAAAAATCAGGGCCAGCCAAGCGAAAGGTACTTGTTGCAAAGGGAAGGGGCACCCAGCCCAAGTTCTTAGGTACATGCTTCGGTACCTTGGGAGCTTCAAAGGGAAGGAAGAACTGACCAACCAGCGCAAGCGAAGCCCAAGGCTGAGAAGACACGTCCCCCCAAAAATCCGTGACTTTGTGTCTTCCATTCCCGACCTCCATCAAAAACCGCCAATCCAATCCCCCATTCCCGAAGCTATTTCTGCCCGGCCGGCGCATGCACGCATTTCTTTCCCCGTCGACTCTCTGCGTATTTCTTGCGTGCTGGCTTAAGGAGATCTTCCTTTGAGCTTCCATTCGATGGGCATTTATTCACTAATGATTTGATTTTCACACTGCGAACCTCCCCGATACTTCCGTCCATTTTTCGCAACCTCAGGGGTGAGCTTCGAGGCCACGCCACAACGATTACCCCAGCCATCCATCCGCGAACGGCCCCGAGAAACAACGGAGGAACCCATACCCACGTTTTTGAAAAGAGAAGAAAAACCCTCCCAAAAAAATTCGCAATGGCCGACGTCACGACCGAGGCTGCCCAAACGACACCGGCCACCCTTGGTGGCTCGGACAACAGCCAAGGCAATAAATTCCAGACGGCCATTTCGGCCTGGCGAGGTATGTCCTTTGGCTGGGTGGCGGGGGCGTCTAGGATTCTGGCCGCCCGGGCCGAGATGTTGCGGACGGAGGTGCTAGAAGGAATGGATACTCCAAGAAGAACGAAGCCAAGGTAGCTAACGACCAGGGGTGTCGCATCATAGGCGTCGATCTCACGACTCTCATCACCCAGCTTGACAACACGGCATCCGATATTGCGGCGCACCAACGAGACTCTACGGTGCAGAGGAAAGAGCTTGCGCAGAAGACGAAGGATTTCCGAAAACTCGACGATGCGTCCAAGCTCACGGAGATCAAGGCTCTTTGAAGTGTAAGGATCCCCTCGCGCCCCTGGTGCTCTCTCTCTATCCTCTCTCTTTGACTACACCTGAAATCCCAGCGCAACTAACAACCCCTTCTTGGCCTGCGTAGCATATCAATCCTTCATCGACCTCCTCACAAACTCCTCCAAGACGGTCAACTCGGTCTTTCTCCAAGTGTACACGGCTCTATCCGACGCACCTGACCCGTATCCGCTGCTGGAACTTTCGGTCGACTCGATGCTAGTGTCGGAGGATACACTGCCCAAGTTAACGGAGGAGAACACACACTTGCAAAAGAACGTGTCCAAGCTCACATCGCAGCTCGAGGAGGCTGAGTCACGGCTAGAGTCAGAGAGGGCGGCGCGCAAGGAGCTAGAGGATGACCTAGAATCCAAGGTCAAGGAGGTGGAGGAGTCGTGGACGGCGGTTCTCGAGGAGAAGAAGGACAACTGGGCGTCCAAGGAAAAGGCGCTTGAGGAGAAAGTGGAGAGCCAGGAGCGACTGATTAGCGAGATCAAGGCCAGCCACGAGGTCAACGCGCGCCTAGGCCGCACGGCCGAGGACGATAGCGAGCAGGCGAACCACGTCACGGCGGCCGAGGTGGAGATGCTCAACTCGGATCTGGAGCGGACAAGCGCAAGGTTGGCCGAGGTGGAGGCTCGAAACGAGCAACTGCGAATCGACCTGGCGCACAACAAGTCTCAAGCGACAACGCAGGCGGCGTCGTTGGAAGACGACCCGGGATACATGCGGATGCGAACGGAGAATAGGGCCCTCCTGCGCAAGCTTGACGCGGCAAGGGTGGAGAGGGAGGGCATCCGGCGGGAGCTTGACGGCAAGGTCAAGACGCTGGAGCGGGAGTCGGGCCGTCTCAAGGAGGAGAGGGACTCGCTCAAGACCAAGGTGCAAAAGTGGAGCGACTACGAAAACGTGAAGCAGGAGCTCGAGGTGCTCAAGAGCATCGAGTTCTCAACGGGCGACGACGATGAACCAGGTCTCGGCCTGGGCGGCGGGGTAACCGGGGGCGAGGAAGAGGCGGAGAGGGCCAAGGGGGCGACACTTTGGAAAGGTTGTTACTGGCGAGGAACAAGAAGCTCGGAGACGAGCTCACGATCCTTCGGGTGTCGCATCAGGACCTCCAGGGGCGCCTGCAGGGCCTGCAGGAAGAGCTTTCGAGGACGAACGGCGAGCTGGACAAAGCACAGCGGCTCAACGAGAAGCTGGAAGACGACTTGGCCAACATGCAGGCAGAGGCGCCCAACGCCTTCCCGTCGGGAGCGTCGGTAGCGGGCACGTACGTAAGCCGGTTCCCGGCGGGCAGCAGGAAGGGGGCAGGATTTCTCCGACGTCATCCATCATTGGAGGGCTCGACTCACGAGGGCCGTCCTTGCTAGGTGAAAACCTAGGCGGGGGTGGGGGTGTGGGTGGTGGATCGGGCATCCTCCCGATGATCACGGCGCAGCGTGATCGGTTCAAGAAGCGCAATGCGGAACTGGAGCAGGAGCTCTCGGATACGCACCGCAGCGTATCGCAGCTGCGGCAGGAGATTGCAGCGCTGCAAAAGGACAACCTGAACCTGTACGAGAAGACGCGGTACATTTCCACGTACAATCGCGGGAGCGGGGAAGCGGCAGCACGTCGCTGGCGTACCCGGGCGGAGGGGAGCGGTGTCGCCGGGAGGGATGACGAGCCCGAACCCGTCGACGATTGCGATGGGGATCCCGCTTGACCGGTACCGCAGGGCGTACGAGTCCAACATCTCGCCGTTTGCGGCGTTCCGGGGCCGGGAGTCGGCGCGGGCGTACAAGCGCATGAGCCTCCCGGAGCGGGTGGTGTACTCGGTGACGCGCATGGTGCTGGCGTCACGGACGAGCCGCAACCTCTTTGCGGCGTACTGCGTGGCGCTGCACGTGCTCGTGTTCCTCTCGCTATACTGGATGGGGGCAGACGACGTGGACAAGCACGCGAGCAACCTGGGTCAGGCGGCGGCGGCGGCCGGGGTCGCGGGCAAGGTGGCAGAGGCGGCGGCAGCGGCAGCAGCGGGGGCAAGGGGAGTGGCATGAAGCTGGGGATTTCTAAGAAGGGATTCACGTTGTTCTCTTTTTTTCTTTTTTTTTTTTTTTCTGTTTTGGGATGGCGAAAGGCAAAGGGGCCCCGGCGGGCAATGTTTGTTTCTATTTCTTGTATATCATGCATGGTAGAACTTGGACTTGTTTTGGGAGGAAACGTCGGTATCCTCACGGCAACCTTGAACAAAGTAGAAACGCTACCGACTGAGATGATTGGTATTGGTTTATGACTTGAGGTGTTTTTTAACACGTTGATTTTTTTTTTTTTTTAAATCTAATTCATGCTTCATCCCCTATTCCTTTTCTGGGCTCTATTCTTCTGTTTCTCTCTCTATTTGTTATAGGAACCAGATTCAGCAGAGGCGGGGCGAATATTTTAGAATATACACTATCCTCCTAAAGTAGGATCCCCCACTCGCAGTGTTGAACACTATCACAGGAAAGCAAAAGGAAAGAAAATGGCTGGAATCTTCAATATCGTACTTACGAGGCTAAAGGTTAGGTGGGAGGGGAGACCTTTACGGAGCAGACCCATCTCTACTTTCTCTACTCTTTTCTCCTGGTCCGAAGCTGGGCACCCGAAAAAAGGCGGCAGGAGCACGGGGCACGGGACTGATGGTGAACCAAGTTCAGTTTAGGACTGCTACTGTCGTCTTTGGACGGCCTTAGGGTTCCATGATGATGGGGCAAGCTTCTTCCGCGGAAGCCAACGTAGATCGAGGTGGCAGATATCCATCTCATCTCCGCGGCCGTGCAAAGAAGGCCCTCGATCTTGCGGGCCGCGGTTGTGTCCAAGATGGGAGCGGCAAGTGTATACTGCACGTGGACGCCACCGACGACGGGTCCTACGGACGGCAAAGAAGAAAAAAACCGGCGGCTTGTGCTAATGACGAATGCGAATGCGTTGCTCATGGATGCGTGGTTCGGGGCCTCTTCTTCTCTCTTTGGCCCAACCGATTACCGCCGCGGTCTGGGCGGGGGAAGACATCCACAAAGGCAAGGTGTTTAGTTTACACTATGCTATGGGAAAGGTACATAATGGATGGGTAATACCAAGGGCGCGTTTGAAACGAAACAAAAAAAAAAGAAAAAGAAGAAGAAAAAGAGAGAAAAAAGAAGCGCTCTGAGCCAATCGATGGACGGCCGGTTTAAGCGCCGGCCGCTTCAGACGGGCCACCCCGCGTTAACGGACAGGACAGAGAAAAACGGGGGCTTCGATCCAATGGGATGCGCGGGATCGGCGCGGTTATGACAAGGGGGTGGACACGGAGGATGTGATTGGCCACGGGCTATTTTTGGGAGACTGACAGTTTTTAAATGGACGCAGGAAAAGAGTTGTGAGATAAGCGCTGAGGGTGAGAAACAACTCGGAGGGGGATGGATGGTACTATCCACCTTTGTGGCGCGCAAATACCGAGGTACATTTTCAATGCTATTCAATCAAAATCCCATCCTGTTTGGAAGGTGTAGGCTATCTCCTACCGAGAGCCTCCAGCTTCAAAAGGGTACGTGTGTACGCGAGCATCCGTCAATGGGGTGTGCGAGGTGGGGAGCACAACGAGTACGAAGGAGAGGGGAAGTAGTAGTACGACTGACAAACAAAACTTGCTCGTTTCTGATCGTAAAATATGATGGCTCCTCAGGTGGGCACATCGTACGCCTTTACCTTGATGAGCGGGGAGTGGATTCTCACGTAGGGCGGGGGTCTCTTGGGGAGGCGTCTTCAGGTAGATACGATACGCGGGCAGGGCAAACATCTTTGGTCGGAGCGAGTGATAAGGATTGATGTTTTGAAGAAAGGTCCACCTCATCCGGCTGTGATCGTATCTACGATGACTGCGATGACTGCGATGACTAGAGACTGGGTACTCGCGGTCGCTCTACTTGATTCCTTTCGGGTTTTCTTCCCCTTCCTACCAAGACAAGATGGCCTGGGAAACGAGAAATCGGGGAGACCCAGGCCCGCTCATCCGAGGGGGTGGCCCAGGGCATCAATTCCTTTCTCTCTCCCCGTTTTCCAACCCCCTTCCGTCGGTTTTCCTTGTCCGGAAGCGAGATTCGTCATCTCCCAGCACTAGGGTAAAACCTGGGGCGGTAGAGCGGGGGAGGGAAGGGAAAGGATCCAATCCGCGATCCGTGGGTTTGCTTACTCGGAATCTTCACGTCGGCTAAAAAAGAAAGAAGTGAGAAGAAAAGAATACTGGTTATGGTCCCGTGTTAGAGTCAGCGTGATCCTGCCCTCGCTTACCCAGCCTCATCCTAGCATTTGGTTTTTTTTTTCAAATTGGTTTTTGTCAAGCCGCCCTTGGCAGAAAGTCTAAATGCCAGGCTTCCATCCTCTTCCTTGGCCCGTTTAGTCTGTCCGAATATACAAGAGCACGGTATTCGTGAAGACCGAGGCGCGGGGAAAAGAAAAAAAAACAACTTTTGTTTGCCCCTCCACCTTGGCGGCGCTTGTAGAAGCCGAGGAAATAGCTCGTTCGAGACTAGAGCGTAGAGACACGTGTATCCTCAAGGAAGAGGAGAGGAAGAGGACAAGGGGAACCGGCAAACCGAGAGCCGGAGACCAGGGTTCACATTTCGGGGCGGTGGGTGGAAGCTGGGGGCTAACGGGGAGAGTCCATCATATTCGCACAATGAGTCTAGACCTCTTCTCTCGCCCAGGTCATCGAAAGCAGGCCCAAGGGCAAGGGAAGCAGAGGCCCATGGGTCGCCGCTGAGCTTGCTGGGCAACGCGGCAAACCAGGAAAAAGAACAACGGAGAAGGGGGAGAGGTTGGAAAGGGGATCCTGGTCCTTCAATTCGCTGTGCAAAGGGCGCTTTTTTCCTATCCCCGATCGATCTATGCGCACACGCTACACATCTATACCTTTCTGCTCAAGTGCTCTTTGTCCTTGGTTGTTCTAGTCTTGGTGCCGTTCCTCTTTCTTATTCGTCCTCTGTTGGTCCCGCGCCCGGCGCGCGCCTGCAGGCCTGCCGAGAGCGAGACCAGACCCTGGCAGAATAGTCGTGGTCGTGGCCGCTTTTTTTCTTTTTTCTTTTTCTTCCTTTTCTTTTCCCACATCCCTGCTCGTTTCCCTCGCCAATGTATCCAAAAAGAGCAAACGCCTCCAATCCCTGGCTCTCCGCGCCTTTTCTGCAGTGTTTGCCGCCCATCACACGCTAGCAATCTATTATTATGGGTACCGCACTTTGGACACAGACACACAAAGAGACAGAGACAGACAGACACACACACACACACACTCTCTCTCTCTCTCTCTCAATGTACCTCAGTACTCTTGTCCAGTCTCCATCTCCCCACACAAAATGTTCGAGCCCGCCAATTCCATCCGTCCCGTAGCCGCCGCGCGCATATTCCTCTCGGCATGGACATGGATCCAAATTGACGGATGAACCCTCCACTCTCCGGGCGTAGCCTATCCCCTTTGTCGCCCTTGGCTCTTGGCCCTTGCCCACCTCCTCCTCCACCACACCTAGTATCCTCCCTCTCTCTATCGCTCGGTACGCGACAGGATGGCCGGGGAAAGGGGGAAAGGACTGAGAAGGAGAAGCGCCCTGTCTCTTGGTATCTTTTGTACACAATGTCTCTCGGCTGCTTTCGTGGGTGGTGGGTGCGTAGCTTGCATCTCGACGGTTATAATAAATGACATACCCTCCCTCATCGCACCTCTTGTGATCTTGAGTCCTGTTCGATTCTACTACTTCATTCCCACCACCGAAATAGTTATATTCCATCCACACGAACTTTCTTTTTCCCTTTTCTCTTTCTTTTGTTTCTTTTCGTCTTTTCTTCTCTCTGTCCATCGTCCGGTCTTATAGTGTCCATTTCCTTCTTCTTTTTCTTCTTCTTTTTCCTACATTGCATTTCCGGATCTTCTGTCTCTCACCAGTATTCGCCTTTCGCTTCTTCTTCTTCTTCTCCTTCATCAGAACGACTACAAACAAAAGAGACAACCCAGACAAAAAGAACCCTCGCCGCCATGAAGCTCCTCAACCTCCTCTCCGCCTCCCTCCTCCCCGCCCTCGCCCTCTCCGCACCCACCTACGCCTCCTCGACCTCGGCGCCGCCAACGCCCTCGACGCCGTCGACCACCTCTCCGACTACTTCAACCTCCTCGCCAGCAAAGTCCAGCGCTACAAGTCCCTCGCCGGCTCCCTCCCACCTGCGACCCTTCCCGCGCCGTCCTCCCCATCAGTACGTAATTGATATCAATATATATAAACACTATCCATTGGGGAAAACCCTTCACATCAGAGACTAACACCCAATCGCCCCGCAGTCCCCGAGTCCCTCCCCGCCCCGCCAAGGGCCTCTCCCTCCAACACGTCGCCATCGGCCGCGGCACCCAAAACTACACCTGCGACCCCGCCGACCCCTCCGCGGCCCCCAAGGCCGCCGGCGCCGTCGCCATCCTCTACGACGCTACCTGCCTCGCCTCCACCCACGCCGACCTCCTCGACGCCCTCTCCCGTCTCTCCATCTCCTACCCCCATCCCCGACCCTCTCGCCGTCCTCTCCTCCTCCGATGACGCCAACGCTCGCACCGACCGCGCCTCCTCCCGCATCGGTCCCCAGTCCATGACCGTCTCGGGCATCCACTACTTCAACTCCCTCGCCCAGCCCTTCTTCGACATTGACCTCGCCGGCGCCGGCCACATCACCGTCAAGCTCAACAACTCTACCCCCGCCCCCGTCACCGCCGCCGCCGGCCTCGAGTCCGAAAAGGCTGTAGCTTGGCTCAAGCTCCTCGTCCGCGAGGAGGAGGGCAGCGCTACCAAGGGTCTCGCCGAGGTTTACCGCGTCAACACCGTCGGTGGCAGCCCCGCCGCCTCGTGTAAGGGCATGCCCGACAAGTTCCAGGTCGACTATGTCGCTCAGTAAGCTTTTTCTCTCTCGTTTTTCTTTTTCAAAACTCCTCATGCTAACACGTCATGCTAGGTACTGGTTCATGGGCTCCAAGAACTAAAAAAAGACAGAAATCAACGCAATTAAGCAAGGAGAAGAACAAACAGCAAGGTTCCTTCCTTCTTGGTAACGATGAAAATCTCAAGGAAAAAATCAATTTCCTGCATGCATGATGTTTTGTTTCCGGCTGGGTCTTGGCTTCGACCATTGGCGTTACGGATCCTCTCGAGGTTCGACATAGTCACCTCCAACTGCGATTTCTGTTTTCTGTTTTCTGTTTTTTGTTCTTGGTTCGCTATTTTCTTCCCCTCTACCAACCTGTATGGTTTCCTTTAATTGGGTCTCTCTCTCTTGCTCTCTCTGGGTCGGACATCACTCGACATCAGTATTGTACGTTGGCGGAGTTATATAGGCGGCGTAATTCAAATCCATCTTAATCTTTCCATCGCATTTCTCGCATCTATCAATTAGAGTTATTCTTCTAAGCTACGATTATCATGTGTTAGACACCCTTTCAAGGTAGGGATAGCCAGCGACTATTACACAGAAGACTACAAAGCGAGAGAAAAAGGCAGAATGGATATGGATATGGATATATAACGTTTTCTATAAGATGACCCAAGCCGTGAAGTAAAGAAACGAAAAATGATGCAAAAAAAAAAAAAAGAAGCCAACATGGAGAAACCCAGCCTCCCAGAGCTGTTCGCACCTGCCCCAACCCTAACCTTAACCTATATCGTAGTAACGTCTAACATTCATCGAGCCGTTGGATACTTCTCCCTCCCCATCTCGACCCCCATCTTGTGCCGCCTGGTAGCGCTCCCAAGACACGATGCATCCCAGACCCCCTTCCGTCGAAGAAAATGAAAAGAGAGAAAAAAACCTTCTCTGTATTAGTAGAAAAAAAGGGCATATGGCTTTCCCCAAAAGACAAACCGAGACATGAAAAGAGCAGAGCTGCTCATAAAGTTGGAAAACTGTATAAATCTGTTATAAGACGGGTATCTGAATCTTGAGTCGTTTCGCCCTTCCTTCCTTGAAATAAACACCGGAAGGGGGATAAGTGAAAAGGAAAAGGGGAAAAAAAAAAAAAGAAAAAGATAGAAAAAGAAAAAGATAACGCTCTTCTTACGCCCTCACAACCTCCTCATGCAACAGCGTCAGCAACCAGCTCGCCTGAGCCACGCCCGACAGCTGGAAGCACCACTTCTTGACGCTGCCTCCCGGGTTGTTCGTGTGGGGAATGTGCCCCATCCGGCCCTGCTCGTCCCTCATCTCCTCCCACACCGAGCAGATGATGCCCCTCGTGCCCATCGTGGTGAAGCATCCGCTGCCCAGCACCGCGTCCAACACCACCCGCGGCGCCTCCGACCCGTCTCGCTTCTTGGGTATTGTCGTCACCGTCACCCGCTTCTCCAGTCCGTGGTTGGCCCGCAGCTCTTGCCGCCACCCCTCGGGCGGTCGGCGCACTTGCAACCGGCAGTTACCGCAGTCCTCCCACTTGCTCGCGCTCACGAGGAGGTGCAGCCGAATCGGCACGTTGTCGCTGCTAATCGCCTCCCCGCGTCCCGTGCCGTCAATGCTGACAGACGGCGACCGCGGCGTGCTACCCCCGCTGACGATGATCCCGACGTGTAGAAGCTCATCGCTCCGCCTCCGTTCTGCTTCTCGAGCGACGACCGCCCAATGTTGAACGAGAGATTCGCGCCTCCCGTCAGCCTCTTGAGGAAGCTCGTCGCCGACATGGACGATGACGCCGCCGTGCTTGCCTCGTCCACCGATCGCGCAGGCGCCCGCGCCGACGCCCTGTAGCTGTTCTTGCGTCCAAACCAGTTCCTCGCGCGGCGCCCTCCGTTCTCATCACCATCCCCGACACGTCGTTCCCCGAAGCTCTTGAAGCGCATCTCGTTCTCCAGCTGCATGTATTTTTCGTTCTTGAGCCGGGCACCATGTACCGCCGCATACAGGTTTAGGCACTCTTCCTGCGTGGAGTTGCGGAATCGGAACGTGCCCCCGCTAATCGATGTGATCTTGCTCTGGCCTAGGACCGCCGTCCGCACCTCTAGGTCTAGGGCGTTGCTCTTACGTACGAGCACGACGGGCGTCAAGTCTAGCGCAATCAGCGGCTTGTCCGTTCCTGGGCTCCTACCCGACTTGAGCGAGAACGCTTCCATCATGCCGTCCGAGACTACGACGGAGCACATGTGGCTGGACAGGTCTTTCCAGATACCCCGCTTGTCATGCCAGTGTGAGACCGAGCATACGAACCGGACCTCATCGGTGAGTTCTACAAGGCCCGGCTGTTGATGTTGATGTTGATGTTGCTGCTCCTGCTGCTGTTGCGGTTGATGGTATGGCTCTTGGTACTGGGTCTGGTATTCTTGGGGTTGATGATAAGTGGCCTGTTGATATTCTTCGGTTTGGACCTGCTGCCTGTAATGGTCTCCACGGTGGAGCCCACCTTGAGACGCAGAATTGGAAGGCGTGAGGCTCGCGTCAGAAACCAGCGACTCCGTCACCTCCGAGTGAGGGTGCTTGATGCTAACGCCCACCTCCGTGTCGGGAATATCCACGCTATCGATGTCGTCGCCCGACGAGTCGCTCTCCGAGCTCATGTCGGACTCATCCTCTTCAGACTCGCTAAACGAATCGTCCTCTTCCTCGGCCTCGGAGGAAGCTTCCGAGGGTAGATACTCGTGCTTCAGCGGCGACGAAGTCTTGCGCTTCACCCGTCCGTTGGCAGGCGGCTGCAGCGTCGAGGACTTGGACTTGGACTTGGGCGCTACAAACGTGCGATGGATCGGTGGTGGTGGGGCCCCGTCCGATCTGTATGGCGTTGCGTTGGGCTTGGCTGGATCCTGCGCGTCTTCTCGAGGAATCAGCGGCTCACGATGAGTCGGAGGCTGAGGTGCGGTAACTTCAAGTTGATACGAGGGCGGGGGCCCGCGAGAGTGGTACCGGCTAGGAACCAGGGCCTGGGTTGGTGTCGTGGGAGTTGTCGGCGTGGTGGGCTCCGAGAGCGGCCTGTTGGGAGAGCTCTGCCCGTCCTCCAGCGATCGCTGCGCGCCGAGAGGAACGTCGATCGCCATCGACCGTGGCGACCCGCATTCGGGTACTGGGGCCACTGGCTCAAGTTCGAGCGGCGGCAGAGGAAGAGTCCCCAGAATGTCTACCCAATCGTCAATCTGCCCCTCGTCATCCGCTGCGAGGCGCAGGAGCTCCCTCCATATCTGTCCGTTGTGGGTTCCCGGACCATCACGATCAGTTCCCGCCCGCCATCGAGCTTGCGCGCCGATAAAGATCCCATCGGCATCGGCGGGAATAAAAGCCATGCCCTCTGGCCCTCGCCAATCTGCCTTATCAGCACCTCGCCAGGGTAGCTTGGCATGCTAGGCTCGTCTCGGTGAACGAGCTCTACTTGGCAGTTCATCCTCTGGCCGTTTGAATGATATAACGACAGACTGAAGACGTCCTTGGCGCTGACCTGGAGGCCAGCATCGATCTTGATGTACCCCATGGCTGCGAGTGTGCGAAGATCTCGAGCTCTGGTGGTGTCTGTGTTCGCCGCATCTTCATCCGTGACGCGAGCACGCTCCTCCTTGTGCCTCTTGCGCGCCTTGTCCTGGAGGGACGCGAAGCACCCAACCAGGGATGCCGTACCATCCGAGCCAATAGTATCGTGGAGTGCCTGGAAAATGAAGATAGGAAATATTAGCAATCTCATACGAGCTGGTTTAGTCAACTGCTACAACGGGTGAGGGGGCACCTTACCCTGACGAAGCTGGTTAGAGTTTTAATCCTGGCGATGGGCCTCCTCAGGAGATGCGCGACATCGACTCGCTCTCCATCCTCATTTACGATATCGCCGTCTGCGTTCCTAGGGAGGGCGTTGAGAAGCGAGTCTTGATCGTCGGGTACGTCGGAGGCGGGCGCCAGGTTGACGACGAGGTTCTCGAACCCTAACCTCCACGCGTCCAGGTAGTCACTGTATATGACGCCCACCCCTTCGAGCCAGGGAACGAGCCGGTCCAAGTCGCCCGCAGGGGCCTGCGATGCGCATTCTTGAGCTTCTCGAGGGAGATGCCCATGCTGACGACAGCCTTGGACAGGGCGTCGACTTTCGACCCGGCGTGGCGGGTCCAAAGAGCGTTGCTAGGTCAGTATTTTCGCCAATGACTGAGTTCAGCAAGACCGGAATGACGCCGTCAACGAGGGTCTTGAGTTCTCGGTGGTAAAGGTCTCGTCGTCGGCAAACTCCCCGAGGAGGTCGTTAGTCGTGACGGTGCTGCGCTTGCTGCGGGTTCGCCTCACGCTGGGCCGTGATCTCGCGTTCTTAACACCCAGAGGTACGCTCTTATCATCGGGCACGGAAAGGACCGACACCAAATCCGAATGTTTTGTAAGCCTTCGCTTCAACCCTGGCTTTTGGCTTGACCGCCTCGATAGCTCCGAATCCCTCGTAACGGTTGTCTGCGTAACAGTGGTCTGTGACACCGTCGACATAGTTTCGTTATCATGAGAGGAGCACGACTCTTCTGATACAATGGTAGAGAGCTCGTGGAACCCGTTAGTAGGTGGTCTTCTGCGCGGTTCGGGTAGAGAGGACGACGTCGTTCGGTCGTCTTCAAAATCTCGGCTGTCGAAGGAATCAGGCGACCGTGACCGTCTTCTGGAACCATCGTCCTCATGTTGCCGTTGTTGACACTGACACTGTGGGTCGCGGCATTCCTCCTCAAACGACACTTCGGAATCAATGGCCTTGTAAGTCCTCTCCTCGCGACTTTCGTAGCTTGTTTGGGTAAATATTTGGTTGCTTGACTGGCCCTTGAATGCCTCCTTGAGCGCTTCACGGAAAGGCTTCTTGAGGCTAACCTTGAGCGGAGAGGCAACACCTCTCGTGGCGCCCTTTCTCTTCAGGCCGCTCGAAGGAGGCGTCTTTCCTGGGGTTTTTGTTGTGGCGTCAACCGATTTTCGTTTTTCGGAGGCCTTGGGGGTTTTGTTCTCCTCGTCCTCGTCGTGGGGCGGTTCTGGCTGAGGGGAAGCCTTCTTTGGCGTTGTGTCGTCTACGGTGGCGGCACCTCTCGTCTGATTATCCGCCGCCCATTTCTTTTCGGCCGACTTCCTCCTCTTGATAGGGTTGGGGGCCTCTCCATTGGCGGGTACATCGACAAAGGGATCCACGGTATTTGTGAGCCAGGTCTCGATGCTCGGGGGCTTGTTGACGCCTACTGGCCTTTGTGGCTCGGGCTGCATCATCTTCTTGCCCTCACTCACAACCCGTTTGAACACCTTTGGCACCGCGCTCAGGCTGGGATTCCGCTGGGGTTTCGGCCTCTTGGTACTGTTCCGCGCGTCCGCCCCAAGCGGAAGATCTAGCTCACTGAAAGCAGATTTCCCAACGGGAATTTCAGCCATAGTGGGGCCACTGGACTCAATGACCGATGGCTGTTCCCCAAGCTCTCCAGAGCCGTTGGTAGAAGCGCCAGGCGACCTGCCCCCGGCCATTTCAGGCAGATCAGTTTCCGTAGACTCTGTTGATTCCGTCGTTTCGGTGGTCTTGGATGTCTGCGTTGTTTGTGTGATCTCGGTAGGCGCAGAGGTTGGTTTTTGGCCAAGTTTGGGCGTGGATTTGGAAACTTTGCGCCGTGAAGGGGTGTTCGGCTCGTCTGCGATACTGGTCATCACCGCGCTACTTTCTGCGTCCTTGCCTCGGTCGATCAAATCGTATGGTGACCTGTCTCGCAGTGAGAGGGAAGGCGCTATGCTGGGGGCCACGCTGTGGACAACGCTCGGCGGGGTCTTGGACGGTTTCCGACTACCCTTCTTCCGGTCATTATCGGTCCTAGCCGGGCCAGACATAGGACGCACGCGGATACCATCGTCTAGGGGGATCCGTCCTTGTGGTAGATGGGACGGATAAGTTAGACTCCTTCTCCACAATTTTTGGTTTCCTCTCCTTCTTCTCCTCCGTTTTGCTTTCCTTCATAGGCGTTACACGGATGCCGTCATCATCTAAGGAGTATTCGGATTTTGCCGGTGTACGCGACCGACGGGGAGTAGACGGCGCTCTTGACGATAGGCCACTCAGTTCCGAGTCGAGCAGCGAGTCGGACGAGCGGGAGTAATCAGCGGACTTGCTCGGCCGGTGCCTGCTTCCCCAGGCCCATCGGCAGGGGGTACAGGTTCCACCTTCTTCGCCCACTCCCGGACTTTTGGGAGGCCGGAGGATTCTGGGCGGTACGTTGTAAAAAGTCTTTGGGAATGGGCATAGGGGTGCCGACTGGCGACTTTTGCGAGCCCGAGGTGGGCTGGTCCTCTTTTGCCTTCCCTCTTTCCACTCATCCAGTGATCGTCGCTCACGACCCTCTTTTGGGCGGCGTCTTCTTGCGCAGACTGACCGTCTCTGCGCTTTCAGGCTTCGTCTCGCCTGAGCTAGCTGATTTCGGCGCGGGAGTTGGGGCCGGTTGTTCTACCACGATCTTGGGCGGGTCGCGCTTCTTCTTCCTCATCTTAATGCGCATCCTGTCGTCTTCGGTCACGCTCCTGGTCTCGTCCGGGAAGGCAACCTCTGTCGGCTCGCTAGGCGTGGCCATGGGGTCGCCTGCAGCCATGGCGGCGGCATTAGACTTCTGCCACGCCTTGACCCGATCCCGTACACCGCCCGGCTGCTGGAGCCTTTGAACCGCGCCCTGCTTCATCTCCTGCCTGATCTCCGCCTTGACGGCGTCCACACTCATCCGGCGCTGTCTCTGGGCAGCTAGTCTCGCCGGCGAGGGACGTCCCCTGAGGAAGTCGACGAGAAGGGTCGGTGGCGGACCCTCGCCCTTTGTGTATGCGCGCTGTCGAGTGCCGGCGGCGGGTGCGCTCTTGGGTGTAGTCGCAGTAGCTGGGGCATCGCCGGGCGCGCCGTTCTGGTTTGGGGCGGTGGCATTTTCAAGTTTGTCGTTGGCGGGAGATCCCGCCGAGGGCCGTGTGGGCGTGGAAGGCTCGTCGGACTCGTTTTGGATCGACATGTTCTGAGTGTTCTGAGTCCGGCGACTGTTAGTCATATGATGATGCGGTCATGGCGCACATTCAGGCACAGAGTGAGGTCCTCGCGCGAGTTCGGGGTGTCTAGGTTTTAGTGCCAGGGGTTGACCGCTTGGTCGAACGTTTGGTTCCTTGAGAGTAGACTTTGTTGGTGCGGATGGTGGTGTGCCATGTGGGCAGCTCCGATTATAAGGCGGCAGGAACCACTGGGGTGTGTTGTTTTTTTGTGGAAACGAGGGAAGAGCTGATTGGAGAAGAAGCGGACAAACCTATTATGAAAATGGCATTCTGGCCGCAATCAGGAAGTTAGTTGCGATCCGGTCAGGGAAGAAGAAAAATTCAATAATCTCGGGTTCGAAAGGCCGGTTGTTTTTGCAGCGATGGGCGGAAGGCGCGGCCGAGCGAGGTATAGCCAGTGGTCGATTTGAATGACCAGGGATGTTCATCAATGTCGGAAAATAAAACAACTTCATACAAAGAGTTTGTATCGAGGACTAGCGGAGATGGAAGGGGAGCCCAAAACAAAATAACACAACTCCTGACGCTAAAAAATAAAAAACACCGATCTACGACAAGATATATGCAAGGTAAAATAAAAATAACAAACGTAGGAGAGTGTGGATCGGGGGAGAGGTGTGTCGTGGGAAAGAGATGAAGAAGAAGCAAAGAAAGGGCGTGTGTATCGGGAGGTGAGCGAAGGAAAATGCGCCAGGCTTGTTCGTGTTGGTCGCCAGCGCAGAGGAAGTGGACCGCCAACAAGAAAGCAAAGCCTCGAAAATGGGCGATGATTGAGAGGGACCGGTAATGACAGATGGGAACCCACACCAGCTCCTGTTCTGCTATCAGGAACTGCTCAAGCTTCCGGCCTTCATGACCACAGGCGCACACACCACCTTTGGTTCCTCACAAGCAAATGTAAACAATCCAGGCCGCCAACAACCAATCAGAGGCTCCACATGAGGTCATGGTACCGAGTCCAGGGATTTTGGCACGGCACACGAATGGGACTGTCCTCGCTCCGTTGCACCACACCAGGCTTGGTACATGAGTACTTGGTGGGCACACACCAGCTGGGAAGTGGGGCCAAAGGTTGGATCCGATTCAATGCAGGCTGCGTGTGGCTCAAGCGGTACCTCATGCGAGCTCCCGCACGACCTCCCCCATAGTCGAATATCCGTATTGCACCTATCCAGAGACCACACCCGCCCACAGGTGCGGACCGCTGTACGTACGAGTACAACCCCGGCTGGCGGGGCAACGGCCGAATTTGGACAGGTATCAAGTCTCTTGCCGTGCCCCTCCATTGATGGAAAATGCCCCGCACGATCTCGAGCCGTTTAGTGTAGAACTGTGTGAGGCACGATTGATCCACGCCGACGAATCTCGTGTGTGCGGGCGACGGGAAAAATAAGAGTGATATGTGCGCCGGATATATCCCCAAGACTGATCTTTGCGGAATCGAGTCACACTGACACATTTACGTCTACGTATGCCGACCCTTTACTCATCCCTCATAGTTTGAGACGAGCGGCCACGTCACAACGGGCTAACACCAAATCAAGCGAGGCAAAGAGAAAAAAAAAGGCATCACGAGAAAGAAGAAAGTCCTTCCCCGCATCCATAGTTCGAACCCAAAATCCACTAAAAAAACACAATGGCGACCGAAGGCACCGTGCCACCTCAGTCCGATGCGCCCATTCCGGACCCGGCTGCCGGGCAAGACCCCGCGGCGTCTCGCGAGCAGGACATCAACCCTTGGTCCGTTGAGGGCGCCCAGGACGAGTCCGGCCAGGTAGTTGCGATTGACTACCTCAACCTCTCCAGGTGCGACTATAACTCGCCCTCCCCCTCCATGCATCTTGAATCATCTCTCTGTTCGACGTCAAAGACCCTCCACGCGGCGCTCTTTGCTCGTTCCTGCTAATCAATGCGCGCATGGTGTGCGTGGGATCTTAGGAAATGGAACACCTCCCTTATCGACGAGAAGATCCTGGAGCGCTTCGAGCGTCTAACAGGCCACAAGCCGCACCGCTGGCTCCGACGAGGCCTGTTTTTCAGCCACCGCGACTTCGACAAGATCCTCGACAAGTATGAAAAGGGCGAGCCTTTCTTCCTCTACACGGGCCGAGGGCCCAGCTCCGGCAGCTTGCACTTGGGGCACACCATTCCCCTCCAATTTACCCGCTGGCTTCAGGAAGTCTTTGACGTGCCTCTTGTATTCATGTTGACGGACGACGAAAAGGCCCTTTTCAAGGATACCCTCACCTTTGAGGACACTCACAAGTACGGATTGGAGAATGCCAAGGATCTCATTGCTCTAGGATTCGACGTCAAGAAGACATTCATCTTCAGCGATCTCGAGTACGTCAATGGTCACTTCCTCATGAATGCCTGGGAGTTCTCCAAGCTTGTCACGTACAACCAGGTCCGCGGCGCGTTCGGCTTCAACGAGAGCACCAACATCGGCAAGATCTTCTTCCCCTCGGTCCAGTGCGTCGCGGCCTTTGCCACCTCCTACCCTCAACTGTGGTCGGAGGAACCCCCAAGGAGCGCACCAAGGAGATTGCCGCCATCCAGTGCCTGATCCCCATGGGTATCGACCAGGACCCTTACTTCCGTCTGCTTCGAGACAATGCTGGCAGAATGAAGAACCCTTCGCCCAAGCCGGCGCTGATCCATTCAAGTTCCTGACGGCCCTCCAGGGCCCCGGAGGAAAGATGTCCGCGTCGAACCCCAACTCTGCTATTTTCATGACGGATACCCCTAAGCAGATTAAGGTATGCATCTACTATAGTACATTTCTTTTCCGCGCCAAACCCCGCCTCCCATCAGCGGTTAAACAAAGAATGATTGCCACTCACGCACTGAATTTTCTCTCTCTTTAGACCAAGATCAACAAGTTCGCCTTTAGCGGCGGCCAAGAGACGCTTGAGCTTCACCGTGAACTTGGCGGAAACCTGATGTCGATGTGTCGTACATCTACCTCACCTACTTTGAAGACGATGACGAGAAGCTCAAGACGGTTTACAGCGACTACAAGAAGGGCGAACTCCTCACGGGTGAGCTTAAAAAGATGGCCATCGACCTGCTCCAGGAGTATGTCGCCGAGTTCAGGAAAAGAGGAAGGATGTGACGGACGAGGTTCTCGCGTCCTTTATGAAGCCCAGGAAGCTAGAGTCCAGGGGTAACACGCTCCTGCAAGAGCAGCTGGCGCAGCTGGCTTTGAGGCCGGCTAAGAAGGAGAAGAAGAAGAAGGAAAAGGGCGAAAAGCCCGCAGCGGCGCCTGCGCCTGCGCCTGCGCCGGCGGCGGAAAAGGTCGAGTAGAAGGAGGAGGGTGATCAAGCGGAGCTGGAGAAATAGCATAGAGACATAAACGAGGATTAAGATTGAGTCTTGCGGTTTATGCAATTATCCCGTGTCCCCCACCAAGGTAACGGCGAGTACCAGAACCGTGCCGCCAAAGTACCTCCGAATCAGCCACACAAGTGTCTCTCGGCCTCTTCTCTTCCACATCCCGACTAATATCTCGGACAGGGTGCCCCAAAATAACATCCCGGCATTTCTAGAGTGTCATTGTCGCCCGCTCGTTATCCACAAGTACTCAGTTTCCCCATCTTTGCTCCCTCCCCTCATCCTCTTTTTCCGCTTCTTGCTTTTCGTGATCAGGAATGTGAGGGAAAGGGGTGGTTAGCGGCGTGAGCAGCTGCCAGCGCCACATTTTACTGCATCAACTCAACTTCCGCCCTGGTCAAAGAGAAACTCGCGGCAAGTTCTTCCCTGCCGTTCGTTTGAATCCAACCTTGATTTTCTCCGGCCGCCCGCCCCGTAAAAAAAAGAACGCTTGTTATAGCCCCTCGTGTCTTTCCGTCCTTGAGCGCCAAGTGTTCCCGCTTCAAGTTCCCTACCGTCAATGTTGCGCTCGCTGCTTCCAGAGTGACATCATACTCTCTATCTCTCTCCAAGTCTCGCCAATCTCAAATCGGCACAACTTCTTGAATCGCTCTCACCATGGGGCGGGTCTCAAAGCCAGGTCCTAATACCGTCGACGTCGGCAACTCCCGCCCCTCCTCGGAGGAATTTTTATTTGAATCTTTTAGAGAATGGAAGACAGCAGGCGGGGAAGTGGAAAGAAAATTCCGAGCCTCTTTACATTAAGCGAGACAAGAGGAGCGAAAACGGAAACACATAAAATACCTAGTCGAAACAAGAATGCATCATCACTTGATCTCTTGAGAACGTGGATGCCTAGTTTCTGAATCAAGGAACTAGCTAGCAAAATAACGAAAGAGTGTGAACATTTATTTGCCTTGGTCAAGGCAGAGCCACCACTCCTTCCCGCGTCCTGTTTAGAGCATCTAGGCCGATGTAAATGGACCGAATGTTTCATGTCCGCAAAGAGGAAGCAGTCCACTACCAAATGAAAAGAAGAAAAGAAACCCCCGAGGAAACTAGAAATCGTACGGTTTTGCCTAATAAAACAACGCCGGAGAGAGGAGAGAAGCACCCTCGCGATAAAGCTTCATCCATCTCAGCCCGTACATGTATTCACACATGCAGGTCGCAGCGCTCCTGACCACGATCTGTCCCCAACTGCACGCCCATCTTGCTTGCTTGACAGAAGCCAGATCAGCTCTGCAGCCGTCAACCTCTTGGCTTGCTCCGTGAGTCCCTCCTTGCCCGATGCAGGGCGCTGAGCTTCGTCCCTTTTTCCCCTTCCTTCCCTCGATGCCTGCGCGCTTCACGCGCAGCTATCACGAAAGGCCCCTCGGTGCGTGCTGTAGGAACTTGAAACGAACTGCGTATGCAGCGCTAAGTCTCCCTCGGGTCCTCCGGGGAGATTCGTTGGCTACGATGGCTTAGAGAATACATGGAGGCACCAAACGATGCAAGTCTTGGGCTGAATCGGTGGTTTAAAACATTATATCTGGATCAAGGAGATCTGTCTCTCTATTCTAGGCCCACCAACTAATATTTTACATATTAATATTCCTCCACCAATTCGGTGTCGTGCCATCATCCGATTATGTTGGTATCAAAGGCAGGTTGAAAAGATCCAAAAGGGGAGACAAAAAAGATACGAAAAAAAAAAAAAACAGAAACGCCTGTGTAGGGATGCCACCAGTTGCTCCTCCGTTCGTATGTCCCATATGAGTCCGACCCGTTCTAGCCCCCTCGCGAGCATTCCCGTCTCTCATCTTCCGCTTTCGCCCACTCGCTAACTCATGTCTCACCTTGAGGCCTCCTGAGGTAAGACGAATCGAACCTTGCGCTCCTTAAGCTTTGCGGCCACTTTGGCATCGTCAAACTCGAGTTGACGGACGCCAGCCAGCGCAGACCGGGGCCTAGGTGCGGCGCTAGCGCGGTTTACTAGCTGCTGTTCTGTGACAACGACGTGTTTCGAATCCCCGAGATCGTGTGCTTCCTTTTGATGGAGCTCCCGCGAGCCCTCGGTTTCCTCGTCGATGCTCCACACATACGGGCTAGGCTCCCTCCAGGCTCTGCGCGAACGCTTGCCCATCATGACGGATAGCCGAGACGGGTCCTGGTCGTCGTCCTGCCTCGTCGCCGACCTTCCTCGGGCGACCCTGGCAACTTTTTGAAAGGCCTTCTTCTTGCTCCGTTCTTTGGCGTGCCTACCGCTCTTTCCGTCTTCAACGGCTACACACGGGTCTGCGAGTTGATAGAGCTGGCCGAACCCGCCGGGAGGGAGGCGGATGTAGTCTTCTTCATCAGAGGAGTCGTCCGACGCCACGGCAGTAAGTGCGAGGCTCGGGCGGCCAGTTTTGATGCTGCACTCAAACGAGAGGTTGGAGGCGCCAGACTTTCCGCGTGCAGAGCTGAATCCGGTACCCTCGATACCGGCATCCAAGTCGGAGAAGTCGTCGTCTGAGTCGTAGGTCGCGCCTGGCATGAGGAAGTACGAGAATGGTTGATCACTGATAAGAGCGGCCTCGTCCAGGATGCGTGGACTGAGGTGCACCTGCGTCGGTGGCCATGAGTCGATAGCTGGATGGTGTATCGGCGACACGGGCATCTTTGCGTGCGGCTTTATAAGTGTTTTCCAAGACTAGGTAGACGGGAGGCTACCAGTGCTGCCTGGCGTTGGTGAGCCTGAGGCACGGAGCGGAAGGCGGCAGGTATGACCGGAGCAGGACAGGGGTCGTCTCGGAATAGAACTGGAAGAACGGATGCGAGGAGAAATTCCTTGATCGCTTGGTCACTGATGAACTTGATATTGCCGGATCCTCTGTTTCCTTGTCTTGGTCACCGGATCTTGAGGGGGAAACAATGCTGGGATATCAACCCCTTTTGTACTTAACGCGGACTGCGTTTCTACTCCCTCCTTAACTAGGGGAAAGTCCAGGAGAGCACCGAGTCACACCGAAACGCTCGGTCAACTCTTTTCCTCCGTGTGCGTGGGTGGGTGTGTGTGTGTCCATCGATGGGCGCAGCAGGCTGACAAGGCAGCCGCCCTGTTTCGATGTGGTCACCCGCCGTCCGTCGCCAACATAATTTGATCTCTCGAGATCATGAAGAAAGAAACGGAATTTCAAGTCTACAGTTAATCGCCACCGGCCCTGTTAACGTGAATGCCAGGGAGCGTGGAAGTAGCGCAAAATAAGCTGACCGACGCCGGGATCGTCACGACTACAAGATATCCATCCTCTACAGCCAGGCGGACAACGCAGCGATGCGGATTTTCCAGGGTTGCAGACTCCCCGTGACACGTGCTAAACCATGACTGTAAGTATTTATTTCCAAGTTCGTTCGTTGTGTCCCGGTAGATATCCACCTTGTGCTCCCCCTCAAGCAGGGAGAAGACTGGCTGGGCATCTCCTCGGCGTCCCCGCTAGGCCATGGCGTTTTCGACCTGTTACGGTTTGCGAGTCCTGTTTTCCCATTCCATTTTCTAGTTTTTCCCTGCTTATAAATGGAGAATTAGCAGCCATGATGCCCACTTCACCGTCATCTCGTAACTAAGGAGGGTAGGACCGTCTCGTCTTCTCCTCTCCGCCCCCTCCCCTTTCAGCAGCACACCTCTGTGCTCCCCAGGATCCTGCCAACAGACGATCAGGAGTTCAGGAAGATCACACGAGATCCATATCACCATCTCTTTCTCCTCGTTAGTCGACAAACTAGGCGTAGGTAAGCCGGAGATGACCTTGCCCACTATGTCTTTTCGAGGCAAAGCCTGGCCTTGTGCGCACCTGGCCATGATCTTGCATCTCAACTTGGTGCGGTCATCTTGAAATAACAACGCGTAGGTGTTCCTGACGTCCGTCGGGTTAGTCTAACCGTTATACGAGATGATGCGCCTATCCTTCCCTTCTTTTAACCTACTCGAGAACGACAAAGCGGCCACGGCGACACCCTGAAAACCTTCGACCTACCTGGACCTGGGAATGGCGATCGCAAGAGAGACCCGTAGAAATCCTCGTTCTTGGATATCCATACTTGTGCCCATCCATAAGAGTGGAGACTGCCATACCAAAACCTTCAGATGACGGGGAGATCAAACATGCGCGAACGCATACCTCACAGCCCTGTTCGTCTATTCTCCGAACCGCGAGAAATTCTCCGACGTCGTGCAGACTTCGGGGGCGTTCTCCGGATGACTGACTCAGGTTTATTTTCTAGATTACCTTCCGCCTCCCACGACCGTAAACCTGGGTTTTCCCTCTCACAGGTGTCGTTGGTATCTCGCTGCGGCCGCAGCCGTTCTTGTCAGTTGTCGTGGGACCTTTTGATGCGGCTATGCCTCAAAACTCGCCGCTCGCTTTCTTCCCATGTAGGTGGTTGTAACAAATGTCCTCTTCTGAAGCAGAAGAAGACGAAGATACAAGATTGACACCAAGAAGGGCTAATAGCCCACAGTGAGAGAGATAGCATGAAGTCCTGCGCTTCAAGAAGCAGAGTGCCTGTGGTTTGAAAATATTCATACTACTATTAGCCCGTTCTTTCCACTTCTAACCTCCTTGTACGTAAGGGCCTTGCCAGAAGGGGGAAGAGGGTATATGATCAATCAACTCTTATACTTGAATAAAAGGCAAGCACTTGCGCACAAAGAGTGTGCTGGGCGTTTGGTCCGGGATGATCAACATCGTTCACCCCGGAGCGAGGCGGGCAGCCTTTCTTGCTCGGCTCCCAAAGAACTTTTTTTTCTCCAAATCGCCACCTTAGTTTCATGATCTCTCCGATCTGAGTTCCTTGAAGGGTTACTGGTCAAGTCACCAGATGATTCTTAAGCCGGCATCTGGGGGTCGGCGGAGCTAGGGTAGAATGGTCTGGTGGGATGGGTCATGCCAATTTTAGAGATCGACCTCATAAGCGTGCATCGGTAGACTATTTCCGCCTTCCTTGATCTTGAGGGCTCGATTGGTAGCACATACTACCTGTAGACAAAGCGTGATTGATGTTAAACAAGGAGTGATGGGCTGGTCTCGGGGGTTTTTTAGGAATGGCGTAGCTTGTGTGAGAGCCACGTTCGGAGAAGACGGCCGGGTCTCAGGTCCATGTGTCCAAGGCAGCAATTTTTTCAGGCCACTTCGACCAAAGTTCACAAGGGAGGCAATCATGCTGCCAATGGTCATGAACTTCTTACCCGCCCATGCTCCTCCCCCAAAAAGTCCGGATTGATCAATCACGAAGGTGGTGTTGTTGATGAACCTAGCCATTGGCAAAGTCCGGCACGTGAGTTAGCCCCAGGGGCGGGGAGGGGGCGAACCGCGCTTTGGCGAACGGTCCTCCATAGCCTTTCGCGACTCACTGCTGCTTCTGAGCCACCATCGTAATATTATTTTTTTCTCTCAGAAAATAGTTCGACTGGTTCGGCTATCTCTACCTTGTACGAATTCACCTCATCCTGACAGTCTTCGTGTACCTCGCCCTCTTTTCAACGGCCTTTACCGGCTTCATTGACGTCATCACCTTGGTTGACCTGGCCCTCGGTCTATGGCAACCCTTTAGGGCCACAGAAGCAGGCCCCCTTTCCCCCATTATCCACTTGGCAAATTTGATCGAGGCGTCACGCGGAGCTCCTGTGGCATAACAATGAGGTTGACCAACTCGACAACCTTGGGCACCACACTGCCCATCCGCGTAATCACCTACAATATCCGCTATGCCGCCGACCACCGCGCCCCGAACGAGGAGCCCTGGCCCGTTCGCTGCCCCAAGCTCGCGACCCAGCTCCGGTTCGCAACTTCGGGCCTCGAGTCCAGCTTCCTCTGCTTACAAGAGGTCCTCCACCACCAGCTAGAGGATCTATCGTCCGCTCTCGGCCCCGCTGGGCCCACATCGGCCAGGGCCGCGACGGCGGCGAGGCCGGCGAGTATTCGCCCGTCTTCTACCAGCCAGAAGTATGGGCCTGCGAAGGCTGGAGGACGGTTTGGCTGAGCGAGACGCCCGACGTGCCCTCGCGCGGGTGGGACGCCGTCCTCAACCGCATCGTCACGGTCGGTCGGTTCAAGCACGTGTTCACGGGAACGCGCGTCGTCGTCATGAGCACCCACTTTGACCACGTCGGCGTCAAGGCTCGCGAGAGGAGCGCCGAGCTCGTCCTCTCCGTCGTGCGCGAAGCGCAAAGGGGGACGACGAGGAGGGCCGTCCTCGGCCGCGCCCCAAGCTCGTCGTGCTGGGCGGGGACTTGAACAGCCTCCCCGACGACCCGGGCTACAGGACCCTCACCGCGCCCGGCTCCGGTATGGTGGACGTGCGCGAGAGAGTCGCGGAGGATGCCCGCTACGGGAACGAGTGTACGTACTCTTCGTTTGGGGAGCCCGGCGAAGGCCCCAAGAGGATCGACTTTCTCTTCGCTGCAGGTCCGCCGGGCGACGCAGCCGTCGCGGGGTCGATGTGGCCACCTACGGCGTGCTAGCAAACCGCTTCGATGACGGAGTGTACATCTCTGACCACCGCCCGGTCGTGGCAGACCTCGAGATCCCCATAATCAGGCGTCATTGGTCCTAAGAGCCTCTTGCAAGGCCCGGTGGGCGGCGAGGGGCGGGTGAAGACGTGCCTTTGTTTTTGGAACTTGATGCATCCCTCGCCTATCATAATGCGGGCACCTCAAACCCCGATTTTCAGCATCGGTAGACGCCGACGGTGCCTCATCTGCAAGTCCTTGACTCCCCGCCGTTCTCCAGGTCAGGCTCCTTTGCAGACCTCGCTCTTTGCTAGACCCCGTGGACGTCCAACCCCCTCCTGGGCCGAGTTCAGTTTACCGTCTTGTGCAGCTCCTCCTTCTCCACGCGCATATGGCGAGGGAGAGAAAGAGAGAGATAGCAGACGTCATCTGGCGATGAAGCGTCTTCCTTCGGAGCAAGTACTATGGATGGTCTGGCATGGTCTGGCTGGCATTGCCCCGAAGTGGTACAATTCTCATTAATGCTTGATGCAACGGGGATCTGCAGGCTCTAACCGATGATGCCTCTCCCCGCTTCCCTCACTTGTGCAATCTCTCACCCTCTCCTCTCTCCCTCGCCCTCTCACCCTCGTACTCCTCATACTCTTCCTCTCCCTCCCTCCCTCCCTCCCTCTCTATCTCTCTCTCCCTGGCCCACTGCAAAGGCCAAATCCCTCGCACCCGGCCAGATGCATCCTGAAGCCACGCCGATCAAGATCAACGTGTACACTATTATCTTATGATTCGATAAAAAACGCCGCGTTTCTCTCGTACTTGTAGCAAATAAAGTATCCACCTTGAGCGGCTTTTATTGGGGGTTTATCGGGGGTTATCGGGGGCAGCATTTCCCTGCTCTCTTTGGGCGTGAGCTCACCAAGCAAAGCATGCCTACCCCTGGCAATGGCATCCTCCTTTCGCCCTCCCCCACCCTAGTCCCATTACCCTTTTCCCTTAGGCCACCCACGTATTGAGCAAGGGGCCACTCACTTGGCCCTGCTAGTGTGTCCCTCTCCCTCCACGTATTCCACTCGCTCGGTTCCTGTAAACCGTCCGGCAAGGTTCACGGCGGGTCCCCCTCGCCCCGGACCAGTGGTCACATGTTCTTTCCGTAGTCCCACTCTGGGCTGTTTTCCCCTGAGGCTATCCCTGGCTCCGATCCGTTCTCGTCCACAGAAGAAAAGTCAGGGCGAACGGGGGCTGGGAAGGAAAAAGACCGGATAAACCATCAGGGATGAAAAAGGCAATGATGTGTAGTATCAAGGACTGGCAAAACCTTCCCCCACCGGCCGGACATAAGAAAAGAAGCGCAAGTCGAAGCACGCAGCAGCCCCTGCGATGGTGAGCTCTGCAGAATGAGGCAACTATTGGGAAACAGGCTCGGTCCTGTGCAGACGCTTGACAACGGACAAGGAAAGGTCGCAGCGCAGGCTGGCCCCGCCCTTTGACTTTTCTGCTTCAAGTGCCTATGTGTCGTCTGTCGTGGGAACGAACCATTGAGCGGACTCAGTACTAACGTGGTACTGCTTTCGGAGCTAACTAGGGGCTTAGGCCCCCGAGAAAGCCCGCACGCATACACCGACCCACTGTGAGCCAGGCTTATTCATGCCCTGTACAGAGGCCCAAAATTCCTCCAGCATGCGCTCTGGGCGACGCTTCAGGCGAGGCGCAGGCGGGGAAACGCTCAAGTGCTGCTGCAATCTCTGGGAAACGAAAGAAAAAAAAAAAAAGGAATTGATGTGGCTGGAAGCCGGCCCCGAAATGGCGGTGTGCTCAGTCATTATGGACGTGGCCGCTGCGACGACTGGCGTTAATGGCGGCCCAGACAAAGACACCGGGCATCATGTTCATACCGCCCAGATAATGCCGCTCATTCAATTTTGGGCTCCTTAGATAGAATATCCAGTGAGCTCAAGCTCCCTTGGTGTAGAGATCCAAGAATGGCGGAGCTCGGCATGGCACGGAATACTGCGGATAAACTTCGTAGGGATTTGAACGTGGAAAGGGTCTTGCGGCAGGGTGAGATGGAGTGCATGGGGCTTGACGTCGTCTCCTGCTCCCTTCCTTTTTGCCTCGTCGCTCCTTCTTCGCTCGCCAGGTGTCCTTGCCGGTATCCTTGATGCACCATCATGTGGCACTCAAGTTTTGTGTGTCACGATACGCTGCTTCGTAGAGAGTGAAGTGGCCCCGCGCAGTTCTCCCTGACAGCACTTGAGTCGAGCCATTTTCTCGTTCTCAGGAAGACGAGGGGAGACCAGGACGCTTCTACCGCTCCTGCCCTCAATTTCCACGGCCACAGAGCCCAGCACACAGCACACTCCGGCGCCGACGATCTGTGTTTCCGATCGCACCTGTATGATGTCGCACTGCAGCTTGCTCTATCCTTGCACAATCCTCCGACCAACTCACCGGCAGCTTTGCAAATGATAGCTTTGCGTTGGCCGAAGGGGGTGCTCTGAAAGCAGACACCATCAGGTCCTTCAACGATACTCGTCATGATACGCGGTTCGAGGTTCTGATTCCCCGGTCTCTGTCCACCCGTCTCCCTCTCCTTTTCTTCTCCCCGCGGAAGAGATCAAGGAAATTAAAATTAGGCTACGAGCGGGATAAGTTGTTTAAAAAGAAAAAGAAAAAAAAAGAGCGCCTCGATAGTAAGATACTTGGATGCCCGTCCTTCCCATGTCCCCCATGAATGGGACAAGACGGTTCGTCGAGAAGTGTACCTGCGCCCACAACCAGGACCGACGTTCCCTAGGACCTGTGGAAGCCAACGAACCTATCTCTACCGAACTCTCTCTCGTTCCCTCAGACCTTGGTAGGTGGGCTCGAAGAATCCGCCTCCAAAAGGATGAATGCCGCAGCGGGGGTTCTCTCTTGGGTGGGCAACCATTAATCAGGGAAAAAAAAAAAAAAAGCCTACCTCCCTCCCCCTTGAATAGCTGAAAACCTACGCCTCCGTAATTGATAAGCACTTGGAGCCTTCATTCTTCCATTATTAGTCAGTTGCCCTCCTTCTTTGGGACGGCAAAGTCTCATGGTACCTCAAACGGGACTGTTTCGCCAAGCAGAGATATGGGAGGGAAACAAAAGAAAAATGAGGCGTCGTCTTCCCACCACTCTGTGCCATCCCACGGCAAGATCCCTGCAGTTGCGTCAATGCCTTGTATGCACGCCGGCGGTGACTCTACTTCTCAAGTCGTGGGCTAAACAGTCACGGGGTGGTCTGTGGTGTGATCGGGGAGCGCTGCCGCCTAGAGAAGCTGAGGAGCGAGTTTTGCTTTCCTGATTCGAATCTCGAGACAGCTTGCCCTGGATTGGTGAGTTAATCTATGCAAAATCTATGTATGCAGAAATGCGTGCATATGCTGCTCTGAGACATCTCCGTACAAGAAGGTCGGAGAGAGAGAGAGAGAGTCGAATTGGAATCATCCGGTTACTCCCGGTGGTATCAAGTCGAGCGGCCGAGGCGGCGTTCGAGATCCTTGTGCTCCTCCAGAGCGCGCTGACAGCCCTGGCGAGGTGCTGCGGTCAGTTGAGACCGGGTTGCCGGGTGCGATTGATGGGTGCCGTCTAGCTCCGTCGCTCGCCGAATGTCGATGGCCCATTTCCATTGACACTTACGGAGACAACAAGGCATCCAGTTCGTCGACGATGGGCAAATCCTGACTTTTCATAATCTGAGGCGAAGGTCGTCCGCCGGTGAACCAGTCTGTAGTGCGGTGCATGGCTCCCAATCAATGCCCAAAGATCAATCAATTTGACGCTTGCCAGTCGACTCAGCATGCCCTAATACCATTAACCTAATAAGAGTGCCGCTGCCACGTCCGCACGGGGAAAAGGGGGCGGAGGGGGATACAGCAGAGCGACTGACAAAGCTACTCCGTGTTTGTGGGAACGGACGGCACCCGAGGGAAACGACGAGCACACGTCATGCCGGTTCCCCACGCCGCGACTCCTATGAGGGCGGGTGGCTGTTGACCAGGACCGGCAAACACGCCGCACACCAATTACATTCTTTTCACAAGGGGGCTCGACGAACTGAAGGTCACCAGAAAATGAGCATGTCCAAAAATTGTGGTTTTCCCGTGGCGATAGGTCAGCCAACCCTGGGCAGAAGAAGTGAAGCAGGGCGAACAGGACTTCAACCAAGGCGGCCCTCTCATAGCCTCATTTTTTCTTCTTCTTCTTCCTCTTCCGCTCTTCTCCTCTGTCAACTATGCAAAATAATTAAGCCCAGACAAGTGGGCAAAGTTTGGTGAGGTAGCCTGACTATCTCTGCAATAGCATGTGAGTGACAAGTACACGACATAATCGTATATGTCCTTCCTATTGTTAGTTATAGGCCAAGATACATCAACGGATCCCTTCAAAGCTCAGCCGATGTTTCACTAGTAGATACCTCTAGCTCTTCCCTCGGAGGTGGTGGGTAAAGGTGAGCCTTTGTCTGCTTACAACACTCATGTCACACCTGAATGTTACGCTCCCATGCGCAACAGGCAATTCGCATCCGCGCAACCCCTTTCTACCTGACCGCCTCCGCCCTTTCTTGTCTCCGTGAATAATACAACGCTAAACAATGGGGTTTTTTTTTTCCTTTATCGGGGACTCGGTCTCGGTACATGTCATGGCAGCTTTCTCGTCGGAGAGTGGGCTCGGGACAAAAGGAGACAAAATAGATTTGGCTGGCTGATTGCTCAACCACTCAAGATTCGGACCTGAACACAGACAGAAACTCCTTCGAAGATCATCCGGGCCACTCGGGAGCGACAGGCAGTAGCGGGGAATGATTATGAACCGTGTAGCATGATAGATCAGCTCGGGCAACAGCCCGGGGCCCATCGCCACAACAAATTGACGAGGCTCTTCAAGAGCTTGCCACGAGTCCCTAGCCTCTTCAAACGTAGGTGCCCCTAGCTCTCACGTTTGAGCAGAGCTACCCTGTCGCAGCTCCAGCCTATATGACGACGACCATGTAATCGACCTAGGCGAGGGCCAGAGGGCGATGGGGAAGGGGTACGGTACTTGTCGTCGCTTGGGGGATCTGGGCGCTGGGTTACAGCGTTCGTGACTACTGTTGCCCAACAGGTGGCTATGTATGGTGACACCATACTTGGGAAAAAGAAATGATACCATGTACCCATACTCAGGGACGAACCGTCTTCCAAGGCCAATGTGTGACTACTCGTAACATAATCGCCGTGGAGTACAGGTAGTCATATCAGCAGTATCGGTGGGCTGTCTAGCGGGGACAGCAGCACATCGCCTCCTGCAGCACACGGCAACGTGGTGATTTCTTGCGTTAGGCAAAAGAAAAGCCACCCTAATGTCGCGAGAGGAGGCAATATCAAGATATGGCTAGCTATTTGATGTATTGAATGTCACAGCGAGGAGAAGGGTAAAACGAGCGCTGGACAGCAAAGCTTCCACATTTCCACATTCAAAGAACACCTCGAGCCTGTTTTCGGTGCTTGGAGGGACGGAAGGTCATGAATTGGGTGGCTTGCTGCCCTCCTCGCCCACCAATGTAAGGGCACTGGCTGCGGCAGCGGCACGAATCACCGAATGAGACGCGGCCAGAGGGGACTGGGGCACGGCTCCTCGATGCATGAGGCTGCATTTCAAACCAGGTGAGCCAGTCGTCGAAGACGGGGAGGGTGTGGGGGTGGGTGAGGGGCAAGCGCGGTTGAGACCTGGTTTGCCAGATCCCGGCCCACCCTTCTCACGCTCCCAGTTGTATTTTTGTCCTTTTGGAAAGGAATTGTGAAAGGGAAGAAGTTAAACCAAAGTAGATCTTGTTTCGTTTCCCGCCCGGATCTTACAAATACGCGAATGCTTGTTTGAGTCGATATCGGACATCATCTCGGGACAAGTGGAATTTCCCTTGGAGGTTTTGATTCTGCAATGTATTTCCCCCAGTCTTCCCTTTTCACTTATGTAGTTTCTGGGGTTGATTCTTTTTCCCTTTCTTTTTCTTTTTCTCTCGAGACTTTGGCTCGATAACCGTCCTGGGGTTTGAACACTGCGCTGCACCAAGCTCGGGAGATTTGGACGGAAACTGGAAGACACGGGGGGATATCATACGGTCCCGTTATACCCATTCTCCTTCTCGGAGGTTTCGCTGTTTGCTTCACGATTCCGGAGGGGTCAGCTCGGGTTTGTAAGCATACCGAGACAAGAAACGGCAAGGACGAAAGAAGCAAGCGCACGATACATTGGCATCATCTTTTTGGCTGATCAATTGATGGCCTCTTGAATTCCGCAGCGTGTGGGAATCTTTCAAATGTTGAGGTTGGTACCCAAAAGACCTACAGTTTCGGGAAACGGACGTCGGGCACAAACCTGGTGTCGTGGCGGTTCTGCCCAACTCGCCGCGCAGACCTCAGCCAATATACATGCGGAAATGGAGAACCCCCGTTGGGCCACTCTGCCAGCTGTACCCATTCTTGAAGCCACAAAAAACCACAGTGGCTAGGAGACAATGGAACAGATGTACCGTCCATGCCTCAAGAATTCCTCTGACGCTCTAGACACGACCCGAATCCCACTTCTTTCTAGTCACATGGGCACGAGATGCTCTTTGAGTCTACCCTCTCCACGCTGAAGCTTGGTGGCTGGGTCTTGGTCCCGATGCTGTTTGAATGCGCAGCTAAGGATCGCCAGGAAGGTTCGAACCTCGTTATTGTATTGCAATCAATGTATAATGGATATATATAAATTACATGTACTTTCCTTGTCCAAAGGCTAGGAAAATACAGCGACTATTTACGCTCTCCTTTTGTTGAGCAAAGGCAGATGCTCGGCTTTCTCTTCATCAAATCCGTTTAAACAGATGAAGCCATCCCAGCCCGCCTCTCGACTCTGGCCATCAGTGATGAAACATCCAGGATAGATCCACTCTCCTATGACGGAAGCCCTCCCATGAGGAGTTTGAATCTTTGCTTTTTGTTATTCTCCTTCCATTAGCCCCAAGGTTTCTCCTTGGTACCCAACATTGCGTTCTTTACAACCCACAGTCTCGGGTATGAGGCGTGGCTCTACTCCTGCTGCATTGATCGTTTATCTTGCTCACCCAATTCCGTCCACGACCGAGTGGGCGCAGAGGAAGGGGACACTAATACGTCTCTGCTAAATGCTATCAAGAGTGGCGGAACCCCCTGCCAGGCGTGCTCGAAGAGGCGGAGATGGGGCGCCAGTGTACTTCAATGTTGTATGATGGGAGAGAGAGCCTGTGGCCACACCCGTTCCACCACTCCACCTGCATGGGGATTTTCTCGCTTTCGACGCTTGTCCTGCAGTGCTGTGTATACGTAAGCAGTGAACAAAAAGCGTCCAATTGTCGGTGCCCGGTGTCCAGAACTCTGATCCAATCTTCCAAGGATTATGGCCATTGATGGCTGGTCTATTTATCTTTGAAAGGTATCGCTTCATGTATTGATGACACAGTCAAATACAAACACCAAGGCAAGAGGCGTGGCTATACGTTGAGGGCTCGGTCAGTGGTAATCAAGCGTCCGGCGAAAGATGATGGTTCTCAGGCTCAGAGCTTTGAGGCCCAACTGTGGGGAACCGCACAGGGACGGGGTGACATGGCGCATCAGGAACCACTAAGTTTGAATGCGCTCCCACTCTGCGAGGGCAACAGGGAACCTCGGGAGGGGCTAGGCCAGCCTTGACTGACCAGTGGGCCATGTTCCGAGGATTCCAGGACAGCGGAGGGCACGAAGCGTCAGTGGCTGGTGTTGATGAAGCCCGTTTTTCTTGTTAGCACCTCATGCTGTATTGAAGGTTCTTCGACATAGACCAAACTTGGCCTACCACCGTCGTGCAAGGATACCCCACTCCAGGTTCGAGATTATCATTGATGCATCTCCAAGGCCAAACGGCAAACCTCGCCCCCATCTTTGTCCGGCGTGAAGAGCACGTTCAAGGATAATTTGAGTTAACCTAGGCGGGTGGTGGTCTCCTGGGTCCGGAGCCGCTCAAATCTAGCATCACCAGAAGGTGCTCATTCGTGGCCGCTGACATAAGGTCAATAATGGCCTTTCTTCACCACGGCATAATTGAGCCTGCAAGCGCCAAGTGCATAGAGGTATTAATACGGGCTTTTATCTTATTATCTCGCAGGCACCCTATCCGCCCGCTGGTTGCTTGATCAACCTCCGCTTCCGAGACATTTTCCAGAGTCGGCTTCCCTCTGACAACGCCCGTCGTCGAGAATAACAGCTGACATGGAGGTTAGTACATGTTAACTAAGTTCTCGTTTTTCCCACCCCTTCCCTCTCGAGTGTATCTGGCGTTAGTGTCAGATACTTGGTCCGTGATTTGATGTCCCGTTGGAGCCAGGGGCGGGTTTTGGGAAATGGGGCTACGGAAACCCAATGGCTGCTGGCGTTCCTGGCCTAGAATAGTCTTGAACAGGAACATTGAACACTGAATGGACATGATGAGTTCAGGAGGCTGACACATTACAAACTAAGTTTGAACGAGTCTTAAAACGTGCTCTTGCGATTGACACCGAGCCATTTACCTGCTTTCAACCCCCGAGAAGTCCATTGCTTTCTCGAATATCCTGGGATTGATCTGATCTGTCGTGAGACGGGCGATATGGTACCACTTACTGGCCACCCTCAGGCTGGCTGGCCACAGTCGCCAATCCACCAGGGTGCTGATAATACGACCCCCACACTCTCTGATGCCAGCCGACAGATGATGGCACCCCACCCCTTCCTCCACCTTCTACGCCTAACATGAGGTGCCAGCCCAGTCTCCATCGATCTCGGGGCCTATGATTTTTCTGATTTCTCTCTGGTGGCCGGCCACACCCCAACCGGTCTGATGAAGAGCAAAATTTGATGATCAGGCTTCACCTACACCGGGGTGAGACCAACGCACTATACACTAGGAAATGGAAGAAGAAGGCGAGGAATAAGAAGAAAGACAAAAAGCAAGAGAATGGGTTTCCATGGCGCCCCGGGACAGTATCTCGTGAGGAGTTGTAATTTTCAAGGAACGCATCAGGACTTCCACAGCCAATACTGCTCTCCCCCTCAAATCGAAGACAAGGATGGCCCCTTTTCGACTTTTTGATGTGCGATCTAGTAGCGATTGCTGGCAGGGATACAAAGGGAGATGGGCGGATTCGAGCACCATGGACGATCGACCCCAGTCCGCGCATCCCCAAAACGGTCGCACTCTCGATACCATCGAGACGTGTACATGATACCCCAGCCGTGGGCTGTGAGCGCTCACTGACCAACCTGGCAGAACACTCCAGAACCACTCGTCAGTCACCACACGGCATCAGCCGGTAAACAACGCTGTACTTCTGTTGCAAGTCCACACCCGCCCACCCTTGCTCCTTCCCCAACTCAGTCCTCCGTACCCTCATGGTTGCTCTGTACCTTGTATCCCATCGACGGGATGGCACGAATCTGTCCTATTATCTGTCAGCCCTCCTAGACACCCCCGCCCGAATCCGCTCCCCTCCCCTCCTCTCTCTGCATTCGTGCATTGCCCTCCACTATTTTTGCATCCGCCTCGAGAACAGCTGGAGCGTCTGCGACTGAGGAACGAGCGAGACCAATCCGAGTGGCACTACGCCATCCTGCGGACCAGTGTCATTGGCAATGTGCCACCACTTTCCATATACCTTATTAAAAATATCCGCCCCCAGCTTTCTTCTTTCCCTTTCTCTACCACCAACACTCAGCTTCTTCAATCCTCCATACCCCATACATTGGATCTCCTTCCCAAAGAGACGGAAGATCCCCTCACCACGACTGGCTCAGAGGCACTGGTTCCTTGAGCTCTTTATCTAATATCTACTCTTCTCGTCTTTTGTTCTTTCGGTTTTATTCTATTGGGCTGTATCTTACTTTTTTACTTTTTTTTCTCTTCTCTTCTGGTTTTCTGGTTTTCGCCAGCACGACTTCATTCTAGCGCTTTGCATCGAACAGGACCCGACTCCTCCTCGTCTTAACTCGTTGACTCTGTACTTTCCACCTGACTCTTCCTGATTCTTGTACATTCCCAGCCGAATCATCTTCTCGTCACCCTAGATGAGCCATCACACATCGACATCATTCATCCACTTATAATCTCCCGAACCCATCCGAACCCCGACAAGCCTGGTTTCCGTACCTGCCCGCCTGCCTCTCCAGGAGGCTCACTAGCCTCACGCACCCCGTCCACGAGGGCTAACTCAACCCCTCCTTGAGCCACCACTATCCCTTCCGCCCTTGACCTCGGATACTTTTATCATGGCTGGCGCTAGGGTAGCCTATATGGAGGACGTGGACCACGACGGACATATCCAAGAGGGTACCAGAGTAGCGGCTTCCGTTGCCGCCAGCCCTACCAAGGCAAACAGCAAGAAGACCCGGCGGTCTAGCTCAATATCCCCTCACGCATATGGGCATACAGACTCGGATGAGACGATCCAATCTCCCCGGCGGAGAGAGAGGGATCCTAGGGTCAAGATCAAGGACAAGGACCGCGAGCGAGAGAGAGACAGAGAGCGAGAACGGGAACGAGATCGGGATCGGGATCGGGAACGTGACAAGGCCCATCAACGGAATCCGAGCAAGAAGAACGTGGCTATTCGTCCTGCTGCCAAGACAGCTAAAACATCACCCGCCCTCACATTTTCGAAAAAGACACACGAGTCGGAATACTATGGTGTCCAAGGAGCAAGTACGAACCAGAGGTTTCGCTCTCACACAGCAAACTATGGCGGAGGCGTCCCCATAGCCGGCGCAGGTAGTGGCCGCTCCTTGAGCTACCATGGCACCAAGTCTCACCCGCCCCCTCGAACGCTGGTTTCTATGCCTCGCAGCCCTTTTCCACCTCGCCGTACACCCCGTCTCTCACCGGGTACCCACCCCCACCCCCAGCCGTATGCCTCGTCATATGGCTCATCCTACGGTGGACACTCGGGCCCTATGAACCCTTTACATCCGCCCCTGCCGCCACCCTCGCCAGTCGACAGCGGTTACATGGACCCTCATCATCAAGAACACCTAAGGCAACGCTTTCAGCCATCCCGGCCGGCCTCAGCCATCGGCATCCGACAGCCGCGTCGACCGTCGTATTACGACGACCTTGAAGATGAGGAAAGCATGCCTCGGGTCGGCCGGAAGCCTTCGGTCAAGATTGGTGGGAAGGACCGCGATTCGCAGGATCGTGCAGCCATGCCACCACCCCCACGACCACAGTCCACGCGGCCCATTGTACTCAGGGCGCCTCCCCCAAACGCACAAAACGCGGGGTTATGATGACGAGTCGTTTGCGGGCGAAAGTCTCGCATATCGAGACCTCCCCTCCCAGGGATATCCCCCACGGGACTTGTCCCGTCGGTCCGGTGAATTCAGCAGCTCGCAACCGAGGACAAGGCGCATGTCAATGATACCCCCGGAGACGCTGCAGCTGCAAGGCCCGCGTGAGGTCAGATCCCGGCCCAACTCGCTCTACGGCGGCGGAGTCGACGTTGATGATCTCGATTATGAGTATGGCTATAGCGACAAAGTCAATGAGCAGCTCATCAAAGCTGGTGTCTATCAAGATTCCGTTGCGGGCCAGACGCAGGCTCTTACCAAGGACGCGCTGCAGAAGGCTACAAGGCGCAGCCAAGGTGGCAGCAGCAGGTCGACCCGCAGTAGCAGCAGCCATGACGAGAGCGAGTGGCGGCATTCTAACACGACGCGCACCACACGGTCCATCGGAGAGGAAGATGTCACCATCAGGGTAAAGGGCCATGCCGTCGTTGAAGTCTCGGGCACCAAGATTGAGTGCCAGGACGGCAGCGCCATCAGCATCTCATCGCGACCGTCGCATCCCCAGGCCCGCTTGATAGATAGCGACAAGGGAAGCACAGCCTATGACGATCGGAAATCTCGCATCGAGAGGTTGCCTAGCCGCAGCAGGGCCATCAGCCAGTCGGCCTATTCGCGGAACCAGCCAGTTTACGAGACGTACGACTATGATAGGGTCTGGTAAGCGATACTGATGAGACAATGACGGCTCCGACGACTTGATTTTTGGCTTTCAACTCGCTGTCCTTCGTTTGTTGCCCTCCAGATCCTACATGTAGGCGTCGCCTCCAGCTACCTCTGGCTAAGCCCCCCTTCTTTTCTCTTTTTATGCGACTTGCTACAGATAAAAAGAGCTCTCTCTCTGGTTTTTGCTCCTCCAATTATCACGCTTTCTTTTCTCTATTCTTCTTTCCTTAGCTCGACCTTTCTTCTCTTGATCATTTCCCGAGCAATCTTCTACTCGGTCATGAGCGATGCCCTCCAAACCAAGCAAGCGAAATGTATTTGATTGTCGCGAACCCGGAGATTTATATAACGGAACGTCTTGGGGTTCTGCCGGGTGGGATATTTGTTTCCCCCTGGTTTATTTTTCTCCCTTCTTTTCATCTCTCTCGGTTCATGGTTTCATCTTCGTGTTCCTTTTCCTCTTGACTTTTACCTTTGATGTTTGGGATGACCAGCTCGCCCTCGGTTTTCATCTTCAACCATTGTGCGATTACTTGGAGGTCTTCACGTCTTTCATTGTTCTGAGAGCAGAAACTGTCGATACCCCCAAAAGGACTGCATCGGGAGAACAGAGATGGCTAATCTTGGTGGTTTAAGTCATTTCTTACTTTATCCCGTCCACCCCTCATTTCAGTTTCTCGGCGCCTTTCAACGTTATCGTGCGGGCCAGGGAGGGCGAGTTGCTCTTTTCATGTCCGGCGTTGCGCTGTGTTTGGATAGACATGCTCGCCTTTTTACTTCTGGGTGATGGACGCGTCTGATTTTTTTGGGATTTTTTCTTCTTACGTTTCCTCTGTTTGTCTGTTCATTTCTCATCATGACAAGGCTGTTCAAAAGATCTATTGTTCCGGAGGATACATGGGCCTGCTTCTCTGGTTTTCCTTTTCCCCAGTCTCCCACAACCTCTGCTTTTTTTTTTCTTTTTTTTTTTTTTGGCCAGGAAGCCCGTTTTCATACGCAGCATAAGTAATGGGCACAAGGTTGTTATCTGGCTCTGTCCTCTTTAAGCGGTGCCTCGGAACTCAAGAGGGTAATTGTTACCCTTACGGATTTGTCCCCCAGATGTGACGGCTGATGGGACAGAGGTGCACATGGGGAGAATCGTTGCCGAGGGGCTTTTTTGGCCCTTCTGCAAATATTTTTGTTTCCTTTTATTCTCTTCTTTTTCTGTTCCCCAGCAAGGCCTGCAACTTATCGGGGAATGATTGGTATCTTGAGCGAAAAAGAGGAGTTTCCTTATTCCTGGAAAGTACCAACACGGCCTTTGATCTTGTCAAACGGTGCCTGGGACAGTTGATGTTCTCTGCTTGGCTGGTGGTGACTGTCTTAGCTGTCAGCTAACGCGCCGACATAATATCACATCGTGTTCCTACTACTGCACCGGTCCAATGGCCATCATGATTGTAGAAGAACTAGTTATTAGTCCGAGCTCCCTCGGTGCTCGTGGCTTGAAGTTGTTAGGATGGAGGGGTTATACTCTTTGGCATTTTGTACAAGTATAAATAGGGTGGAGTGTTCTTTCGTTGGATTAATGATTATGATGCTGTTCTAATCCATGAAGTGTTTTTTAATAATTTCTATAATACACGATACCTCAACGAATACACCCCTTGAAGATGATCTTGCAGGCTGTTTCAATTACCAAGGCGACAGACAAGCAGGGCTCTCTCAGCTTTGCTGCCTGTTTTATCCCCTCATTCCTTCCTTGGGTGATTTGGAGTTGATTGGAGGTGGGGTTTACCTGAACCGTTGCCGTGCCACCAAGGTTGCTCTATTTACTCTCGACGTCATTGTGGGATTGGTTGGAGAAAGATGAATAGAGACTGGGCTTGTGAGGAATGATCGAGGTGTATTTCTAATTTTTTGTTTTCAAATTGGAATTCTTGAGAATATCTCTTGGTAATTGATTTACTTTACTGCGAAACTTTGATGATATTCGATCGCTCCCCATAAGCCTTTTTCTTGTGTCTTTTCTTTTGTGTTGCTCCTGCTGGGCGCAAGCGCCAACGAGGTCGTATTTCTTGGACTTCAAATCCTTGAGCTGTCCCTCTCCACGAGGCCCACACTGCCCCCAGCCACTGGTTTCTACAGGAACCAGCCAAACACTGGTATCACGTTCAGGGAGTCCCAACCAGGGCAAGAGGTAACTCTATTAGTTTGATGGTTCCGTGCCGTGTAGGACTCTCTACATTGCACCTGCCTTCTTTTTCTTACTTTTGTTACTCCTCACCTAACACGTCCTTTTTTTCTCAGCGAGGAGACGCGGTACGGTTTTCTCCCTCTTATTTTGTCACCAAGTCTCACTATCCGAAACATTGTGGGCATACGAACTGCACATCAACACGAAGTTCTCAAGGTGTTGCGAATTTAACCCCTTCGTTTATTTGCCAGCCCTCTCTGTATTCGAACAACTCGAGCAATCAACAGCAATCAACTCAACCGTAGTCTTTTCGACTAAACACAGCGAAAAAAGGGGAGGTCCCCTGCTAGGAAGAAGAAAAAGGGTCGACGAAGGACCTTTTTATAACATATCACGACTTCAAGCGAACTGCCCACACGATGGCTCCAGTACTGAGCATGATCACCTCTCTGGGGGCACGATCGACGCTCGTCCCGCGGGCGCCCCAAACGGGCGGTTACGACTACGAACCTGGTGCGGGTGTGATTAACCCACACGACATCAACAACACTGTCTTCTTCGTCCTGTTCGGGGCTATCTGTGTGGCCTTTATCATCGGCGGCATTTGGTTCTTCTTCTGGGCCAAGAATGGTGGGTTCCAGTTCAAGGAAGGCGACTGGGATGAATACAAATCGACTGTACTACGGCGGCGAGGCCCCAACGGCACAATCATCTCGGGAGCAACGGCACCTACCAACCTCGGAGGTGGAAGTGTGTACAAGGACATTGTCGACGACGACGGCACGACGGTCATCACAGAGAGCACGAACTTATCCGGCATCACGGCGGGAGTGAGCGACATTTCGGCGCGCGACAGGCGACGAGCTCTGCGAGAGAAGAAGATTAAGCAGATGCAGGCAGAAAGGCGCGATCGCAAAAGGAGAAGTCGGAGAAGAAGACCGAGAGGCACGTGGACGCCGAGGGCGTCGTGGTGGACGAGCAGGCCGAGAAGCAGGCGGAGGACGAGCTCCGCAAGTACCGTCACGAGCGACCTGCGCGAGTAGGCGGTCTCAACAAGGAGAGCGACGGCTCGCAGTGGGATGGCTCGACGATTCCGTCGGAGAGCACCGTAGTGTCAAGCCTCATCAGCAACCGTCAAGCTACCCCTACCAACTCACCACAGAAGCCGGCCGGCGGCATCCGCAAGGTCTACTCCACAGCAGACCGTACGGCGGAGCGCGAAAGGGAGCGGGAGCGGGAGCGTGTCCGGGCAGAAGCTCGCCGACTGCAAGACCGTGGAAGGCAGGCCATTATGGAGGGCGAGCCGAGCACCAACAGACGCAGCCGAAGAGACTTTAGCTACCAGCGAGCAGCGGAAAGTGAGATTGCCGAGTCGGCGGTGACGAGGAGCAGTCGCCGAAGCGAGCGTACGGAGAGGACGGAGCGCAGCGAGAGGTCCGAGAGGTCTGAGAGGACCGAGCGAACGGAGCGGACAGAGCGGACAGGCCGGTCTATGCCAGGCAGCTGGGCGGCGAGCGATTTGGACAGCGACTTGGGGACCAAGAGCTATCACCACCCTATCCCCGAATTGAGGAGCCAGTCGAGCGCAGCACCGCCGCCGAGCAGACACCGGGCGAGCGACAACCGGAGGTCGAGGAGTGGATATAGGCGGGCGAGAAACGAGGATTATACCGAGGACGGGCACTAAGACGGTGTAGCACCTTGAGACTCTTCTCTAGTATGCATCATTGCTTCGTTCCCCCTCCGGCTCTCTCACTCTCTATCTCTCCCCCTCCCTCCCTCCCTCACACCCGCACGCAGACGCATGACTCGTTTTAAGCACGCACTCGTCAAACTTTTGTCTCTCCCCTTTTCACCCTCGTCTCTCACTCTCCCCGAGTGATAGAGAGCTGCGTTAAAGGGCGTGAAGGCTTAGAAAAGCCCCGCTCTCAAGAACAGCGGTATTAGTTCGGATATCAGTTTATGGAAGATGATTATGATTAGAAAGATTGGAACTCGTGGCCCCTCGGAAGTCAAGCCAAGGAGCCAGCGCTTAAGCGCCCCCTTCCCAACATGTTTTTCTCCCTCTTCACGGTTGTGGATTGTTTTTACCCCCCACGTTTTCTTTCTATGGCTCGGGCGTTTTGTTTCTCATTGCACTTATCTTTGCCTCTTGTGTTTGTTTCGAACCCCCTCTGCTGTTCCTTTTGCTGCACTGGCCAAGTTTACGTCAGGTCAATGTCGGGCAAGATCAATGTATTTAGTTAGAACTGGGAAATGAAGTTCCTTTGGTAGGAACCATGGGTATGAATATAGCAATCAATGTCTTTGACCTTTTGAAGTAAAGTTCGCAGTTTTCTGGTGCTCCGTTCTTCGTGGTGAATGAGGTTGCGAACACCATTCTCCTAATCCCCCCTCTCTCTCTTCTCCAGAATCACTTCAACATGACGGTGGGGAGAATCTCTCGACGTTGGCATGCACGCCGTGGATAATGGCTTACAAGGGTTCGGTTCTTTGGGTCGAGGGGACTGCCCGAGACGGCGTCTGGGCGTTTGCACGTCGGCTGCAGGTTTCCAGGGTCAAGAGGGGGGCATGCCACGACACGACACAACGGCAGCGGGTGGATTTGGCGGTCGGGGCGATGCCGCTCGGGGGAATGAGGAAGATGGAAACGGGAAAGTCCGAGGAAAACAAGTCATCAAATAGCTTTTGTGCGCAAGGGTCGTGGCAGGAGATTTTACGGTAGCGTGTAAAGGTGCAGCTCGTCACGGTTCAAAGAGGAAAGTCCGGCATGAAAGGCAAAGGCAAGCCGTGGTTTGTTGTCCATGCTTTTGTTTTCTCTTTCTTCTCGGTCTTGGTGTTGGTGGACTTGGCGACAGCCTGGCTTGTTGCATGCACAAGAGGCTTTCACCTCGCTGTTTTGTGTGCGGGGAGGGCGCACGAGAGAGCCAGGTGGTAATACCGTCCGATGGAATGGATGGGTGGGCTTGAAGGGGGTTTCAGAGTCACTCGTTGGGTTGGGATGACGGGGCCACGGGCATCTTTATTCAAGCCTCAATGGATTGATCGGTGGGTGCAGCGGCTCTGGTCTCAGCCGCCTCCTACACTACGTGGACAAGCGCATATCTAGGTGGTGCTAGGGTCTTGAGCTAGCTTTTCCCCCATCCCCTCACTTGTCTTTCATGTGAGAATGCCCGATGAACAGCCCTGTTTCCTCTTTTGGTGGAGAGTAATGGGCTGCGAGCGGTTGGTGAGTGGAGTAAGCCAAGGGGACAAAACAAAACCTCATGCGAAGAACAAACTGAGCTAGGACGATGGGATGGGTTTTAGCTGCAAGAGGCTGATGTTGCGATTGCTGACACTGTTTAGTAATCGGTCAGGAGAGATGCGGGTGACGAAGGGGCCCTGACCTATCTATGTAGATTCGGTGCCGTTGATTGAATTTAAATGGATGGGATGGGATGAAACAGCTTCGAGTTCAGTGTCCGAGAGATGAAAGGAGCAAGGCTAGGCAGCCACTAAACGCTAAAGGGACTGTCTGACTCCCGCGAAGATTGCAGTGTGGTGCCCAGAATCGACGCTTGGCTCAGAAACGGACTAAACGACCACTTTCCCTTCCAACTGCCCAGCTTCCGAGTTTATAAAAAGTCCCGAAATACGGTCGAGCCCGGGGAAATTTGTTGGTATTTTTAGTGTGATCGGGGGATTGGGTTCTATCGTATCGTTAACACTGGGCGAAGGATGGATGGGAGGAACGCGAAAAGCCACGCATAACCAGGCTGTGCGAGGAACAGGAACCGACTCCTTGTTGTTGGCTTGGCGGGAGCTCTTTGAAGTTGCTTCTGATTCAACTAGAAACCCGATCCGTGGATGTGCAGCTCGAGCCAAACGCACAGGTGCCCGCCAAAACGCACTCTCATGGATCGTCGACCTGTTCTTGCACGCACGTCCGAAAGTACATTATCAAATGGAGCTGCGAAGGCGTTGTTGCGCTGTTTCCAATAGCCGCCCCTTCCTTTTGAACGGCCCGGCCGACAATGGACATTTCATCAAATGTTGACTTTATTATTATGGGGCCACGGAGAAAGACAAAAGAAGGTAGGGGTAATCAACGGATGGATCAATTTGATTCATTCTCAAGATGCATGGCCTGTTGGGCGGGAGAGCGAACTATGATGCGAGAAAGCAGATGCATCTAGACGGTTTTGGTCAGCCTCTGGGCTTGATGAACGTTCTCCCATTTCCATCATGTCCGTGGAATCCGTTTTATGGGGAAGCTGCCATAACCATCGAAGTGTTGCTGGTTCGTAACGTAGGGGCGCAGAGACAGAGATGGAGATTCCGCTCCATACAGTAATAGTGGTCTTTGTGAGGAGATCAGGTGGCAACGGTAATGCTCTCGTTGACGAATGCCAAGTCTAAAAGGTAACGAGTACCCAGCGTCTCGCGCTCCATGTTATGCGGAGGAGTGGGAAATGCTTGTGGCGCCCTAACAGGAAGGACTCAGAGGGCCCGTACCCAAAGTCCTCCAGGTCCCCCATAATAGCCCTCAAACGTACGTACCACATTTCAAACGCCGCACCAGCAACCCCCGAAAGGTACCGAAGTACCCGCTGAGGAACCGATACAAACAAGGGATTCGTTCGTCTGGGAAGCTGCGAAAGGCAAAGCTAGGCCTCAAAGAGGGCCCCGCTCTTTCCGAGTAGAGCTCAGTTGCAAAGTTAGGATATTCGTAGGACGGGCGGCTGCTTTTCTTTGTACTCTACCACGAATTTTAGGTGATGGGTACTTGACGGTATGCAGCCCGCTCAAGTCCGTCGTGGAGCCTGGAGTCCTGTTTTGCCCTGCCCTGCCCAGCCGTCGTCACCGACGAAACGGGCGCTGTCGTCAGCATAGCATACCAGCACACCGGACCCAGAGCGTGAGCCCAGGCCGCCCTTCTCAACTCTCTCCCCTCCAGGTCCAACTCTTGTCGAATCCCCGTTCAGCCCGTCAGCCCGTCCCTCGCCCACATCCCACATCGCTCCACCAAGCACCACGCCTTTGCCACCTTGGACGCTGGAGCAGCCGCCGAGAGTTCCCTTTGTTTCGGAGAGGGTCATAATCTTCTGCTTCATTCTTCCCCTTCCATATCCCCCGTTTTTTTCGTGCACTCTTCTTCGCCAAAGGCCTTCAAGACCAGGGTTTTTGTTCAATCTTCCGTTTTTCCTCTCTCTCTTTTGTTCCTTTTTTGTTCCTAAATCTCTTTTCTTCGCTCCCCTTTTCCCTTGCGAGTGAGCGACCGGGCCTCCACCAACCCGCTGCGAAACCTTGAGACGATCATAACGTCGGCGTGCGGAACGAGGGGGCGAACTGGAACGATTTGCCTGACGCTGTGGCAGCTGGCTCCCCGCCCGCCATTCGGGCAAGGGCACCGTGTGCCCATTTTTGCGATCCTCCAACGACTCATCCTCGTCTCCTTTTTTATCTTCGTTTTCTTTTGATCCGCCGTCCTTTCTCTCGCCTTGTCTTGCGATTTAGGGAGGCCGGAATATTCCAACATCGAATCGGCCAATCCACCACCCTAGTTGCGCCGTATCGCTCTTCCCTTATCTCTTGGGCTCTCCCCGGCAACCCACCCCCATCGCACCACGCCCCTAAAGTCCTTCGGAGAAGCGACGTCGAGTATCGATCCTCTTCCCTCCCTCGAGCCACGAACGAGAAATAAAGAGAGGGTCAAGGAGCGATAGACTGCCTGCCTGTTCTTGAATTTTCCTCTTCCCGAATGAATTATCCGTAGACGTCGGCGTTCCTCCACCACCCCCGTGGTGCCTCTTCTCGCTCGAATCGTCATACGAAGATCACGAACATCGCATTTACCCACCCTAAAATCCTTTCGATAAGGAAGCCATACACGACAGCAGCCATGGGCTCCTCATCGTCAGACACCGTTGGTGTCATTATTGTTGCCGTCCTTAGTTCCTTTGCATCCGCCATCCTCATCGCCTTGGCCTTTGCCGCCCTCTACCTCTACAGATATTCTCCCCGTTCGGGGTGGCTAGACTTCCTCGGCAGGCCGGGAGAGTTTGACGATGAGCAGGCATTCCTCAAGGAGGAGGCCGAGGCCTTGGAGACAATGGATGAAATGCAAAAGACTGAGTATCTGAGGGCCAAAGGTGCGTTTGCCATACATCATGCACGAGAGCCGACCCGCAGCCACGATCGAGTCGCGGCCGAGTTGGACGTTGCGCCGAGAACTAGGACTGACGTTTGTTCTCTCTTGTAGCTTTTATCAATTTCAACCCCCGAGTCGGCTCAGACCGATATCTCCCTCTCACAATACCTTGCGATCCAAGAAAGGGCGTTTCCGCTTGGGAGTTCGAGCCCGAGCTTGAAATTGCCAATTGTTTCGTTGAGGCCCGCACCGAAATCGAATTCTTTGACTCGGAATGCACAGTCATGTGCAACTTGCCCGTTCCCAAGCAAAACGACGTCTACTACTGGGAGGCCAAGATTTACGATAAGCCTGACAACACTCTTGTCAGCATTGGCATGGCTACCAAACCTTATCCGCTCTTTAGGCTCCCTGGTATGTACTCCTGCTCCCCCTTGCTTATTCTTATTGCCTCCCTTTGTGTCCTTGTTGAGAAACGTGCCTAATGCAGTCCCTAGGCTATCACAAGTCGTCCGTTGCCTATCTCTCGAGCGGTGTTCGACGGCATAACCAACCCTTCAACCCTACCCCGTACGGCCCCGAGATTGTGCAGGGCGACGTTATTGGCGTTGGCTACCGTCCGCGCACCGGTACCATCTTCTTCACCCGGAACGGCAAGAAGCTGGAGGATGTGGCACACGGGCTTAAGACGCAAAACTTCTTCCCCGCTATTGGTGCCAACGGACCAGCCACCGTCCACGTCAATCTCGGCCAGTCCGGCTTCGTCTTTATCGAGGCCAACGTGAAGAAGTGGGGTCTCGCACCCGTTACCGGCAGCCTCGCCCCTCCACCCCCGTACGGCTCGGAACAGGGTAGCATCCTCCTCGAATCCGGGTCCAAGGACGGGAGCTACGGTACCAGCACCAGCCCCGCCAGGTACCAGAGGGCTCATGCCAACACCCACTCGGGTATTCACCCCTACCGTGTCACTCCCGGCCACATCCTCTCCTCTCAGCATACCAGGTCCCGAAGCGGAACCTTCCGTGTTCTTCCTCCCACGAGTCCCGGCCCCGCGCGGAGCCTACCGATATCTCCCTCGCGCAACTAGTCCCCACGGAAGAGGCTGATGAGCCCAGCGACGCCGTCACCCATCACCCCAGTGGCAGCGAAGTTGCGGACGACGACGAGACAGTCGGTCTCGGTCTCCAGGACGCCCTTAACCCCCGCCCGACTACACGAGCCCAGACAACTCGGAATCCGGCAGCCGCCGGAGCAGCCTTGATAGCGAGAACACACCCCTGATCCAAATCATTAACCGAAGCCGACAGAGCTCCCTAGCCACGTCCAACGGTCCCGGAAGCTCCGGACGTCGCGCATCGTCCGTCCGAACCCCCACATCCGCCTATTCCTAGTTACAGTGACGCGATAAGGGACAGCCCCGCGCCCCCGAGACCCAGAGAACACCCAGGAGTCATAGCACTTCCTCGTCGAGCGAGCACTCGGCGTGATGAGGGAACCGATTGATCACGCATCCAACTCAACTTCATGATATAACCATCCTTTCATCTTAATATCCCAAACCATCCTCTCTCTCTCTCTCACATCATGGGTGCGTGTGTCATTGCGAGCAGTCTGCCGCTGGCGGTTGTCTGGGAGCCGGGGAAGAATCGAAACAAAGCAAAGCGAGAAGGAGATAAAGCATCAACAACCACCTGAATCGGGACCTTCAGCAGGAATCGCATGGGCCGGCGTCTTGAACAGGATCAAATCATTTGCGGCGTGTTATGGGAAGTGTAGGCTTTTGGGGCGCATCTCCCCCAGCCTCCTGGGGCGGCTGTTTATTTTTCTTATTTTTGGTTTGTTTTTCTTCTTCTTTTACTTTTTGCTCAAACATACCTGTTTTTCCCTTAGTTTATTCCCTTTGTTCCCTCCGGGCCACACCGAGTGAGTCCAAGCTCTTGGAGCTAGAAAGAGAAAAGATAGGGTGAAGACAGAACTGTGGAGGAAACAGAAGGACAGAGGGAGCGAGGATGCTTTTATACCCACCACAAACCTGTGGCAACAATGCTTTCTTTTTCGTTTTTCTTCCCTTTTTACTCGAGTTATGCTGTGAGCCTGGCCTGGTTATATAGACAGCCAGGCATAGCTTATAGCCTATGTGCGTTGATCCACTCACGCTCGAGCATTCGTGATCGACCCAGGATTGTTTTACCTCAATCAATCAACATTCCCAGTGATGCAGACCACTTCCTCTTGTAACTCCAACTATTATGTCATACCTACACCCCTTTGCCTTCTTTGGACCAGTTCAAATGATCTGGGCTTGAGGCAGTTAGGAGAGGGGATGCCTTATAACCCTTCAAGCTATACTCAACATCAGCTCACTCTGGTCTTTCTCATTCATTCTGGTGTGGGTAAGAGATGAAGGTTTCTAATCTTCGTCCTTGTCTTCCTCTCCTCCCCAAACATAGCCGGATCACAATTACTATAGGTTTTTATTGTCTTGGACAGTTAGCATCCCCTCTTGATCCTGACCACCTCCCGTTTCTTCTTTTTACCAAAAAGGTAACCTAATCCTATCTTCTTTGCACTTGGATATGCCTTCTGCTATGGATCGAAACGGCTTCTTTTGAAGAGGAAACAGCCTCTCAAGGTTTGCCAATGCCAAGCTCCCTAGGGCTCAAGTGGTGTACCGGGCATTAAACCGACCGGGCCATCGTAACCCTCTCTAGGTATCTTGCGTCTTCTCGCTCGGCCATCCCTTGAACTTCCCCTTGTTCAAGGGGCCGGCCTTTATGGCCGTGATCACCAAGCAATGCGGAAAGTGTAAGTTTTTACGCGAGGATTCCTCGGTACGAAAACGGAAGCAAGGAAGGCTCGGAGTCGGCGTTAGCAACAAGAAGATCGATTAGGCGCCACAAAACCCTGAGTGATACGTAGTGGAGCGTCAACAAGACTGTTCAAACTATAGAAGCGGTTGTCTTTTCCCTCTCCCCAGCTGCCTGGGTTGCTTGGCCGGAACGGTCTTGAGTTTCGACATCTTCTTTCTCGAGTATAGGAGGAGGTACGGTGTGTCGAGGTTTGTGGCTAGCAACGTCGTGTGTTTCACGCCACGAGATCTAGACCACTCTTGTTCGGCGCGGCTAGGGAAACCTGTCCGTTCTCTCTGTCGTGCTTTCGTCGTCGGCAAGAGGTTTGAAGCCTTGGCGATGGAAGGAGGAGGGGATATCAATCCATTCTTCGGTGGGGGGACGGCAAGGGTATACTAGCTGAGATGCTCGTCGACGGTTCGGCACTGCTCTAGCTAAGAACGATCCGTTGCATAGATTTTGTATATCTAGCACGTCTTTGTCCGTCCGGGAAGTCTTCAAGAAACGGGGAATCACAGAGGGATGAAAGCGGGAAGGCGAAGCAAGCCGCGTTCAAGCCTCGTTCTCTTCGTCATTGTCTACAGATACTCGATCTTGAATCTCATAGAGGAAACGCGAGTCTTGAAGGCAAGCGAAGGGGGGATGCCCCATCCGCTTTCGAGACGGGAAGGGATGAGGGGAATCAGTTCACGAACCTTGCGAGTGTTGGTAAAAGTCTCCAACTTTGATGTAGAGAAAGTACAAGGCTTTGGAGGGCGTAGAGAGCCGCCGCTCAAGAGATGGAGAGTCTATTTCTTCTTCCCCACGAGCGTGCGGGACCAACTCGATAGTTTCCACGCTCGAGGGCGGATGCATGTTACGTCTGCGGGAAACGCCAAGAAAGAGAGGTAGGGAGATAGAGACGGCGGAGGGTAGAGCGAGAGCGTGAAGGAGGAGGAGGAAAGAGGGAGAAGGAGAAGGGGAAGCAGGGACGTGTCTCTGATTCACTTGTGTCTGGTGATTTTCGATCTACATCTTCACGCTCAGCGTCCTGCCTCGCAACTCCTAGTCCCTCTCGAGGTCGACGAGCTCGCGCTTCTCCGCTTCAGCACGGAGAATGATAGGCGCGATCTACGCACTTTGTCAAATGGCCTGGGTAGGAGGCCGCAGAGCCTCTGCTGTCGCAGACGATGACCCTCAAAAGGGCCACTTCTCAGGACACGAGATCCCGTCTCCTGTTCGCCCTCCAAAGGGCAGCACCCGATCTCCTCGTAAATCATGGCAGAGTGGGCAAAGCAGTAGTCCCCCCTCCCCTAGCTGGCTCGCCACCCACTTCTTTCAGGGAGCTACTACTACACTAAGATACTAGATAGTACTACTTGTGCTAGCAATACCACCGCTCAGGACAGGCGGCTCTGGCCTGGGAAAGCCACTCTGCCCGCCGTCATCTCTACCTCACCACGCTATTACTCCCCGTTATCTCGCCACGCTCTCTGGGCTACTCGTCCTCACAGCGGCCCCAGCGCCCCCTTCTCTCCCTCTCCCATATCTCCTCTCGCCCTTGGACGGGGACGGTGTCCCGACACGAGTTCTCGGCCATCTCAGCACGAACAAAAAGAAAAACGGACCAGTGACGGAAGAGGGGGCAGAAAGGAAGAGAGGGGGTGGAGATATCAAAGCGTCCATAGCGTGCGTGCCACTGACCGCTTGGCCGAACCCATCTCCATCTGATCAGACCACCCCCATGTTCGCCTCTTGCCTCAGGCTGGCCCATGATACACTATTACTACTTTGTCTGCCGTTGCGAGCATCGGCAAAGCTTCAGGCAGCGCTGCCACCACTTCTTGGCCCTCTGCTGTCGACTTCTCAGAATAATGCCTCTCTTCTGCTTCGGCTCCTGTTCACACACCCCCTCCATGTCAAGAACCCAGGCCAACAGGATCAACGTCACAACCTGCCCCCAAGAGGGCAGACTCTGATAACGGAACTCCAAGAATGGTTCCCCCATTCTTTTAAGCGAGGATCGTCCCCTCGTCCCCTCGTCCCCGGAAGAACTTATCCGTCTGGCCTTTCTATAGTGAGGGGACAGGCAAGTCTGAGACGAAGATAGGTGGGAGCAAACACCTCGAGACGTGCAAAGGGAGAGGAGGAGAAAAAAGGGTAGAGAGAAGGGGAATCAGACACTTCCAGGTATCCTTTGCACTTCAGCTTTACTCTCGCTTCCAGCATCCCACCGAGTACAGTTACAACGCTCCGTCCCCATGCCCCGAGGCAATGATACAAAAACCTCATCGACGCGAGAGGGAAACAGAGAAACCCCCTTCAAAAGCATGATCGGAATACTTGTACTTGGGCTAGCCAAGTGGAGTGTGTCTTGCCTGTTCCATCTCCCTTGTTCCTTGCCAACCTGCCTTCCCCCAAAAACCCCCAAAAACTCGACCCAACCTCTTTGGAAGGGCGGGGGGCGGGCGCGAAATGCTCCTCAAAACGGGGGAGGGAAGCGTGGTGAATGAAGGGGAAAACCTCGTATTCCACGAGCGCCAGGGGTGGCGGTGGTTCCCTTTGTCCACGCCAAACAGTGCCGCTCAAACCCTGGCCAACCATCTAAATTTAGCAATTATTAGAATCCTCGAGCTTTTTTCCTTCATTTTTTTCGTTTCTTTTCTTCTCTCCACGAAATGGTCCCAGTTCGACGGTATGTGGGAAGTCCCCCTCATCACCTCCCCTGAAAAGAGTGGCCTCCAAATTCCTTCCCCGCTTAAATCCCAGGGCTCCTTCGTCGGACCCTTCAATGTTTACATCCTCGTCTGCTAGCTGATCCAGGTCGAATGTCGTAGACTATTACAAGTACAAGGCAGATGGCAGTGAACCTGTCAAGTAAACTCTCCAGTCCCCACTAGTGGAATAGTGGAATAGTGTCATGGCTAGTGTGTGGAAGGAAGATTGATTGTTGCTCTCGCCCTCGCAAGGCAGTTATAGTTGGTGGGGCGTTTGCCGTACCTGGGCACTGGCCAGACTCAGCCACGCCATGGATCACCAAGGCAAACACTCTCCGCGCATGACAGCGGGACAAGCCGTCATTTCTCGTCTCATCCAATATTTACTTCGTGCTTGATGGGTTCACGGATTCACAGGGCACAGCACAGCTCAGCACAGCACAGCATGACGAATGAGGAGCAGAGTACAGGGATCAAAAGGGCCGCTTTGGAGGGCGTGTGGCATTGTCACACCCTGGGCCCCGCGCTTCAATGCTATCAACTTGCTAAGTATTCCTCCCATGTTACCAAGCATATCCAAAAAGAAACCAAAAATCAATCGACAATAGGCCATGGTTTGCGGCCTAAGAATCATCGAGGAAGATGTGGCGAGGAGCCCAAGGAGCCAAGGCCTGGCTAAACTCGAGCACCGCGTCCACCCACTCCCCAAGATTCCAGGCGCGTGCTTGCAGGCCAAACCAAACATATTATGTTCCTCCAAGAGCGTTGTTTGAACGCTATATCCCAAGATAAACAAGAAACCATTTGCGTATTCAGGCCATCGCAAACAAGATTAACAAAGCCAACGTGTCCCAGCTCTGTGCACAAAACACGCGCAAGTAAACAGTAAAAGCAAGCGAAAACAAAAGCATAAACATTAAACGCCGGTTGTGATGCATTTTCCTCAGGGCGTAAACTCCAGCAACAGATAAGCAATTTGCCTTGCGTGACAAAAAAGAGAAAACAAGAACAGCAGATACCAGCATCTACACCACGTGAGCGCCCACGCACACACACACAAGATGACAAGTGAAGAGGTTTTCAAGATGCAAAATAAAAACCAAAACAGTAGCCATGCAGGTCGGATGTCCAAGGGTTTCAACGACCCTGGTCTAATCCGCAAGGAGTGTACATGAGCCGAGGGGTAGACATGGTCTGGAGAGGGATGAGGTGAGGGTGATGGGGGAGAGTGGGCAGGATGAGAGTGCAAGGTTTCGTTCGTGAAAATCGTCAAGACCCAGTGAAGCCGAAAAGCGAGAAAAAGACTAAAACCAGTCCGGGTTCCGAGAGAACCAAATGATGACAAAAAAGGAGTGTGGTCTATAAGTTGGGTATCATGTCCGGGAATGGTCCAGTACAAAGGAGCGTAATCCGTCTCGCGGGTATATATATATCGTCGTTAAGGAATGTCGGTAGTTGGCAATAATTAATTAGGTAGTTCACATTAAGTTGTAACCGTAGTGGTGTGTAATTTCGTTCATAAAACAAGCCGTTTATAGTTGTGTAAAAGGAGTGTCATCGAGTGCCAGCCCCAGCTCGTGGGGGATGCGAGGAAAGAAGCTGTGTCGTCCTCGGGAAAGTGTCTGTTTTATATCCAGTATAAAAGGCCTGTCAAAGGAGTGTCGGGGAGAGAAAAATTATTGGGTCGTTTAAGGAGCGTCGTCTGCATCTGTGTCTGTGTATCCAAAGTCGAAAAAGCGGAAAAGAGCTTGGTTGCGGGGGAGGAGAGGGGGTGAGCAGTATTAATGCCGAGAATAAACCAGGAAAACGGAACGGAAGAAGCCCAAAGAGACGAGGGCTAATCAAGAGCAAGGCGAAGAAAAAAAGAATAAGACAAACGCTAGAAGCAAGATCCAAACGAACAAGCCGTAAAAGAAGAAAGTGAGCAAAGGTCGCAACAATGAGGTCCATGGTCCGTAGTCCGCGAGGGCGGAAAATGGCAGTGAGAAGAAGCCCCTTCCTCAAGTCAGCATCACGGCACCGGTCCGGTTCGGTTGAACCGAACCATGGAATCCGACGAGCTCCGTTGGTGCTGGTGTGGGTGCTGGTGCGGGTGCGGGTGCGGGTGCGGGTGCGAGTGTTGAAATTGCTGAGGAGAGTCGTCGGGCAGGGGCAGAGGCGAGTCGGGCAGAGGAATCATCCCCGGAAAATCCGGAAGGAGGAACGGCGAATTGGCGCTAAACGACAACCGGTAGGAAGCCGTCATATCGTCCACCGCTGCAAAAGTTGGCGTAGTAGGCATCCTGAACGGTTCTGGTCAACCACATGTTATTATTATCCCAAACCGAGCCAAGTCAAGAAGTGGGAGAGGAGAGTCCGTTGGTACGTGGGCCACCGTCCTAGATTTCGACAATCTAGGACTTAGATCCACACGGCTTGATAGATGGGAGTGACAAACCCGACGCCAAGATTGCTGCCGCTCGATCCGCCGTAGACGGGTGGCATTGCGTTGAACTCATAGGTTCCGTAGTCCTCCGTATCGCTGTACGTGAAGGAGCCCTCAAAGGTGGACGAGGCAGGGCTGAGACCACCAGCTGCATATGATGGAGAGGGAATGTTCAGATACTGCTGGTTGTTGAACGACGACGACGACAGCATCAACGGGCTCACAGCCGCGCTACTGGTTGCCGTGGCGCCGGCCGCCTCAGTGGTGAGCATGGGAAGCGACTCGGTGCTGTAGCTGAAGGCCGGGCTTCCATAAGGCAGGTACGGTCCCGAGACAGGAGGGATGGCAACGGGGGCCTCGTCCAGGTAGAAGTTGGGAGGGTTGAACTGAGGAAACGAGGGCGTACGGGCCGGGTGCATCCATCCCATCCTGGAGCGGAACTCGTTGACTGTCTCGATGGGGAACTCCATCAGCGTCAGTGGGGTTTGTGCCTCCTTGGAGCCGTCGTCGGCGTTAGTCATGGCCAGCAGTGCGCGGGCAATGTCCTCGACCGGCCCGAGGGTGAGGCTCCCAAAGTAGGCAGCACCAATCTCGGGGAAGAGGCGCTCCATGAGCAAAGCCACTGTGTAGTAGTGGGCAATGGTCACAAGCGAGGTAGCCGACCCGCGCGAATCCTGGAGGTACTTCACCGGAAGCCAAAACAACCACGTCCTCAAGGGTCGCAGCCTCTCAAACTGCTGGGCGACGGAGAGAGTAGGGCTGACCTTGCGAGAGCCCTTGAGGAAGGTGATGAGCTGCTGGATCGACTTGAAGTCGTGCTTGCCTTGCTTGAGGTACGTCTCAACCTTTTGGAGTTGCTGCAGAGTTCGCTGGTACGCATCAATGTCTTCCTTGCTTGGCTGGTTAGGCTTGTGGTCAGGAGTGGGCGATGGAGGAGCGGTTGGGAAGGTGCTGCTCTCAGCGATGAAATCGCCGAACCTGGATTCGTGCTTCCAGGGCTCCATAGCATCAATAACCTGTGCTTTTAGGTTAACAAACAAATCCAAAAAGGAGAGAATGAAATGTAGGTAGGTATCAATGATTCAAGGCCGGGCTTACCGAAGAGGTTCCTTGCATGAGCTGGGTCCAGCTGCGCCTGCATGGGAATTTACTGTTAGCCAGCAGAACCGAGACGAGATTACAAAGGAGTCATCCATACCAATCCGTGGCCTGCCACGAAAGGACGAGAGAAGCAGCGAGAACAGCGTCCGACGTCTCACGAGAAAAGGACCCGATAGCCTCCTGCAGGCCCTTGAGGGCGATACCGCGGTGCTCATAAGCCATGTTGCCGACGAGAGGGCAATCCGTGAGGAAGGCAATGTGCATGGCAGAGAAGGCCAACAAAGAGTGCATGACATATCGGTTGGTAGCACCGACTTGGAGGATGCTGAAGCGACGCCACGAAGATCGAGTCAGTTATTGTTTTGGGGGTCACTCCAGTTTGGAAAACATTTCTCGACTTACATGGGCATTTGACGGGTCCAGATGGTGAAGTTGTTGGCGTCGATCGTGTCGAGTTCACTGCAGATGGAGGCGACATGATGAATGAGACGCAACTCCTCCAGGCTGTAAGCCTGAGGAGAAGGAGCAGGGTAGATGTTGAGGTTGGGGAAAGGGAAGACACCCGTCCTCTGCCACTGCTCAATGTCGGCCTCAATCTGAGGAGTCCACATGAGATCAGGCTTGTCGGGGCTCGCAGCACGATTCTCCGGAACGGGCATGTCGTTGTAGGGACATCGGATCTTGTGCTTGGTGCAGTTGCGGCACTGGGGAAGCTCGTCACATCGGATGTGCCGGCGCTTGCTGTAGTCCAAGTGTTAGCAGAAAATTCATAATTCAAGAAACGCAAACAAGACGGAAACGTACCAAGTGTCACAGCCCTTGCGAGACTTGGTGTGGCTTCGACGAGGGGGACCGCCGCCGGGACCAGCCATTTCGAATATCTGGGGACCTAGGGGAGGATTGGGATTTGGGACGAAGCGAAGTTGGAACGCACGACAATGGACCGGACCGTCGTGAGTTCAAAATTAATCAAGACCTTTAGCGGGCGCTAGGCTTGACCTGTTGCGTATCTTTCGGATCTTACTTCCACTTTGTTGATTATTACAAGGTTTGTGTTTCTAGGGAGCTCTTCCGTAAACTTTTTTCTTTTCCTATTTTTCCTTTTTCTTTTTCTTTCAAGTGCAACTGTAGCGATCGTAGGGTGGATTCAAGGGTTGTCTGAAAACAGAGTTCCGGTTGAAATCCGATAAAGCGAGTGTGGGTGTTATGAAAATGGTTGTCTAAAAGACTTGGTCACCGAAGCATTTCGGAGGGAGAAACGAGGCGATCTGATTGGGGTTCAAAAGGGCCCGAGTTCCCTTCTGCTCCTACTTTGAGGATTTCCGTGAAGCAATAATACCGAGTTCGGTACTACTACAACAGGCGAGATATACAGGGTTTGCAGGTCGATCGTAGTCGTAGTCTTTATGTTTGTCCTTTGACGATCTGTCGAAAGGGTTTCCTGCGTAGAGAGTTTCCTTGTCTTGTTCTAGGGCGTTCCGATGATGAGCTGAGATCTGTAGTTCGGAAGAGTAGAAATTCTTTGCCGTCGGGGATCTTGCACGTTTCGAGGTTGGTTTGTGGTTCGATCTTTGAGTGTCTTGGTTTCGGGGGCAGTATTCGAAATTCTGTTGGTTGGAGAGAGAAGAGGAGGGGAAGCTTCACGCAACACGCACACACACGCACTTTACAAAGAAAAAGGGATTTGGTTTATTCAAGCGAATGACAGGAGTCGACGAGGACTTCCTCAGAAAGGTTGGTTTGGGGGAGCGAATGTGGGCGGGGAGCGTTTGAGCGATTGTTGGATGTTGTCTTGGTGAGAGGAGAGGGGAAGGGAAAGAAGAAAGGGCTGAATGAGGCATGGGCCCCAGGTTAATATGTAGTGCTGTAAACCACAGATGTTCCCAGGCGCACCCCCTCCCCCCTTCACCAGGGCTAAGGCGAAGTCCCACACACCCAGAAACCCACACCCCCTCCCTTCAGGCCTGCTCCACTTTCTCTCCGTTTCTCGTCCATGTCCATGTGCATGTTGCCCCCGCCGTTAAGAAATGGGCATGAGGCCGAGACCGAGCCCTGGCTCGCCCGCGAGCAACCGGCACCGTGTGGCCGAAAAGTGCGAAGGGAAATAGTGGTCTCTTGTCTGTCTCCCTTGCCTTCTCTGCGTGCTATGCTTCCTATTATAGAGCAAGGGCATTTGGGATTTGGGTGGGGAAAGCCCCTGTGATGGTTTACATTTACACTACTATGATTCAACCTTTTTCTCCCCTCCAACCCGAAAATGGTGGGCTGCTTGTGATTGCACCAAGTAGTCCCCATCGAGAGGGCATTTCCGCCGTCTGTCTCTCTCGCTTCCGCCTCTACCTTAACCTACAAGTACTCTCGACCCGTCTCATTTGTCCTTTTAGTCCCATCAACCATATTGCTTGGCTCGCCCGAGGTTGCATTATCCGCGCGTGGAGCAGCGTGCAGCACCACCAGCAGTCTCGGCAGCAGCAGCAGCAGCAGCAGCAGCAGCAGCAGCAGCAGAAGTAGAAGCAGAAGCAGAAGCAGCAGCAGAAGCAGAGCCATGTTCTCTACAAAGCACGGGGATTTCGTATGGGTTGTGCCTAGGTTACCCCATTGGATCGAGCCCAAGAGTGACCTGAAGCCCGTTTTGCCTGGTGGCCGATACCCTACCCTGCCCCCTAGGCTAGGAGCCTTGGGAGCGTATCGTTTGACAAAGAAGGAGAATGCATCATGGGTCCTATCGGAGGGGGTTTTCTGATGACATGCCAGTTCAGGACCTGTTACCCGAAGCATGGCCTGGCCATGTGCCGCCAGCTCCTCCTAACGGGTCCGTCCATTTTCCAGCATGGGTAAACAAATTCCCACCTCTCCCTCTCCCCTTGGCAGGCCGGCCAGTGCTCGCAAGTTGATCCACACTCAGCAATGCGAGTGGAGGCCCGCGACGGGTATTCCTCCCTGCTCGGGGTCTTCGACCCTGGGCTTCTAGGCCGTCTGGCTGGCTGGACTCTTTTGTTCCCTTTTTCCCGCCCTCTCCAGCCAGGGGCACGCTTACCGATAACACCTAACCCACCCGTATCAACCAAACAGGATCAGTGTCTGTTTTATTTTTGGGACGCGAGGAGGGAGCTAAAAAGAACCAGGAGGTCGAAAGAAGATAGCATCAATTGTATTATTCCATTAAGGTCATGCCGCCGATTCGCGTTTACGGGCTTGATCATCCCCGTATACGGAGAATGGCATTAAAAGAGAAACCAAGGGGTTGGATGAACGGTCGGTACCTGGGAGCTCAGCCCACTGCGACTTACCGTCCAAGGGCCCCATCATGACAACGGCACCATCTCAGTGGATGGCTGGCTAGCTTTTTTTTTTAACCTCGTTCGTCGAGCTGATGATAATTCAGGCAAGGTTTCTATTTTTGCCAGATGCCTGGCCCGAACTAAACTGGGAGCTTAACCTTGGGGTTGGTGTCAAACCCCGGCCTCTGGGGAACGAGGAGGCGAGGAACAAGTCTCGTGCGTGCAGCGTGGCATGTCACCACCGGCTGAGCCGAAGCCCAGCGTCAGAGGACTGGCTCCAATAGACGTTGTGGACAGTCTTGCAGGCAATCAAGGGCTGTTGGGTTCAAGCGAGGAAGGTACCTCGTGCCCTTCTTCACCAAGAGGAGCAAAAGCAGAGATCAGTTCAGCCAAGAGGTGACCAGTGGTTAAAATGGTTACAATACTTCCCTAATGGTACCAGACGAAGCCCAAGAGGAGAACAAGCCAATGCCACCAACCGAGGGCCTTCACACCTAAGAATACCTGAGCCACTCAGCTTCGCAGAGGGCATCTACCATGCCCCAATGCTCCAATCGAGCCATCTCTCTGGTGCCTCGGCGAAAATCGGTTCGCCGTGCCTGCAAACCATACCAACGTCACCATGGCATGGATGTCCGCATGAAGCGGGGAGAGAGATGCTCGGGCTGCGAAGCTTCTTCACCGACATCCCAGTCTCCTCACGCTCTTCTGTTCCCCCAAAGCCCTCAGCTCCCTAATCAAGCGAATTGAGGAACCCCCAAAAATGAAGGAGAGACAAGAAACAGAACCGAGCGAGAGGATAAGGAAAGCCCCTCCCCTCTGAGAGTGTACTTTGTAGCGGTTACTCGTAGTCCCAACCATTGATGGCACGCGCCTTTCTGAAACCCCATCAACAGACGCCCGCCCCCTCCCGCGGTCCGAATGCCGCGGGCGTGGGTTGGCGAAGAAAGGCGGGCCTTGCACTCGATGACCTCGAAATACTTCCCTCCACACATGCACACAGACATACATCATACATACATTCCAACACCAATCCATGCGAGACAGGAGGTCAGTGAAAAGCGAGGTGGCGGGGCGGTGTAAAGTCTACACACCACACACCCTTTCCTTCAAACTCTCCAAAGAGCAAAAGCAGAAATCGGCAATAGCACCATCGAAGCCAGATTCCGGAAAGGTAGGGAAGGGAAGCGCAAACCGACAGTGCGGGTGCAGCCAAGTACTAGGTGTGACGAGCGAAAATATTATCCCAAGGGGACCGCAGAAAACAACGACGCCAAGACAGAAGGGTCAATATCCACTCGTGAAGAGGACATGACTGGACGAACAAAAATAAAAGCATCGAGGCGGAGCAGCAAAGGAGAATTTTACCGCTTGGGGCGACGAACCACACATACCCTTCCAACCCCATTTATTCCGTCACTGGAAAAGAGAGGCGAGGGAGCAGGGGAGGGGGCCAGCAACCGATGGCTGATTTGCATGGGGTCAGTTACCTCGCAGTCCAAATGGAGAGGAGGGGGGACGGGGGCCTAGAATAGGACGAAGAAGTCACGCTGGTTTGACTGGCCAGCTCCTTCACGCATCATTATGACTGGCGGCGCTGCCAGTGCTTAATTGCATTCGAACCCACCTAGTGTCATCGACCACCCACGGTGGCGTCTACCATTCACTACTGCATACCTCGTGAAGCGGTCGACATGGCTGAGTTCTGGTCCACTGGTATGTCCCCAGCCAGCGATCCGCTCATGCCTTGACGCAGCAACGTCGCTCGGGTGTAAGCGGCGGAACCGGGGACACTCCTGGGCTGGACCGACGACCTTGGTGGACCTATGGGTCCTCCGGTGGGTTCTGCGTCTTCTCGCCCACCTTGGAGATGCCGTGGGACACGAAAACAGACAAAAGAGCTGCAACGAGAACCACAAAGCAAGCAGCGGCATTCTGTGGGAGGAACAAGACGGGTGGGCATTTCACGATGCCTTTTGCTCACCCAGCCCTACGAGTCGTCCCTCGGACATGGGGCAGTAGCTAGCGAGTTTTCTTGCCTGTCGCTCTTCGCTGTGGATTTCTTTTCCCGCCCATCTCTTTTCAATGTAGCGTGATACTGAGGCAAGCCGGGTACATCGATGCTGGGACCAGAATAAGTCACGCCGCCGTGCGTCTCCGGGTCGAGAACCACTGCATACAACCCGCAGGTTCCGCCTCTGTGTTTTCTCGGCCCAACACCCAGGTCCCTTCCTCACCATCCGCCATGTACATCTCGTTCCTTCCTCACCAGCCACCGCTTGATTAGGGCTCGCTTCTGTCATGATCTCCCCTCACTTCTCTCTCTTCCAATCCCCATGTCTCCCTGGTTTCCTTTCCGGTTGTCGCGCGGAACGCAACGTAGCTCCAACCAACCCCACGTTTGCCTAGCCCCATCTACGTTCGGGTACCCTCGAAATTGCGCTTTCTGCTAACTATGTGTATTGACTTTTGGGCTTTCTCGCCTACCCTTTAGCTAACTTTTCGTCTTGACGGATACCTTGGCAGGAAATAGGTCGAGATCCGCGCTGAAGAATTGATTCTAATAAACAAAATCCAAAAACGGCACCAACCCCAAAGGTGGCCAGCAAGAATTCCGAGATGGCCAGAGCTAAAAAGCGGGCATGGGTCAACCACTCCCCCTACGAACAAGATGCTCATGTTGTCCAGTCCTCATCTAGGCCCCGAAATCATCTAGAGAAGGTTAGCTTCTCCAACTCGGCCCATCTCCACATGCACCCCCAGGCAGAACATAGCCAACGGGAGTCTCGAAGTGTGTGTTGTGGGCCATTAATAGTGGAAGGAGAAGCCCTATCCCCAAGGAGGAAGAAAAAGCGCGACGTAGCCAACATCTCTATGGATGGCCTGAAAGGCCAAGACAAACACTAGAACCTGTGACGTTATCACCCCAGCAGTATCGTCTCCACCAGAACTATGATCCCTGCGCCCAGCCTTCGGCGAACCCAACGAACCAGCAGACATGATGATGCACAACCAGCGGGAAACCCAGGGAGGAAAAGCGCGAAAATTTTAATCACGATGGAGAAGCCGCAGAGGTGGTAGGTCTAGAACCGCCCACATTCGGGATGGGAAGAAAAGACGAGGGCCGGCATTTTCACTTCTCCTCGAGGCGCATTTCCAACCATTCCTAAGTGAAGCCGCTTTCACTTGACGCACTACCCAAGAACGGAAAAGAAAGAGAGAGCAAAAGCACAAACCATCACTCTCACCTTGCATACATCCAAAACATATCTTGTCCATTCGAAGCCCTTCGCGTTAGTGTCCAAGAGTGCGGCTCTGCCGCACACCAATCAATACGTTGACGCTATTACCATTTGTTTTGTACATCTAATGGATCTTTGTATTAATTGGGGTCCTCTTCTCTTGTTCTTGAGTTCGAAGCTAGCGGGCTCATGAATGTTTCCTCTACTCAGCCCTGGTCTTGAAGGTCCTTTTGGCCGACGCCATGGTCAATGTTATCGATCGATCCTGAGCTAGCGGTGCCACTTAGCTCAATGCGTTAAGCCCCAGGGTCTGACTCTGGGACCTTGCTCTCGTTGATAATTTCCGTTTCTTCAACACCATCTCCTCACACCAGGACAGTGGGCCGACACATTTCTGAAGAGGAAAAAAGATGACCACAAAAAAGAAATAAGGGAATGATTAGCGAAACTTTGGATACACGCTTGTCGATCGATCAACAAGTCGCGCCGCCAACCTTGAGAGATATTTAAAAATAACCCACCAATTAAAACGGCGCGAGAGGAGAACGTACAAAGTCCTACCAATCGCTCACCTCACAATAATGAGTGATACCAATGCTTTCTTTGCTTCTTCTCTCAAGGTACCGATCATGACCGGCTCCACACGACTAATCCCCGCGAGATCGGAACAGTGCGCCGAATGACATCGAGCGCATCCTCTTGCTTAGGGTCCTGAGCTCTTGTTATGAGGTCACTCTATTTGTGCAATCATTCGGGCTGTCCAGATGCTACGATGGCACTGAAACGAGCGAGATGACTTGAGCCCGATCATTGGCCCATTGCCACTAGAATCAACGTTTCGTGACACAGCCACGTCGACCGTTTAACTTCGTCGTTGCACACACCCATAGAGATCCCTCGTTGAGCAAAATGAACGCGTTGTGTGTGCCATGTGTGCCTTGACAAGCCAGGCGCACGCTCGCACCACACCACCACAACGCACCATACCACACCATCACAAACATCTTGCTCATGCTTGCTCTCCACGGACTCACAGTGGCGGCCAGGCGAGTCACTGTAACGTCCCAGCGGGCTACAAAGTACAGCCACACTCGGGGTGATTAAGGGAGTGATTGATGATTTTGGACATGAAGAGCCCAGCAAATGATCGAGACGGCTCTCCACCTCCTCACCCTAGCAAGTCTCACCTGATACCTCTCTTTTGAAAACGGCCTCCCTGGTCTGACGCCTGCAGGGTGCCTACCGCCGCCAGCGATCAGTGAAGATGGAACAAAATCGTTGGTTCGAATTGAAGGGTGATTCCGAAGCCGCACGCACCGAAGATTCTTGATCCAGCACTCGCATTCGAGAAGAGAAAAATCCAAGGGTGCGCGCATGACAACAACCTACCACCGCCAAGATGCACATCCCGAAGCAAAACGGCTCTCGCGAACTAACCCGTACAACATATAGATTAAGCACAAATGAAGTAAGAAAAGGATGAAAAGGACATGGAGAAAGCAAAAGAAGCTCGACTTCATTTTCTCTTCATTTTTTGACATCTTGGGGTGCGCTCGGCATTAACAGGATGAGCAATGCAGGCGATCCTCGTGGATGACCCCACCCCGCACGTCTCCAAGTTATCCAAGTAATAGGCACGATTAATATCCAAACCACTGTTCTTTTTTTTTTTTGGGGGTGGGCGAGGGCGGACTGACTGGGGCAGGAAGCACAGCAAAGAAGAAGAACCCTGTGCCGGGTGCTAACCCATGTCAACTGTCGCCGTTTCAGAAACAGGACCGCTGGTGTTGGAAGGGGAAAACCTCGTAACGAGGGGAGCGACCAGGGTGGCTAAGACCACAAGGATTTTCTGGAAAAGTTGCAGCAAGGGTCAAATGCCCTTCCGCTCTCGGTGGGCCACCCGGCATCATCGATGCGATCAGATTGAGATTTGGGGAAAACAACCCTCTGCCCTTGAGGCTCAGGGAGGGCCGCCTCCACTCTTTGTCAGCGTTTGAAAACCACACAGCGGGTAATAGATAATACGACAGAATCCAGAGATGAAGCCTGGAAAGTTTCGTCGTGATGGGACCGCTTGCTTCAACAGGCCAGCACCGACGGCTATGAGAAAATTCCCTCAGAGGACGGAGATTGTATCGTGCTCGTGGAGTGGAGTGGTTGGCAATGGAGCCGAACTTTGTTGGGTGGTTTCGGGATTGCTCCGCCCCCACGCCTAAATAGTTGCATACGCTCGCTTCCTCCTCTCTCGGGCGAGAAGGAGCTCTGACCGACCACCTGCCGTGTTCTACACTATGAAGCAATTACGCCTTTTGGCCCATCCGATCCTCGCAATCGAAAAAAAAGCTTCAGTGCCTGATCAAACTCAGCTCACTAATAAAGGCCAGTGAAGAAGGGTCATCTTAAGGTCGCTGAAGTCTTAGTTAATTTTCGGGGGCACCGTCGCTCGCTACTCATTGCCGGCCCTTGAAGGGAATACCACCATTGATGACCCGCCTTGACCGACTAGCGATAACAGCACTCGAACCAAGGACTTGGCCAGTCCCCAGTGACACTTTTTTCTTCTCTTTTTTTTTTTTTTCCCTAGTTTGGCTTTCGTTTATTATGGCCAGGTCAGGGTCCAGTGGGAAAAGTCCATTGAAGAGAAATGGTGCGCTCAACCCAAAGAGTCCGCTCTCCCCGTTGGGACCAGTCGCAGGCCCGGTCGGCGACAAAAGGGCTGGGCACATGTCACTGATGTGGGACGATACCCCAATGACAAATGACGCTAGTCCCCTGCTCAACTTGTACTAATATGGTTAAAGTCCACCAGCACTGATGATCTTTCTGCTCAAATGAATGCACACCGGACAGGCTCGTCTCGGCTACCCCACCCCCAAGGTAACACCTCAGCGAACGGCCAAGAAGAAGGTATTGAGAAGGGCAAGGCAGCATTCGAATTCCACCTGAGGCATGACAAGTACAGGCAGGTAGCCTCCAGCGGTCTTGGGGGTGTGTTACCATCCCCCACCACCACATTAATGACCCTCTTTCCCCCTTTAGCGTCCCATTATGCTATGCCGTGGGGCTCTCCAGAACTGCGAATCGAGGGCCGATGACTTTCGGATCCGAGGAAGCCTGCTCTCATCTATTTTCGCCCCTTACCTCGGATCTGACTTTCCTCATCAAGGCACGAGGCCCGCCATCTCCGGCTGGACAAAGGTGGATTCGTTGAAACTTTGGGAAGGCAGCAATAAGGGCCTAGCTCTAGCTCCAGATATGATGACACTGTTGCCCCTGGAACTTTTTTTCTCTAAACCGATCGTCGTGTATGGCGGGTATTCTCAGGAGAAAGCTCCTTTTTCGGCCACGATCCGATCTTCTTCAAGCATCAAGCGTACCATGCGGCAATCTCGGATTTCTCCGTTTCCGCCCAGAAGCGCGAGGACGGCTAGACGTACGATTTGACAGGTACATGTTCAATCATTACTCAAAGGGCTATAGCTGTTTTTCCCCCTTCTTTTTCTTCTTTTTTTTGGTATGGTTTTTGGTATGCACGTCCTGAGGCACTTTGAGAAGCCAAATATCACATGTACCCCATCAAGGGGCATGTGTGCAGCCCCAGGCTCTGCCCTCACCAAGAGCCTTCAGCGGTCTAATATTTTCGAGTCTTCTTGAGCTCCGCTTTGATGACAACAATCAACAGACAAGGACACTAGATTTTATGCCTATCCACTTCCTCTAAGTGCGCCTTGCATCAAGCTGACTCTCCGTCGGCCGAAATGGCACCGGCAAAGAATAGACCACAGTCAAGGCAGACATAAGGCCAATTGATCATTATGACTGGAGTAATCTCACCGTCAACGCCGCCTAGTCAGCTCCTGTGCCCCACTAGCCTTTTTCCTTTCTTTCTTTTTTGGTGCTTTTCTCTCCTCCTGTCTTCTGTTGGTGGACCCGGTCACTCATGCTTCGTCAGAAAAGCATGCGCCTCCTCATAGCAAAAGGCCGAGCATGAGCTCCCATTCTCATCTCCAATAGGACAAGGCATATAGTATTGGGGAGAAGAGGGCTTCCAACACGAATAAAGGTTTATGCCGAGTCGGTGAACCCGACGACGGTGAACTGATCTGAATTCGCCATTATGGTCTTCTCCCAGGCGGCTGAACAACCCACGGTTCAAAGAGAATCAACCCCATGTGACGATTGATGATGACGAGCAGTTGCGGGAGGATAGGGAGACAGGCAGATGGAAACAACCATACATCGCTGTCCTACAGAGAGGGATAGCCTGAATAAACGGCGAAGACATCTCATCGCTGTAGCCAAGAACTAGAAGACCACCGTAGTAGGTTGGCCTCAAAGTCAAGAACCCTCTCCTTTCTCCTCTTCTCTTTTGCTCTTCCTTTCTTCTTTCTTCTTTGCCTCCTTATACAATGCCGTGCCATATTCGCACCGAGCGGATGGGAGGCTCGGCAAGTTATGATGGAAGCCAGGTCAAGGGGGTGGCATTGATTAGGAAATCTAGTCTCCAACAATGGAGCTCTGGTTCAAATGCCAGCCAATGCCGACATTATGCCCAGACTCCTCCCAAACTATGCTGAGTTACTAAAACAACACCAATACAGCACAACACACAGATCTATATGATATTACTCTCAAGGGTGGATCACAAGGTCTCATGACCCTCTGGAACCCTCCCGTGTGCCGGCCATGTCACCACAAAATTCAACCCTCCGATCGGCACTCCGCGCCAGGGGCGATATGCCCCAGTGGCACCTGGGCCTGGCCCGAGAGCATCAGCGCTGCCCAGAACTGAGGCGGGCTAGCCCCGCCACCAGCACATAATGGCCTGCTTTAACAAGTGTAGCGAGGGGCCCGAGAAAGAAGCAGCCTCCTGCAAGGCAATAAACTGAAACTTGAAGGCTCGGGTGGAGGTGGCCAATGGTTGGTATTTGGGCCAGCCTTTTTTTTTTCGGATGCAAAAGACCTTGGTCCCTGCGCCGTTAGCAAGTGGGCAACGCCAAAAGTGAATGGTGAATAACGCTTCGGTTACTCTCAGTTGGTGTGTCCGTTCGGGTCCATGGACAGGAAAAATGGCGTGAAGGATCTAGCGTGACGCCGAGGCCGGTGGCGGGACTGCTAATAAGATCATGTTTTAACCCTCTCAAAGCGCCTGACAAAAGTCAAGTCACCCTGGTGCCCAGCCTCCAGCGCGCTGCGGTGGCTTAGCCAATGTGACCCGAGCACCTCGGGTGAAATCTAAGATTAAAAACAATGGGCAGGAAACAATTAGGTGGATTGATAGCCTTGGTCGGCCTCAAGCGATCAATTATTTCTGACCAAGTCACCCACTCGTTTTGCTTCGCCGGCCAAACCACAGATGGGGACCAAATACCGGTGCTCTTGTAATCAAGCCGAACGGGGGCATTCGGAGCCCACTTGGTGCTGGGCGTGTCGTGCCAGTAACATTTACGTTTGATTCGAGACCGACGTCATTCCCCTTGCTCGGCCGCTGGCTTCCGAGCCCGTCTCCACCTTCTACAGGTAGTACTTGATCTTCATCTCAACGAGAAAACAGAGGGAAAGAAAATTTGGAGAGAGCTTACAAGCTTTCCAAACTAGCGCGGCGCCAGTGTCTTTCTCTGCGTGGGCTCGCCTGGTATCGCTTGGCGGTGCGACATGAGTGACAACAAAGCCCGAGACACGTTTCGACCGCTATTCCCGACAGGCCATCTCATCACGGAAGCTGGGTTACCGGGGTACAGGTGTGTATTCTGATTCCCACACTGGCCCGGTGAAGTTGGGCAGAGTTGAGCCCCCTCTTCAACCCCGATAATATTCTTCGACTAGACGGGTTCTACATGTCGGTGAGTTTGTGGTTTTTTTTTTTTTTTTTTTATGCCGACCTTTTTCATCTTTCCCCGCCTTCTTTCAGGGCCTTTGAAAGGCAAAGATGGAAGAGTAAGAAAATTAGCCAAGTCGGGTCTCGATGGTCTTGCGCTCTCGATCCAGCCATGCTCTTGGAAACAGAAGGTGGGAAGGCGACTGAGGGTTGTCATTTTCCGTTTTGGGACTAGTGTTTCTCCATCCTGGGTAGCTGCTTCTATTCTTAGAATGCTCCATGGAATGACCCCTCCCGAGCTAGTGAGGAATGACCAGCATTCAGCCTCCACAGCTGTTTTTCACCCACGAGAAAAAGTTTCGCACGGTTTTCCTCTTCCGCTTTGCCTTTTCCTTGTTGCCACCCTCCGTCCATCCCCGTCTATGGCGCACACCCCTCCCCACCTGCCGACCCCCGGCCCTGGCCAATCAAGAGATGTGACGAAAGGGAACGCCATGTATTCCTCCGACTCCGATGATGAGAGCGTTTTTTAGGTTTTTGGGCTCAGTCCTTTGGCCTCACAAGCCCCTCGACGCAAAATAGATGCTCGGAAGAATCGATGTCATGGCCCCATTTCTTTCGTGGGTCGGGGGCAGAGAGCCTTGTGGGAATTCCCCAAGTCCAAAGGAAAATTCTTTCGGAAGCTACCCCGAGAGGGGGAGAGGGGATAGGAGGGGCTCAGAGATGAGACGAGGCTCCATTTTGTAAGAGAGCGAGAACACCGAGGACAAGAAGGGCAAAGATCACTGAGGGAGGTGATAATAGTACAGGTTTAGGAGCAAGTCGCTTCGGCCCCTGGCCCCCATCCCTGGCAGTACTCCCAGGGAAGGCCTGTCAACCATTCTTCCCCCAGTGCAGCGTGTAATGCAGGTGAGTGTTCTCGTTCCGCACTTTACCCGTTATTCGGTGAGGGAGAGAGAATCGACGAGGATCAACAACGTACATTTCCTTCCTCACGGAAACCCTGTCCCCCTCACCGTCTCAGAAGGCTTCATTCTCCCTGTGTTCCACCCAGACAACCGAGCGTACTTGGATGCTTACTTCAAGATTGTATTGATGCCTCGTTCCCTCTAAACGAGCCCTTCTGTTTTAATTCCCCGGTGCAGCAGCAGCAGCAGGGCTCCTGCACGCGCCAAAAATACTGAAACCGCCCACACTGATATTTATGCCTTCGTGCCCAGCCCCATAAGCCGGCTTCTATTGCATCTCGTACGGGTATTAACTTTTGCCCCCAGCCCGCAGGAAGCGTGCCGCCCTTTGGGAACAACAGAAAAAGGACTATTATGGAAGGAAGTGCCCCAGTGTTCTATCAAAAGATCATCGCGGCTGTATCTCCCGGTAGTATGGCCGGGCGGGAAGGGAGAGAGGGAGGGAGGGGGAGCCTACTCTCCCGGTAATATCTAAAGCAGGTGAAAACGCCGAGAAAAGGTCGGGGAAGCGAGCAGAGGAAAGGAATTCCACCCCGACTGCGCCTTGGCCCCAGAGACAATGGGCACCTTTTATATTTTACAGTGGGCTTTGACTCCAGGCCGCCAGCGCGTCCCGAACGCCAGGTTCAAACCACCTTACCCTCACTTTGGGGTGATGAATGCGTTCCATTCTACAACGCGGAGGTCCTGACTTTCCCCCACCTCTTGTCTCGGCGCGTGTGTGATTGTGTGCCTGCGCGCTTGTGTGTATTTGCGTGTTTCCATGTCCCCTTTGACGTCTATCTACCTGAAAGTTAGCGGAGGGAGCGGGCAAAGCCGGCCTCTCATTGCTTCCACCGGCCAGTCGCTACAGAGCCACGCAACGTTGCCCGACGAAAAGTCGATTTATGGTGCCTTGTGATGTCGACGGGACCCGGACATCATATTGGCCATTGACCTCCGCCGGTGATCAAGGCCGGGATGCGGGTTGTCTTTTGCTTGCCCTCCCTCCCTCCCTCTGTTTCCCCGGCGTTGCTTTTTCCGCCCGCCCTCCGTTCCATGTGCTGGCGGCAACTTGAATCCCGTGCCGAAACTTCAGCGCCACCGACGCTGTTTATCGAACGCAAAGCTATGCGGGCGAATAGTTTTTTTCCTTTTAATCATACTGGCCCTTTAATAGAAACACATCTGATGATGGTGATGCCGAGGAATATATCGTGGGTGGGGAGCAGAGGAGCGAGCGTGGAGATCAGATGAAAGTCACAGACACCTTACCCGCCCTTATGGTTTTTCTTGGAGGGGACGCGGCGAAGCTAGCAAGCTCAATGCCTGGAAGCACTCAAGCTACTGCACCTCACCTCAGGCAAGAACCATCGGGGAGGTCGGTCTCCATAACTCAACATAAGTCCCCATCACCATCGATCTCTTGTTGGGATGGGGATCTAGAACACCGAGCCTTCCTTGATTTTTGTTTTCCTCTTCTCATTCTCTCTCGCCGCGCTGAAGCTAGCGGAAGGCAAGAGGCAGCCGAGGCTCTCTAGTGCCCAGCGGGGGCCGAGAAACCCGCACTCGATCCACAGTGATCGGTGCTAACCATCCCAATTGCCTTCCAATGCGGCGAGTCTACACCATGAGAAAGAAAAAGAAAAGGTTCTCGACGCTGCTTTTTGTGAAGTACAGCTCGGATTGGAGTATTTCTAGTCGAGTTACCCAAAGAGCTTGGCCCGTCCTCGACCTTTTTCAAGACGGTCCTCTGCGAGTTGAAAAGAGCTGGACGGGCAGGTTTCCACCCTTGCCTCCCCACCCTCTCTCACCAACAACAAAAGCTTGATGAGCTTTCAAAACCCCGCCTGGGACACCTCCCCACCTAGACAGCCCCCTCGGCATATCGAAACTTGTGGAATAGGTGGCGAACAAAAGGTTTAGTTAGCAAGTGGGTACAATGGGGGCACAGAGATCGGGTGGGGCATGGCGGAGCGGAGCGGATGGATCGGAACTCTCCGCAGGGAGAAGAAAGAGAAAAAGATCCATGCTAGGCCATGTGGGAAAAGGTCTTGGGGTGAGGACGAAAATGAGCATGAAGAAGGCCGGCCATATTACAAACTCGACGTGGGGAGACTAGACTACAGCCATCAATCGAGCTCCATTCTAAGGGACAACATTGCATCAGTGAATGTGAGTGGGGAAATTCCCTCTTCCGTGGCCCCCGGGAGACGTGAAGAAAAAAAATTAATGAGGAAAGAGGAGCGAGGAAGAGGAGGAGATAAGAGGTGGAAACAAGTCTCAAGTCGCCATGCCTTTGTCTTTCTTTCTTCTTTTGCATCATCGACACTTGTATTCTCCCCTTTCTAGTATATCTCTCGAAACAGTTAAATTGCCTCTTCTCCTCATGTCCGCGCCATGGCGGTGGGCTCAGCGCTGACGCTTCAGCCCCAGACCCGGCCGGTATATCGGGAGAAGCTCAGCGACGACAACCACGAAATTGTTAAAGGACTCCACGGCTGCTTTCTCACTGGGTGGCTTGCAGGAGGGTTGCCGAGTCGGGTTCTCAATAGCGAGGAATTCTTTTTATATTTTGTTGGGGCAACTGGCGCTGCGGGATGCGGCCGTGGCGGCGTTTCTTTTGTGATGTTTGTTGCTTTGTCCCCTCCATCCGATCACTATGTTCTCTACTACGAGTTCAAAGACTTTTTGTCTTCGGCACGTTCATAGTACGATTTCTGCGGAAGTCGGCTGGCCAAGGGCCCTCACCGATGAATCGTGATCATGTAGACTATGTTCATTTCTTTTTTCCTCTTCTTTTTTCGTTCGCAAGAATGAGAAGAGGAGGCCCACCCACGACGCCTTTCTCTTGCTCTCGTCGAGTTCCGGGGGCACTTCTCCAAAAGGTTCTGTGGCCCTTACCGTCTCGCCCGTCTCAAGCTGAAGTGCGTACCTCCGCTAGATTCAAAGCCCAATTTCCGTCTCAGATGACGAACCACTTCACACGCGCGCACACAGGTTCCCGGTGTGGCAAGTACTTCTTCGGTGACACACATATATTTTATTTTTTTCAATTTCTTTTACGGGCTCACCTGCGCGGGGCTCCTCTGTGATCTAGATAACAAGAGGACGAACCCACTTTACCCACCCGGGATCGTGATATCGCCTGTGCGGCGGAGAGAGGGCTCGGATAGGACTTAGCCGGTCTCTAAGGGGTTTCCCTGATAGGACAATGACTTTTAAATATTCATCTGCTAGGGCCGGAAAGAGCTTGGTAAAGAGTTTTCGAGGAGGCCGACGCAGAAGATATTGAAAGGTGAAATAATGAATACTTGTTTCGGTGAGCTCGTCACCGTGGCCCTTGGCGTCTAGGATCATGACATATCAGGCGGGGAGTTGAGCGCTGCCGGTAGCGTGACGGTGAGGTCCCCGTAGTGCGCGCCGGAAGGAGGGGCCGGGTAACAACCACCGCAGATATCGCGACGAGGGAATCGGATGGTGGCCATGGGTTAGGACATAGAGCCAGTGTATCATTGCCTTAGCCGATGATAAGAGTTGTCATGGAAATCTTGGGGGACATGAAAAGGTTTTGATCAGCTCCCGCAACGCCCGGCCCGGGTCCTATGATGACGAGAGCCGGGGGCGTCAAGCAGGTTCAATATCGAGGACTATTGTAACATCTTGCTTTTTTCCTTTCCCTCTTCTTCTATTGAGAGGCCTTCACTACCGAGTAACCCTCATCTCGGTAACGGCCTCGCTTTGCAAAGTTTCCTCATTTATGATAGTAGTTTCTTCGGGAAGGGCCTTCAACCAAAACCCACCTGCGCGGACCTCCTCAGGCTGAATCCTGGAAGCAGAGCAGGACCCTCCCCCGGGGCAGGGGAGAAACGAGCACACCAACTCGCATCCCTGGCCTACTCTAACTGCACATGCATATTTCGGGGGCCATCCTTTGGCTTTGCCCCGTCCTCGAGCACGGGCGATCAAGTGATGTAAGCCTTGGGCATCGCACCGCGGAGAGTTGGAAAGAGCAAGACGGCGAGACAAGCGCCGAGGGCTTGTGGTTTGGGGGGCCACCCGATAGTCAAGCGGGCGGAAGCGATCAAGCGAGATGAACCGCTTCACTGGTCCCGACGAGGAACCAACGGCGTACATGTAGGCTATGAAAACAAAAAAGAAACTGTAGGCCCTAGAGGGGGTAAACACTATCCAGCAAGGACGTGGTCACCCTCTTCGGCTCCTCGACGGCGTAGTGCCGGGTCATGAGCCAGCCGTTCCCTGGGAAGGGAAGATGGAGGACGGAGATTGTGTGTTTTGGGGAGTAGAGCTGCTGCTGGATATACATCCATCCATTACCTGCGCCGATCTCTTGGCCTCTGTCTGCTAGACCAGCTTGTACTCTCTCTTTTTGTTATTTTTGTTACTGCCAGCTGGAAAACTATATGAAACGAGAAGAAAGAGAACGCTATCTCAATAGCGAGGAGAGGCATGGATATTGGCACCCGTCCAAGTGATGGGGGACTTCATTTCCGCCTCTGCAGTTTGCACTTCTCCTCGCGCAGTTTGTCTTGAGCTCAGCCGTGTCTGCTCTCCTCAATTCTAGCATCAATCATTTTACTCCCCTTTTGTGTTCAGTGTTTTCTTTGGTGCTGCATCGCCTTGCATCGCCTTCGCCTTCTTGGCCCTCAGCCTCACGCGGCCTTTAATCCCCTCACAGTTCTCTCTTTTCCCTACTCGATTGGTCCTCTGTTCTTTTTCTTCACCTTTTTTCTTTCTTTCCCACGCAGCATGATTTCTAAATATATCCAGCCACTCCCTGGGTCTCGTTTTCTGCGTCATTCTCTTCCCCTCCACTAGTATTGGCTTTGCGCCTTTTTTTCATCTTCTTTTTCTTCCTTTTCTTTGTCGGGAGACCTTCGTACATGTGCATGTGCGTGTGCATGTTTGTATCATCGATCATCAGTCTCTCCTCCTTTCGGCCTCTACCTCTACCTTTTTCTCAACTCTCCCTCGCTCGCTGCGTCCCTTGCTTTGCTTCTCTCCGGCCTTGACCTGTCCCCCACTTTCATCCCTCTCTCTCTCTCTCTCTCTCTCTCTACGTGCCACCCTCGCTCGTTTTCAGGCCTAAGACGCATCATGAGTTCATCGCCGAGCCTGCATGAGGCGAGGGCAATGGTCGGATGTCTGCAGTTTCTCGTCCTGCAGGGCTCCGTGCCCTACCCACTTTTCCATGGCCTTTCCTTTTCCATCTTCTCCTGTGTCCTGTGTCCTGTTTCCTATGTCCTATGTCGTGTATCCCCCTCCCCCTCTCCAGACTCGGCCTGTTCCGGGCACGCACAGGCAAGGCAAGACCGGCCAGCGAAGCTCGCACAAAACCACTGAAAGCCACAGGCATGGGTGCATTAGTCTTTTTTCTTCTTCTTCTCCTTCCTATCCTATGCCGCCCTTGTCTATGCTCGGGTCCATCCCAGGTTGCCCTTGCGTCGAGGCAGCCGCGCTCTTAATGGTCTGATAAATGCAGATGAGGCAAACGCCACTGGAGATTGCCGACTAGAACTAAAAATACATAGGCAAAGGAAAGAAATAGTGAGCAGTAAACACCATATCTAGCTTTCTAGTTCGTTCCATTGCTGTTTTCTCGCTCTTTGCTTGATCCATTACGAACCTCTAGCAGGCGAGACCAGACGCCAGACGGCATCCTCCATTTACTCTAGAGCTCCAACCGAGCGGAAAAGGCGAGGAACTTGAACAAACGAACTCGTCTACAATGGTTGGTCTTCTGAGCCAGCGGTCCTAGAGGGAGGGGGGACAAGCGTAGGCGAGGAGAGCATTCAACATTATGAACTACGTGAAGGATGTACACCCTTCCCGCCGGTAAAGGCCTAAATCAGCCGGTCGGTTCCCGGGTTTTTGCAATGTTGGGAGACTCGTGGGGAGCATTTGCGAGCCGGTGTGGCTCCTCATCATCGTTGAATGCACGTACTCTGCTTGCCAGGCGCGGGTTGGATGGATGTTGATCCGTCTCTTGCATCTCTCTCTCTAAACACTGAACATTGAAGCGTTCAATGTTCCCGCCCGTGTTCATGTTGTTAATATCGACAGATGTACCGGCAGGCGTCCCATTCCCCAGTTCCAATCCCACACACACACACACACACACACACACACATCTAAGGCCTCTTCCTTCGCGCAGCCAGCGTTTTCCCACAAGAAAAATTGCGTGAGAGGCGGCTTGTGCGCGCGTCGGTCCAAATGGAACGGGCAATGGGTGTGGACGCGTTACGCTTGTGTGTGGGTTTGTGTCTACTCTAATATGTTGTTTTGAATGTGCATGTATGTATGTACGTACGAGTCTACGTGACGGTGAAAGAGAGCGCGCGCGCTTGTACGAGTATATTTCTCCAGAGTAGGCCGCTTTTGCCGTCCCAATAAGATTCTTCGACCACAAGCACGACCGACATTGCTCTCGGCCAAATCCCTAGAAAAACCCGCGCCACGGCGGTTATTGCGATTGCGAATGATCCTTGTGTCAGCATGAGGGTGGCAGTGGTTTCCAACAATCGGTAGAGCAATATTAGTTCTCTTGCAAAGAGAAAAAAGAAACGAAAAAAGAAAACAAAGTAGAGGGGAAAATACAAGGAGGTAGGTAGGTCGATCTCGAAGGAAAAGAAGAGACGAAGAAGGTCAATAGGGCGTGGAACAATATATCCCCGCCTCCCACAAGCCGTGAAACGGGAGAGCGCAGTCTCGTATTTTTTTCTCTCGGGTCGCTTTTTGTATACAAGGATGTATATATAGATGATGCGTGATCATCGACATTTCCCCAATGGATGGTGTTTCCGGTAGATGGGATGGATGCCATTTACACACGTCCATTCCCCGTCGATCCATTCTATTATTTGGATCCCGCCTATATCAAGACTCTGGCTTGCTTTCCCCACACTATTAACCCCGAGTTAATACAGCCCAGCCCTCTCCGCTATTTGATTTGGACGGATGCATCGTTCGTGTTGGACGAAGAACGCTCGAAAGTGGCCAACTGAGTTGAAGGCTGACCCCAGGTCTTGATATTGATATCTTGGCTTGCTCGACGCCCTTTCCTTTCTTGGTTGGCACCTCGAATTTGTCAAGAGGGCAACAAGGATCCATGGATGGATGTCAAGGAAAGAGCTGATACAAAAGGTGCCACATAACGAGCGGCCCGGTAACAGAGGAATGAGGCGAGGGCGAGAAGCAGGAAGAAAAGGCATAATAACTGGATCCATCGACTGATGATCCCCAAGCCACTGCAACGTTGCCTTAAAAGCTATCTTTTTACTTGCTTCTTGCTTCCAGAGTCTCTCGGGGGCGTTGGGCGCCTTTCTATCAACGCTACCTCTGTATCCAAATAGTAAATCTCACCAAGAGAAATGTCGAAAGAGGAAATGATGGGAAAGCCTTGCCGCGTGGTTCACCTCTTAGTTCCAAAAGAAAAGAAAAAGAAAAAAAGAAAAGGACACACGCGTTGGGTCGGCGTTATGTGCACTGCTGCTTTTCTCCGTGAGATGGATATATTGCTTTGAAGAACGGGTAGCTGTCGTACAGTCTCACCTTGACCGTGAACCATTTAGATATCCTAGGCCATGGGCTACATCTTTTGGATGCGTGAGGTGAAGTCATTCTCGGGAGCCATCTCTCGCACACAAAGGCTAGTCCGAGGCGCATATCTCATTTGCATCTAGCCTTGCTCGTGATCCTGCGAGAGAAGTCTTTCCATGAGAGGTTAACTCCGCTATAAAGAAATGAGCACAGATAGAGAGCCCCTGCTCCAGGTTTCCTTTGGAGGAGCTACGCATCAAGTATGACTTTCTAGAGACGCGTATGCTTTCCCAAATTCCCATACAACCTCTTGTCGTGTCCCAATATTCTGACATCTGTGTTCTTACCTTCGGGCAATGGACGGAAATAAGATGGATGGCCACAAACAGGGCGTCGCTCAAGATTGCCCTAGTGCGTTGGTATAACAAGATACTCTATGCCTAGACGACTTGACTAGTCTTCGGAGAGTATTGATGTCTAATGTCTAGACTGTTCCCCAGCACATTTTCTTTTTTTCTTTTTTTTTCTTTTTTTTAAAGTTTGGTGATAGCCCCCGTCCCCGGTACACGAAGCTTCTTCTTCTCGGAAGAGGAGCACAACTGGGCGCCGTTCTCGGATATCCCCTTAGTGAGGACTCCAACAAACTCGAGTATGTTGCGCTGACTGTATCTGCCGCAACCCCTTGTTTGCCAAAGATCGGTCTGCTACGGCTGCCTCCGAGAGGCTACCGTCATGACACCCTAGCACTCCAGGGATATCTAATGCCGCTAGCGAGCCTCACTCTCCGTCTCGGCTCTCACTTCAGCCAGGATATTCTACAGCCTCCGCCTTGAGCTCGTAGACGCTTGCTTCGGAAGGCGTGGCATCAAAAGACACGGAGCGAGGGGTGGGACTAGCATGGTAAGAGGTCTTCTCGCTGTGGGCACATTGGACCGAGATGTGGAGTACGAGTTGAGGAGGCTTGAAGACCGTCTGAACCTATGTAACTACCTGGGCTCGGTCAAGCCGAGCGGCGTACACTCTCGGGAAAGGGATAGGACTGGGGCTCTTTACGATTCTCAAGACCCTTCAGACCATGATCACCGTTGGAAGATGGGCCGAGCAAGGGGGTATGATCCTCAACCCACACGCCACCTCTACGGGGCGGAAGCTTCGATTGCGTTTACGAGCCATCCGAGGCCTTTCTGTGTCCTCCAGTCCACCTCCAATCCTTACTCTTGCCCAGGGAGGTAGCCAGGAGGCAACGTCTGACGCCGAGCATAGATGTGCTTTTGACACCCTAATCCCTCTCTGACGAGGCACAGCCCACTTCAATGCTAGAGGAACATGTTGAGAGCCTACAAGAGACCGAGCCGATGCCCTTGTGCGTCCCTGACCTCTTGTATTTCCAGCAGTATAGCCTTCTTTTGAGTAGGACCAGTCTAGATCGCCGTTCTATGCCTGGAAAGAGGACTGCGAAGTAAGAAGTGCATGGTCATCGAACACTAAGAGCAGGGTGCATACATTCGTATCCCTTCGAGTTGAAGCCGTCGTAAAACTGAAGAGTCGCCTTATCAAATATAGCTCGCCTTTTCCCTATTCCCCTAGGCATATGCCTCCCCATCTTGCAAGCATGGCACAGGCAGTGTGAGCTAGGTCAGAATAGGGCTTGGTTCAGATATAAATGATCTCACTTCTAAAATATTGGCAGGGAACAATACCATGTCTTTTTCTAAGAAAAGAAAAGGGAAAAAAAAAAAAGAATTCCCCGATTTGTTGTTATTCTAATCATAGGCTCTCTCGTCAAGGCCTTGCTTGGTTCCAATCATGTCTTTTCTTCAAGCGTTTTCTTCCAATCTTTCCAAAAATACATCCCATGAAATGTGTCAGTTCCCTCCCCGAAACAGGATAGCGAATCAAATTGAAGAAGTCAAGCGGCTGCGGATCGATATCCCAGCAAGGGGCAGCCGATGGTACGCAGCCTCCTGCGAGGAAAGAAAGGGGGAAAGGGGGTTGATCGGGAATACGAACTTTGGCATGGAGTGATGTAATGCAGAGAGCGTTTTTACGAGCTGTGACGGAAAGGACAGAGAGCTAGACGGAGCGAGAGCACGTCCACCCCCACCTACTTAGCTGGAATCTGCAAGCACGAGGTAAGCCCTAACATTTGGTTTCTCATAAGTGGGAGGGAGCATGGCCTTGCACACAGACTCGACTTCGGCCAGAGACCGGGAGACGGGAGACGGGAGATGGGAAGAGAAGGGGGCGTGAGTAGTTTTCACTGGACAGCACTATCCACTCCTCTTCCCTAAAGGAAGCGCCAAAAGGGGTCAAAGGAGCCAAGGCATACACAGGTGACGCCCTCGTCGGAGAAGGACCATCATCCAATTCCCTGCCGGCGTCCTCGACCCCGTTCCTCATACGAAGTCGCGCAGGGTGGCTTCCGGGGCGCCCGATGTCTTCTGATATTTAGGTATTGCGTGCCTCGAGTATCGTGGCCAAGGTAGGAGCAACAGCAACGAAACACCTCGACAGCGCCCTCGTTTCACTGACGGGGATCGCGGCGAGAGCCTCAACGATTAGCGATAGCGACGAAGCGGAGCACGACGCAGCGGAGCCGAGGACAAGAAAAACTACGCCCTGACGAGCACGTAAATTGTAAGAGAGGTCTAAGCTAATACGGTAGATATAAGAAATGGAAAAAAACAAAGGAGGGAAAAGATGTGAGAAGAAAGCCAAAGAACGGGGTAGCATGAAGAACATCCGACTCTAGAATGTGGTGTGGTGTGGTCCACTTCTAGATCTCTTGGATCTCTCATCCGCCCAAAGGTTGGTTTCCATCTGTCCTCCTGTTAGCTCAGTCTCCCCATGCTATCCCATGCTTCAACTTGGAAGAAATGAAAAGGAAAAAAAGGATGAAGCAAAAGAGCTAAAGAAAGAAAACTACCCATGTCGGCTCTTTTTGTACCCTGCAAATGCCCGTCCTTTGTTCCCCTAGCTTCCTTTCTTTTTCCCTCTCTTTCCATGTCACAATAGTGAAATTACCGCCGTCTATATCCACCATGCCGTACGGGGCAAGGTACGGATGGTATTATAACCCGTCCTACGCCCTTTGCCTTTGTTTTCCTCCCCATTACCATCCCGTTACCCGTGCTCCCGTTTCAGGCTTTCCGTCTCTTTTTTATCTGGTATCTTTCATCATCGTGACATATCTTTCCTCTCCATTTCCCATGGGCATTCATTTCTCTCCTTAGACTGCATAGGTCGCCGCCAGGGCTTGGCGGTCTTCCGGATTCATCTGTCCCAGGAAATCGTTGAAGTGGGGGATCATTTGTTTGTAGGTGTTGACGGCCTTCGCAATCATAGTTAGCCTCTAGCTCTTCTGTAAACCCCCGGGTTCGGTAAACGCGGCCGAAGAAGTCGGAGAAGAGCGCGCGCTCTCTCTGCAGGAAGGGGGCAAGAGAAGAGGAGAAGAGGAGAAGGGAAAAAAGATCAGAAACTTACCTGCTGGAAAACATCATGCAGTTCCTGCTTAAGGGGTTTTTGAAGAGTAGGGTCCCGATACCGCGCAATGGCTGAGAAGAACTGCAAGAGTGTCTTTTCCATCGCCTCGGGGTTCTGGCCCACAATCATGGTGAAGCCCTTGAACGCGCTGGCCTTCTCCTCGCTAGGGTCGACATCCTCCATCGCATTCATAAATTCCTCCGAGAACTGGGGTAATGCAGGGCCCAAAAGGTCCGCGTTATCGAGACCCAGCCGGCCGAGAGCGATGGCGGCGTTCTCCACCAGGCTCCTGGGCACACGCGGGTTTGTCATGAGCTCTACAAACCGTTGGAGCATCTCAGTGATATACGGCGCCATTCCCTTCTTGTGCTGCATCGAAATTTCACCCACCGACCAGCATGCGTTGTTAATGACGGCAAAGCTGCTGTCGATATCCTCATCCGGCGCGCTTTCAAAATCGAGCTGCTTGAGAAGAATCGGTAGCATTGATTGAAGATAGGCCTGCAGTTGCGGGAAGACATATCTCGCGCAGTCGCCAAGCAGCGCGTAGGCTGATTGCCTAACCTCATCCGAGGGATCCTCGAGGCAAAGCCCCAGCAACTCGAAGAGCGATCCGTTGGTGCTGTTCACGAGCTCCGTTGAGCCACTTCCTTCGAGGACCTGGATAATGGAGCTCAAGAGATCCAAGCTGGTGACTAGGAAATCCTTGTCGGGTTCATCAATTTCGGGGTTACTCGTCGCTGCCATGGTTTGCTCAAGGTTCATGTGGATAATGTTCACGCAGCGCTGGAAGATGGGCTCCGCGTAAGGCGCAAACGCCTTGCGCAGGGCCATAGCAACGTACGAGAGGCACTCGAGAAGCGCAAACAGCTCTCTCGACTCGTCCGGGACTTTTTGGTAACGGGTGATGAGGGCAGGCATAAGCTCGTTCACGAGGTCCTGTCTCGCCAACACGGGACCGATCTGCTCGGCCAGTGTCTGGACACAGTCATAGAGAATGTACATGTTTTTGTCCTTGTAGCTGTTGAAGCACCTCACAAACTGCTGGATGATGGGACCCGCATAGGGTTCGATCTGCTTGCCTGAAGTTTCCAGCAGGTTGGCCACGGCCGATGCAGCAGCCTCCTGTACCTTTTGTTTCGGTCAAGCATGCGCTGCAACAAATTGTCGACCATGGGCTCGAAATACTGCTTTTGAGGGCAGAATCCGTCAGGGAGGACGCCCACGAGGAATATCGGCTCAACGTCCAGCAGGTAATTTGGCGTACCACCACTTCTGAATCATTGAGGAGGGTGATTAGGTACGGAACCAACTCAGTGAGGTGAGGGAAACGACATCCATGCATCCTTCGGACACGGCACCCAACGCGAGGACGGCGGCCTCGCGGTAGGGCCAATCCGGATGTTTGAGATTGTTCGTGAGGAACGGCAATATGCACTCGAAGACGCGATTCTTGAAGTCGCGGGCAAACACATCCAGGGCGGCGGCAGAGCTCTTCCGGAGAGTCCAACGCTCCTCAGGGTTGTCCCCGTCCTCCGATTCGTCAATCTCGCCGTCCTCCAGATCGCCATCGTCGAGGCCGGGCATCTGGTCGGCACCAGCGCCGTTTGAATCTTCCTGAGCCCCCGTTTTGTTGTAGTTTCTCGCTTGCGACTTCTTCGCGTGCGCGGGCTTGATATCTTGCGCGAGATCCTCCTCGTCCTCATCGTCCGATTCACCGCCAAGGAGCGCAATGTCCTCACCGCTGTAGGCCATGCACTCGAGAAGGGTCGGGATAATTTGGTGAATGTAGGGATCCAGCGCCTTCCACAGGTGGTCGTGTTCGCCGACAGCAAGCCAAAATTCGGAAGCTTCGAGAGCAAGATCGGGGTCGTCGCTCTTCTGCTGCGTCAAGATGTAATCAACGAGGCCGGAAATATGGGGCTCGAGCTTGTCGGGTCGAGCGTCGACGAGCTGAACAAAGGCCTTGCACACCTGCCGACGAACGTCGGTATTATCATCGGTGGCGAGGAAGAAAAGATGCTGAAGGAGGTCGTCGATCGAATTCAACATGGCTTGCGATTTGCGCGGCACGAAGACGTTGATCGCGGTCAGCGACTGGGTCCGAACCTTGACCAGAGGACTCTTAGTCGCCTCGATGAGTTTGGGAAGAATGAAGGCCAGGGGCCGCTGGCCGTTCAGCTCGCGATCAAGAGTCTTGGCGCTGTCCTCGCAAATCTTGCACATGGCCCCCATGGCTCCTTCTTGAGCGGCATCCGAAAACTGACCACCCTCGTTCGTCCACATGCTCATGAGTGTAGGGAGAAGCTCGGGCCAAGCTAGGAGACCGCCTCGCTTGATAAGTTCCGTCGCGACGATGCCAATGTGGTTCCTGATCCAGGCATGCTTGTCCTGGAGCGCACCGATAACAGCAACCTTGATGAAGGCCAGGCTATCGGCGGAAATTTGCTTGTAATCCGATTTGACATTATTCTTGAGCATGACGGCGGAGGAGGACCGAACCATCGACCAAGCGTCATCGTTCATCGTAACACCATTGGGGAGCTCGGGGTGGGAAGCAATATAGGCCAGGTAGTTATTGATATCGGGCGAGCTCTTGGCTTGCATGAGCATCTATCCTCGAGGAAACGGGTCATGGCGAGACAAGAGTCAGCATATGCGCAATGTTGAATAGGCTATCAGGGATACCGGAGCCCTGTAGAGGGGGCCATGATGTGAGAGGAACGAGCCCAGGTCGCCAGTAAATGAGGGCGGACTTGGGTGGATGGCGGCGAAGGGCAGACTTACCAGCTCTGCTTGCTTTTGGGCGGTTTTATCATATCCGCTCAAAGAGTCCCTCAAAAGCCGCATAGCTGGCCGAGGGACTCGGGATTTGGCTGCCAGGTAGCCATCGCTAGTTTGCAGTCGTGTCAGTGGCACCTGGCGGGCAAGAGCGCTGCCAAAGGCGGGTGGAGGGGAGGTGTGTGATGATAATGGTCGACCAAAGGCGGGGTTCGGTGATGGCGATGCCGGTAGACCTACAGGTTGGTAGAGGGAGAGGGGTCCAAGATGTAATGAAGGGAGTAGATGTCGTGGAATGCTCAATTACATCTGGAAATGCTTCCTTCGAGCTGGGGGTGAAGAAAACAGTAGCAGAGCGAGGCCAACGCTCGTGTAAAAAAATAGGTAGTAAAAGTGGCAGTCGATAATTTTAGTGGAGGAGCGATGATAGAGGGGAGTCCACTCCATGAGTGGAGCAATAGATCTATGGGTTTGAGGGAAAGGGCGAGGGTCATTGCAGAGCCCGGATTTTGGCGGGGTCGCTCCTGCTTGTTTTTTCCTGTCACCAGTCCCGCCCCTGTGTCCTTTTTCCGTCCTTTCCCCTCTTCCCTCTCAGATTTTTCTCCCACCCTTCGCATCCGCGCCACTGATTCACTGGTGTTTGATGGAGGGGCAGCGGAGGGAAAGTGGGCCAGCCACTGAGGTATCCTGGAGTACTTGGTACCGCCTCAGCCACGGGCTCAAGAACCACTTCATCCAACTGGATTTCTTCTTCTGATGTAATATTTCTCTTTTGAGCCCATTACCATGCTCTTAGCCCATTAAGTCCTTTTTGCCCGTTTTTTTATCACTTTTCTTTTTAGCCCTTCCTCACTTCCCCCTTTCGCCTGGAAGGAATTCCGGAGGTACAATGTGAGCAAGCAATGGCTCTTGGGCAGCAAAAGGTACCGTACACAATGGACACAATGGATCTACGGATATATTAGTCCATTGTCGAGTTTGGTCTTCTTCATCTTGCTATTATTTTCTTCATTATCGTCTTTCGCCCTCGACTAGAGTATCTTCTTTTCTTCTTTAACTTGTAAATGTATTACCTTTTCCTTTACCAGTGGAGCTTTCGAAGTCTGCTGATATGCGGATGTTTCTATCCATGAGGCGGCGGGGAAGGTCACAGGCCAACCATGGTCGAGGCCATGGCTCGAGGCATGGCTGGGGTTTCAGAAGCTCGACGGTTCACATGGTACAACCAGGGGTCAGGCACAGCTCCCAGCTTGTCAATAATCCATCACCCGTCAACTTTGGAGCCAGCTACTTTCATCTTCAAAACTGCTCTGGAATTCACATAAGCTGCCACCCTCCTCGTGCTACCGTTCCCATCTTGTAAGACAGATCGACGGGGTCTTTTTCTTCTTTCCTCCCTTGGCAATCATCCATTCCCTTGGGGTTTTTTATCAGCATAGGTGCAGCCTGTCCTTGTGTGCGCAGTATTGCACCTCGTTTCCCTCAAAAAGTTTCTCGGCTTCTTGCAGAAGCAACCATCCATTCAACCCCACGCCTAGGACGCAGACTGTTTGCTTGAGACAACAACCCATTTTCTTCGTGATCTCATTCCCAATTACTTGATGTCTCATTGTGAATGAACAATGGATAGCTTAAATAGTGCACAAGGGGTTGTTCCAACAACTGAATGGCCAAGAGCCTCGGCAGCTCGCTCGAAATGTTGCAAGACAAAAGAAATTGTTTAGGGGTGAGCTAAGTAAGAGTTCCTTTGAACCTGATGAGTTTCATTATCCATCATTCACCGTATTATTAGGGCGGTTTCTATAGGGAGATCGGGCCTCTACATATCTGGCCTCGTGCTTGACACATTGAAGAGACGTATTATAGGTGGCATGAGATAGTCCCTCCTCCGAATTGTTCAAGTGAACCGAGGCCTTCTTCCACTACCCTCCCTCTGCAAGGCCAACCGCAGGCTCGAGACATTAGTAGTCGGCCTACGCTTTCTAACCATCGCTCAGCCAATTCGAGGCTAGGTGTACGCTACTACCTTGGTCGCTCGATACCTACTAAGTAGTTAAGAACCGAAGGACTTCATTCTCACAGCCTTGTTGCTACCAGCATCGCACCCATTCTCCAAGCAGAATCTGCTTTGCAGGGATGAAGATGTGCGACGCAGAAATCGATGCCGCCGTTTATGGAGCTCAGCCATACACCATGAGGACTCATAAGTTCCCCCATCTCTCCGCAGTGCATCGCGCGCCTGCCCCTAGGGCATACATGTAGTCTCAATCCTTCCTTTGGGCACCCTAGAGATGATAGTGGTAGAAGTCCATCAGAAGCTACACCTGTGCAGGATCGATTTAGGCCTTGACGGATGTCGTGCTGGCCGTTTCTGAGCCAGGCGGAGGCTGACGAACGTGTTCCGTTTTTGCCAAGATAACCTCAATGACCTTCTTAAAGGCCTCCATCTCCTCTTCGGGCGTGCCGCCCATGCCCATACTGGACAGATTTAGTGAAGTGCCCACATAGGCGGGAAGCTGGGTTTTCCTTGCTAGGAGTTTGGCAATGCGCGTCGCAAACTCTAGGTTGGACTCTTGGGTGAACAACGGAGTGGAGATGGGTTGGGTCGGGTTGAATCTCTGTAAGACGGTTAGAATCAGCTCTCTGGCTGAGTGATCCAGAACGCATTTACCGGGGATACTTGCATCTTGGATAGCATATACAAACGAGCCCATGGAGGGCGGCGTCGAGAGATCGTCCGTTGTTGACGTTGTCACAAACACCAAAACGGACTTTTGTCTGATGGTCAGGTGGGCGTACACACGCGTATCAAGAGCCCGCGGGAGCGGAATGATAGCTCGATTACTTCACTTAAAGGGCTTGCCATTTTTGCTTGTAGGTGAACAGGAGCAAAGATCAATGTATCCTTGCTAATGAAAGACAAGGTCAGGATTCTCAAATAGCGGGGTAACTGTAGAAGGAGCTTGTGGTCGTGTAAAGTCCCAAGGTGACGAGTGAAAGTGACGCCCTAATAGTGAAGGCCCATCGAAGCCTAGCAAAGACCCAGTAGGAGAATACAAGTAGATTTAGCTCGAGGGCATGCTAGAGCGGCCCTTTCTTTGGATGGGCGAGTTGCTAAAATTTTCGCGGTTGATGATTATCAGAACGGTCACTCGACCCAGATCAACTTCAGGCCATTGATGATTGATCCATTTGATCAATGTCAGGTTCACTTGCGAGCCTGGACCCAAGCTAGGGGCTCCTGGTTACTTGATTGGCTAATATTGCCACAACCGTTAGAGCTCGTTGGGGGCCAGTTGACAAAAACGTCACAGCCCTAAAGTGGCAACATCGATCCATCCGGATGGACCCATCCAGATCAATATCCATTACTTCCCAATGCCACTAGTGGAAGGTTGAGTGAGAGTCAAGCGGCTAGAAGAAGGTCCCGAAAGAGAAGGGGGAAAAAAGAGAAAAAAGAAAAAAAGAAAAAGAACCCGAAATTTTTGAGGGAAATTTTGAGAAAAATAGGCCAGAAGAGGAAGAGGGCCTTAAATGCCAGAGAGGGAAAACTGAGGCAAGGAAAGAAGTACAACTCCTGAGGATGGCAAAGAACATCAAGAGGTCTATTCTCGAATAAATTCACACGAGCACTTGGCTTAAAATTACTAGTTGGCATCACACTTCCCTTTCCTTCTAACCCCTCCCTGCGCAGCGTTTGCAACGGCGTTCTTTCGTACCTTGGATCAGCTGCGAGGTGTTCGGCACTTGGCCTGTCGTTCGAGGGCACCTCGGATTCTCACTCGTCAATCCCCACCAACTACTGACTCCCGTCATTTGGCTGGCCGCCGCCGTCGCCGCCGCTGCCACCACTCAAGTCGTCTCTGTCACTGCGATGACTCCAGGCGCGATCAGCGCCCCGCCGCCCTCGTTCCATCCCACCACACATCTCGCCACAACACCACGCCCAGGAGCAAAGAAGTCCGAGGCTCGCCAACTCGAGCAGCCCACCCTCACCCAAACCTCGGAGAATCTGTCCAGTCTAAGCAGCCAGGCGCAAATCGCGCCTCTCTTCCGGATCAACATGGACGAGGAGCATGAGTGGGATGATGCCGAGCATCCTCCAAGACCCGGAAGAGCTGAAGGTGCTCTTCACTGCTTTAGATTCATTCATGTCAGTCAGTCCAACCGCCGGGGATATCCCCCTCTCAATCCCCCATTTACAATTATGCCCCCTCCCACTCCCATATGTATGCTCAAAGGCATTTCATGCTTTTAATACTCTTACATAAAACTTCAAAGTGATTTCTGAGCAGCGACAAATGTTGTTCAAAGTTCTGACGCAGGTTACAGGATGTATGAAAAGGTGGCGCGCTTCAACGTAACGCACCTCCGAAGGCAGTCGTTTTATGCGTTACCGGACGCTCAGTGGAAAATGCTTGCAGCGCCCCCTTTCAACTTTTTGGAGACGCTAAGTAAAGTGGATGATGCGATAGGCGAGAACGCAGACTTGGCCAAAGCTATCGCGCGTCATGGCCTACGTTCCTTCCACGACCCCTCCATTCAGCCTCATGACGAGAGTGTATGCATGCCTCGCGAGTGGAATGGCGTCGCTAAGCACGGCGATATCGACAAGGCGAGGAGCACACTCCGTCAGTTCTTCCGTGACTGGTCCGCCGAAGGTGCTGTTGAGAGGGCGGCATCTTACGGTCCCGTTATGCGTACCCTGGAGAAGGAGAGGGCCAATCGACCAGATAACGAACCCCTAAGGGTTCTGGTTCCTGGAGCCGGCTTGGGCCGGCTAGTTTTTGACTTGGCGCAGAGCGGCTATAACACCGAAGGCAACGAGATATCTTACCATCAACTTCTCGCCTCCTCCTACATACTCAATTTTTGCGAGCGGGCAAAGAAACACACCATCTACCCCTGGGTTCACACATTTTCTAACCACCTCTCTCGAGATAATCACCTACGCGGATATAGCGTCCCGGACATTCACCCTGGCACAACATTAATGTCATCCCCTAACCCTGGAACCATGTCGATGACGGCCGCCGACTTTCTCTGCCTCTACGGAGATTCCGACCATCGCGAGACGTATGACGCCGTGGCAGCCGTCTTTTCCTCGACACCGCACCGAACCTTATTCGATACCTCGGGGTCATCTTTAGCTGTCTTAAGCCTGGTGGCATTCTCATCAACATCGGGCCTCTCCTATGGCACTTTGAAAACAACGCTCCGGGGAACCATGGTCACGACGATGATGGTGATGGCGAGCACGACTACAAGAATTCGTCTGGCATCGCCGATCCCGGAAGCTTTGAGCTTACCGACGACGAGGTGATGGCGCTTGTTGAGAAGCTCGGCTTCGTTCTCGAGGCAAAAGAAACGGGCGTAGAGGCGCCGTACATCCACGATACCGATTCAATGCTCAAGACAGTTTATCGGGCGAGTACCTGGGTAGCGCGTAAACCTCTATAGGCACGGGTCACTCCTACATACTATCTTTACTTCATCATAGTTTTGGGCGGTGGGTTGTTTTGTTTCTTCCGGAAAAGATGGGGAGCTCGTGGGTTTCATCGTGGGCAATACGGGGTTCACGCATTATGGGAGCAGATAGAGCATGGAAAATATAGAGGCGCAAAGGAGACAAAGCCGCAGCATATTTGCACAGAATTCTTTTAAACGTCATTGCCACCAACTACTGCGGTGTGCCTTGAAGCTAATTCCAGATTCAAATTGGTTTGGGATGGACGTCCACCTTCGTGGAACCCGCCGTGGTAAAAGGAAAATAAAAAGTGTGTTCATGCCATGGATTAAAATGTACATGAGAGTATTAGATTACTCTCTTGGGTTGGGTTCTTCTTTTCTGTTAAGCCTCCTTCATCTCCCTCCATATATTTAGAGCTTGGGCTCGACGTGGAGCTGGCCCCTGTTCCATCGGCTGCCACCGTCCAACGCGACCACCTCACCGTTCACGTAGGAACCGGCCCTACTCGTGAGGTAGACGATGATACCAGCAATATCCTCGGGCCTGCCCAACCTGCCGAGAGGGTTCTCAGCAGCGAACTTGGTGGCACCGCCGGAGAGCTCGAGGAGACCGTTGGACATCTTGCTAGGGAAGAAGCCGGGGGCAATGGAGTTGACGGTGATGTGCCTGGGGCCGAGCTCGATGGCGAGGTTCCTCGCGAGGTGAATCACGGCGGCCTTGGAGGCAGAGTAGCCATAGGTGCCCTGCTTGCCGAGGGTGCCGATGCCGAGACCAGCGACAGAGGCGGTGACGATGACCCTGGAGGGGTCCTCGATAGAAGCGCACTTTTGGAGGAGGGGCGCGAAGAGCTTCACGGTGTTGAAAACGCTGCGGACGTTAAGATCCATGACCTTACCGAAGGCGTCGTCGGGGTGGTTGTCGAAGGCCGCGCCCCAGGTGGCTCCGGCGTTGGCGAGGAGGATGTCGACGCGGTCGGTGTGCTTGCTCACCTCGCGGACAAGGTGCTCGATGCCGGCGACCTTGGCAGAATCGGCGGGGACGGAGATGGCGATGGCGCCGGGGGCCTTGTTAGGCAGGGCATTGAGAGCGGCTACGGCCTCCTCGCAGGCCTTGGCCTTGCGGGAAGTGATGAAGACTTTGGAAGCACCGGCTTGAAGCAGACTGGAAAACGGTGGGGGTTTTGCGCGGTTAGCTCTTTCTTTCTTTCATGTGCTCCTCTATTCTGTCACTCCCTCCTTGCTTTTTATGATTTCTTTTGGGTCTCATTCCCCTAATCCAGAAAGTTTGGACAAGACTTACGCGGAGGCAGCGTGGAGGCCGAGGCCACGAGATCCACCAGTCACAACGGCAACCTTGCCCTTGAGAGAGAAGAGGGAGGGAAAGTCGCGGAGATCAACGTCAGACATTGTAACGGTTGTGGTTGGGGGCGGGAAGGAAGAAAAGTTTAATGAGGGCCCGAAAGTGCGTTTCAAGAGAACGAAACGGAAAAGGGATAGTAGATACTAAACAGGGTAGAGAATTTGGGATAGATATTCCGGAAAAGGAGCAAGATTTCGGGGCCGAATGGTAAACAAAGGGGAGTCAAGGCTTAAAAGGAAAGAAGGGGACGAGCAGGATTATGGCGATGGCAGGATTTCCCCAGATTAGTTGGGGTTATGAGGGGGCTGACAGCAAGGGATCAAAGACAACGTGCCCGGAGACCCGGCGACCGGCAGGCGACCGGCTATTCCCTGTCAAGATAGTGGTACGGAGGTAGCTACCCCAAGATCCCTCGGCTTCTTTTTTGTCCCCCTTAAACTTTTTTCCTTTCTAATCTAGGTCGGCCAGGCGACTAATAGAGCTACTCCTCCGTGGCGGAGAGGAGAGAGAAGGGAAGCTTGTCCGCTTTCTTTGGTGTTCCGAGGCTTGTCTTCAGTGGCAAGGGGGCAAAGCGCCGTGCACTGATTTTCTCCGAAGCACAACGGTGGCGCTAGGTCGAAGATGGCCGCAGAACTGGGTGGTGGGGACGGAGGGGAAATGCTAAACGCCGTTATTTGTACCGAGGCACGCTGGCCCGCCTCAACCTTTAGTCATCAGCTGACGTCCGCACGATCACTGCGGAATGAACTTCAGTCCTGCATAGTTCTTCTCGTCGGCACAGGCTTCGAGAACAGTACCCTATTAACAACGACTAGACGCAACAAATGGACATGTCTCATGATTCACTGTCAACTTCAATGGCTCTGAGAAGAGCGGAATAAGAAGGCCAACATTGTTCGGTGATCAATACCCTATGTACCGTTCAAAAGTATATTAAATGCAACATGTTCATCACTACTTATCCAATAGTTATTCTTAAAGTCTAGGATATGGTGTTCATTAATATTTCGAACCTTCGTTGAGGAGAAAGAAAAGAGGCAGGGAACGGTTAAGGAGCGCAATGTATGATTCCATGTACAGCATAGGGCAAGTACCATTGCTATGATGTAGTCTAGCAATCCTCGAGCCGGGCTTAAAGAGAATACATGCCAAATAAATAGGGAAAAGAGACAAACTGGGAGGGAGGGGCGAGAAACCCTAGACGAAGAAGAAGAAAGACTTGAGGAAAGAAAAGCACCCGAAACATCAAATAACAAAAAAGGTGAAAAAGCAAAGGATAAAGAAGGAGAGAAGATAGAGAAGCAGCCACAAGGGGCTGTAAAAGAAAAGAAAAAGGCGCGCAGTGGGGCAAAAGGGAACAATGCTGGAGCTCGTAGAAGATCGCCTAGAAGAGAGGCCATGGCGTTGATGTCATATATCTTAAGTCCAAACCTTCATCAATCATTAGATCCTCAGCTATCGATTAGCCGGTCAATGCTCCAGAGAGTCCCAGCGCAATATTCTTCGGGCCTGTTGAGAACCTTGGCAACAAACCCTTTAATGGCTAATCACTGTCCGTCTCATCCCAGCAGAAATGAGTGAGAGACCAGGTAAAGAAAGAGCACCTGGCTTAAGCGAGAATCGCATTCGTCAAGTCTGTATGCGAGTGGGCCAGTAGATACACCCATATATATATATATATATGGGTGTGTGTGTGTGTGTGCGTGTGTGGCTGTCTAGCCTTTTGGATCTTCTTCAGCCTTGCACGGAAGGCTAGCCCGACTACCGAGCTATCAAGATACCTAGCCTACGGTAGACTTACAGGTCGGCGCCGACCTCCTAGTCTACCAGAACGTATATAAGTCAACTGAATCATGGTTGATAACAACTGTCAACTGTGTGACTGTTGATAATCCACAATGAGTTGACGAGAAGTCCGCCACTCGCAAATTAGAGGGCGGCAACGTGGAAATCCCAACAAGAAAAAGTGGGAAACGGAAACCACTGGTGTATGCAAACTCCGGGACGTTTTTTTATCGTCTCCTGTGGTAGAACGTTTTCTCTGCCCAACATTTATTGACCGAGTCAGAAACGAGTTGGTGGTCGTCTTCGAGTACTCTGCCGATGAAGAATACCTTGACGTTATGCTCCACAGTGATGAGCTTCGAATAATTAGCGCGGGACTGCCAGGCAATGGATTCGCCTTCGGCTATCATTCTCATTCGCACCGTCGGTAACCCTGGAGTCGGCTCCCCGGAAACCAGCCTGGCTCTCCTCCCGGCCAGTGTGACGATCCCGTGCTTTTCAGGTTTGACGCCTTTCTTCTTACATCCCTGGTTTCCGTATGTAAATATGGGGCTATATAGGGGTATTAGTGCTGAAATCTGGGATAGAATTTCTGGGAATTATTTGACTTACACACATGTGCAATGGCCAGAATCGTTCCCGATTACTAGAAACCGTCTAAACCCAACATATATCATTCCACCATAGTTATCCCGGATTCCTTGCCGTTCGGAAGCCATTGATGTTTTAGAATCTGTTTGGCCCGACGGCTCCGGCCAAAGAACTTTAAAGACCTGCAAAATGAAATTAGGAAACTAGTCTGTATGCGTAGGAACAGGCTCTTACCATTCCAGGCTGAAACTTATTCGATGGCTCTATCCTGTAACCTATTTTGCGTTCGGGCGGGTCAGATTGTTTACTACCAACGTAGAGTGAGGGGCGAATGATGACATACGTGGGTCGAGCTCTTCGAGATACTCTGCACCGCTGGCTATATGATTGCTCATGGTGTTCGTTGAATCTAGGTTACGCAAAGAGCATCAACGATCTTGTTTCCGTTACAATCTTCGCTTCAGCTTACCACCGTATTGGGCAGAAGTGGAACCTCCCCCGATGTCTGCCGTTGACTCTCGTGTATTGCTTGGCTTATCTCGTTCTCATTGAAGTCGTCCAGTGCATCTAGGCCGGATGACGGCCCATAAAGACCTTGGAAGTTATCTTGCGGATATTCATTCCCTTTGTACCATCATATTAGCACAGAGGAGACTTAGGTACTCGCGTGGGAATGCGCTGGTATAACCTACTCGAAGAACCTGCACCATAGCCTTGGTATCCGGAAGCTGGATCTGTATTGTTGCCTCAAGTTAGAGAGTTTCAACCGGTCAAGGGGACTATCGCGGGGGCGCACCTTCTGGGAACGGTGAATGTCCGTAGCCGGGATAGCCACGCTCACCAAGGCCTGCAACGCGAGGGTTAGGATCATGAGTCGAGAGGAGAGATTGGGTGGGCTTTCCTTCTTCTTCTTCCGATTGACTGCCGAATCCATCAGAGGTTTCTTTGCCCTTGCCTTTCCTGTCCTTCTCGTCGTCCCTGCTTCCTTTCTCCCGTCTCTCCTTCCCTTTGCTATGCTTGGTTCTCTCCTTCTCACCGCTCTTGTGTTTCCCTTTCGAACTTTTCTTCTCCTTTTCTTTTTCCTTGTCCCTTTCTCTCTCTCTTGTCTTGCCGCGAGATCGACTGCTTCCTGCTTCTTCATTCCTAGGCGTTCCAGAGGCTACACGATATTCGTCTAACAAGATAGTTAGCAACCATCAGGGGAAGGAAGAGGAATAGTAGGAAGGTGTGGTAGTAACTGACGGTCTTGATCCTCTTCGCCTTCACTCGCTTGTTCATCATCACTATGTCTGCCCTCCTCCCCTTCATCAATCTGGGCTCTACCAAATGACTCGGCGATGGAGTCTGCGAACGACTCAGTGGTGTTATCAATATGTTGACGTGGCACATCGTCACCTTCCTCTTCTTCGATAATAGGACCCCAGAATGTCTCAACGTTTCCTAAACATATTAAAGGTTAATATAATCTCCAGGACTTTAACATGTTGGATAAGAACATGCCTCGGTCATCGCAACGCTGCCGGTAGTATCGGTAATGAGTCTTGGACCAGACCCATTCTCCCCACGCACTCCACTGGACGGGCGCCGATTTTATAGTTCTTCCCATCTCTTCATAGTCGCATCACTTTAGACGGTAGTCCGAGTATAGAGTATCTAGAAAAGAAATACGCGCGAATCCAGAGCGAGAGTGTTGATGTCGTGCCACGGATTTCCTGGGGGTTAGGCGTGGCAGGGTCTGCGCAACAGGCCTTTCCAAGCAAATCGCCTCTATCGAGTGGCCAATCCTGAATATTCGCAGTTCTTTGTGAGGATGTATAGGCGAAGCAATGTGATCACGAAAGCCACAGGCGTGAAACGCAAGAAGCCGAGCAAGCTATTGCTGGAATGAAAGACAGCGGTCGCTCGACTGATGAAAGATTTCAAAGTGGTTGGAAAAAGAGCACAAAGAGCTGCCGCTATCTTGCAAGGATATACCGCAATCGCTAGCGGTTAATGATGTTGGGCACTCTTCATTCGGTGCATCGGGTGCCTATGCCGGGAGGGGCAGGAATCGAGGGGCGGGGTTAAGGGTGATTCGTTGCCGGCTTGAAAAGCGGTGGTGGACAAGCCGGAGAGGAGGCAGCAGTTCTCGCAGTGGACCACGCTAAGCTGCGGCGGCACGCAAGGCTCGGGGAGGTCGAGATCTCCTCTTTCTCATTACGCTTCCTCCCAAAAAGGAGAAAGAAATATAATCAGAGTGTAAAGACGCAGATATTCGGGCGCGGCAAGAAGTCGTGACAGACCCCAGCCCGAATATACCTTCTTGCAAATCGGTGTCACGTTTATTCATTCAGGAAATCTCAGAGCACTATTCTTGGAGCACTATCCTTGAGAGAAGGCTGCGAAAGAGAAGGAGGGAGGGGAAAATACAAATAGATTATTACATTCAAGAAACAATGAGGGGAAGGTGCATCGTGGTGATTCCAGCGTCGGAGGAGTTGCAAGTCTAAGGTACAAGAACTCTAGAGATTCAAATCCCTGTTGACAGTGTCCACGAACCCACGGACTGTGGATTGCGGGAAGCTCCGCTTGGTCCGTGTCCAAGCCGCATACGATTAGTCATGGCCCATTTCAACTTTGGCGTCTCGCCCTAGTTTAGTTGATTGACGGAGACTTGAGTACCACTCGAGAACCAATCATGAAGCGGTTCGCCTCACTTTCACACTTCAGCCCTCAAACCGTGAGCTTTCCTCATCTCTTTTCCCTATCCATGCTCCCAGAATCACTCGAGAGAGCTTCATTTGACTAGCCAAAGTGCCGTATCAGGGCCGCCTTCATATCTGCCCCGGAGGACCAACCTCCGTTCAGTATGAACAACTCGATGCCATGGCTCAACTGATGGCCCGAGCAGGCGCCCCAGTTGGATTCTCCGGACACCGTGAAGATGATTCCGGGTCCGATTCTGATGATGCCGCCACGATTTGTGCGCCGGAAGATGGGCGTCGCGACATCGAAATTTTCGTCCCTCCCCTACTGAGCATTCCTCCCCTTCGCCGCACCCTCACAGTCCGGGTCACCAAATACCGCTGATCGCAGCTAGCCGCTCGAAGTCTTCGCCTCCGCCTCCACCCTTAGAGTCCGCTTCTTTCCTTTCACCCAAGCCATTCACTCCACCACCGTCCCTACCACCAACGACGCGATTACATCAGTCAGAATCAGAGGTAGAGGGCAGTCCTGGGGAACGCGTCCTCACTCCTCCTTTAGCTTCCCAAACCCCTCTCCTCCGCCTGTCGATAAGTCTTTCACTCCTCCACCACCTCGCCCCCGCCAAGTCAAGTAACGCCTCCGCTCCCCCTACCATACCTCCACCACGTTTACCAGCATCAACTCCTCCGCTCAACGCCCCTCGTGCCCCACCTCCAAAATCAAGCGTCGGCTCGCATGCTGAGGCCCGCAAGGTGCCCCGGCTCTCGAGCGGCTCCACATCTATCCATCCGCCTCCACCGCCGCCGCCGCCCGTTGGTCGTACCCTTTCCGAAGACGACGAAGCTATACTGAGCCCTAGGCCCATTAGAAGCGCACGTTTGCGGGGAGCTTAGGATCCAAATTGGGCTTTACTCACACCGGCTACACGAGTGAGGACAGTAGCAGTGGGGATGCTTCCTTTTATTCCCCTACATATCCCGCTCGCCAGCGTAAACACCGGGCTTCCCGACCCGAATTGAAAGCGAGAGACGATATAACACGTTCCATCGCATCTACCGTGGCGCAGCTCGAGGAACAGAGTCGGCTATCGAATGCCTCACACTCGCCAATTGCCCCTACCAATGCCGGGCGCGACATCCAAAAACTATGGTCGGTTTTACGGGAAAAACGTCAAGATCTAATCAAGATAAGAAAAAGTATGGAGAAAGAGCGCAAAGTCTTGCAGGATATCCGCCGACGGAGGGATGATGCAGACAACAGAATGCAGTCCGCTATCCGCCAATTGTTACCAAAGCTCGGATCTTCTTTTAGGGAAGCTTTGCTGACGCTCAGGCGTTGTGGTCAGAGTATAGCACGCAGGAACGAGTCAATGAAGCTCACGAGTCTAGCATGGGCCAGCTAGAGACCGAGGTGTTACGTATGGAGATGCATTTCTTTGCGGCCCTCGCTGAAAAACGTGGCGTTTCCAGTATAGACGACGAATCATTGACTTCTAGCGATGATACTGAGAGCGTGGTTCCTGATGACCTACCCTTGGAGCTTGTGGGCATAGAGGCTGATAAACACAAAGAGGACATTCACCCACTTTACGACCAGTTCCAATCCGAAATTGGCAATCTTGGAGTCTTCCAGGAGAGCTGGGATGAGCTACAAGCTGCGAAGCAGAATATCGACTACAAACTTAGCTTCACACATCTGACCGAGAAAGTGAGGCTCACCGAAGAAGAGGAAGATCTTCTCGCCGAGTTCCCTGACGAGGAGTACCGGATAGCCCAGGACCTTCGGGAGAGCGCGGCCTTGGCTCGTCGCCTAAGGGCTTTGTGTCAGGAAAAGGGTGTTCTAGGACAGCACCTCAGTTTCAACATGACGTATCTCCTTCACAAGTTCTTTCCTTGTGACAAAGATAACCCGGAGCTCGGAGAGGACTTAGACCTCTTGGAGAAACCGGAAGACACATCCTCTACTCTCGCCCGGCCGCTGTTCCCACGCCTACTGTCCCAGTCCGCTCATCTTTTTGGTGATTTTCCAGTTCTCCCTGAGCAACAATTAGCCCGGGTTCAAGACTTACCGGAGAATGATGAGCACAAGCCTACCCTTGTGCAGATAGCACAGGAAGAAGTATTCCTCGACCGCATCTTCACCGACTGCAATTGGAAAGAACCACGCAATTTTGTAGACCGTTGGCTTTTCCATCAGCTGAGGTCTTCCTCGCATGTGGCGCTCACTGCGTTCAATACTTTCGAAGATACCGCAGACTCTATCGACTTGGTACATTGGCAGGAACGCATTCTCGACACGTGGTGGGATGCAAGTTTGCCTATAAGTCCACCTCAGGATGACTCGAGCATTGGACAAGGCGATTTATCACAACCCAACTCCACTATATATGCCCAAGAGGTTTACTCGATGGACAACGTGGTCTTACGCATGCTAAAAGCAGTATGAAGGAGTTGAGACAGTCATCTCTGTTGCTACATCATATTGTAGGCTTCGATTCAGTCTGTACCTTTTCCTCAAACTCGGAGGCGGAAATTGGCGTCACCCCGTCTCTGTTTTACCATATGCCATGGCGCATACAATTCTATAGATACCACAAATCAATTCTCGATGACTTATTCATAATCCACTATCAATGACGGATCTCAGCCTATCCTCAGTATGTTCAAGTTGTGTTGGGCCAACCCGATGCCTCACTTATGAACTACACTAGACTAAATTCAGCAGTGGATCCATGTGGGAGTGGATAATAATAATAAGCTTGATGGAATCGTCTCCGCCCAGACGACTCCACACGATGATAGGCCGCTAGTACGCACTGTGCACAGGGGTTGGTAGCGAAGTCCCCTCTACTCGAGCGACAACCTGCATCTATATCGTCACTGCATCCTGTGACCATGCGTTTCTTTGAAGCCTCTGCAACTCAAACATGTAGTTGAGCAGATATGGCACCAATCCTGCAGGTCTCAGAAGCGGTAGCTGCCTCCGCTTGCCACCCCTCACTTTGGCGAGAACTGATAGCAAGTCTTTTCGCTTGTTTTCGAGCCATCTGCTGACCTCCAACACCTCCTTCTGCTCTTTCATCGAACTGAAAACCGAGTGAGTCGCCAAAGGAAAGGTAGCGCTCTCAGATGGGATTCCCAAGCGCCGCTTTTCCTGCTTCCAACCGATAAAATAACGCCCCTTCACATTTTCACGCGAGGCTGGAGCTGGCAGTCATCTAGACATGGATAAATGGATGGATACAAGGCTCTTAATCCCCACGCATGAGCACTCCCTGACCTCCAAGGAGTGGTGGATCGGCCCACCATCGTGCAGGAGAATAGAGGGGTGCTCGCGGAAGCCCGCAGAACGCGGTTGAGGTTCCATGTAGCATTGAACGAATAGAAAGGGCAACTGGATACCGAATAAGTAGCATGGTCAGGTGTTCAGCAGTCGCCGATTTGCAAGCCCGTGGCGAGAACTTCCAATTGCCTGTTGCTGGTTGGGCGAGAAAAATTACATTTTCTTGTCGAACAACTGAAAACCAAGCTTCGCCGCAGCCATCAGGAGTGATTAATTCCACATGGGAAAATACATTGTTGCAGCCACTGAAGCCTACCAAGTCTAGCCACTCATTTTCTTTGTGATGTGGCCCTGCATGACTGTTTCTAGAAGCTTGAATAGCCGACAGGCGAGGCCTTAGGATGGGGAAATTACAACGGCCGCACACCGCCAGGAGTTTGAACTTTGTAATTTTCAGATAGGCGACACCAGATCACCGGCCTCATTAGCGATCGGCCTCGCTCACTACATGTATTAATGATAGCCATCGCCAGATCTTTGGCCATTGTAATTTCCTAGGAGAGACTGAGAGGAAGAGGATGGGCATTTCAGCCTTGATCAATTGATGCCTTACTTAACATCTTACTGCCCAAGAGCTCTTCGCTCACTTCTTCAACGTTCTCGAAGCTAGGACGGCCCACATGCTTGAGGCGACCATCTAGTGGTATCTTACGCGGGATGGGAAGCCGCTGAGATTTCATATAACGTTTTTCTGCTCGAAGAGTAGGGGAGGAAAAGCGCGCAAAGGCTGGAGAATCAGCGGGGAGGCACGACTGGACATCATCCACCTCCCCATGATGGGAAAGGGTGGGAACAGGCTTTTGATGCGCCGACATTCGGGCTTCCTCCACCCACCTCGCCACTCGAATATCGGCCCCGGCTAGTGATTTTCCGTTCGTCGCCGCCGCTCTCCTCAAAACAGGGGCGTCGCGATGTAACAAGGCCGGCCGTTCATTGCGTGTCAACGCTAACGGCTGCGGCAGCAGGAGAATGCTAGCCCTCCAGGAAGACTAGTAGTTGCCATGTTATCTATCCTACACCCTCACAACGAAGGGGTGGTTAACTGAGAGTCTCTATCGCCGGCCCCAGTTTATGGATAAATCCCTAGGCAATGTGTGAACAAGACCACCAGAGCACCCATATTGTTGGCGAAATTTTTGGGTCAGGGGAACCGTCACGCACCGCAATCGTCGTGAATGATATCGCAACACTTGTGTGCATTTTCGCAGTCGTCTTTGTATAATAACACTATGAGGCCCATCAAGGCTTGACGATTCGGGGGATTCGACCCGCGCCTACAGATCAAGGCGCCCTATTTACACAAAATGGCTACAACCAAGTACTCTATCCGTCGATTTCACGTCCAACGTAGCTTCCGGGAGGAGAGATGGAAAGGGGGAAGCGAGAAACCCGACGGTTTGAGACGACTCAAAAGCCCCTGATGAGCTTAACAATAGACCACATCCGCATCGGCTCCAGCAAAGTAAGAGACCCCCGTGTGGGTTAAGCGGGCTACGAATCCCCCGTTCAGCCCATCAGTCCGTTGGGAAACAAAAGTTGGGGCTTGAGCTCCCATTCCGCCGCCTTTCTATTTCCAGCTTCAATGGTGGGCACTCACTTTCACGTCAATACAGGCAGGCTAATATTTCCGGATATAAAGATGCAGGACAACCCTTTCCATACTCACCCTCTCGGGCCCGATACTAGAGTCGCTCATACTTCGTACAATTCCAGAATGGTTTGGTTCGCGCATACTCTTGACTTCGATACATATCCATGATAGTAGCAGTCTACGGTCCTCGCTTAGTTTCTCGAGAAGCGCTTTGGGTAGCGGGGCCGGACAAACATTGTCCTGGTTTATGGTTTATAGAAAACACCGTGGCTTGCCTCCATGTCTCTCGGTGGTTTGCCGAGCCTGTTCCCCAGATTGCATACGATCTTTCAGAATGTTCTTTTCAAAGCGTATTCTACTTAACCTCGTTATAGTTCAACTCTGGCGATCATTGTTTTGAGGGGTCCCATACGAGAAAAAGAACAAAGAACTGTGCTTCGGAAGATAGAGTGGAACCCTGGCGACAACAGCTCTGGGCATCTGCCGCATGAAAACTGTCCGAATGCCAGACCCATCTCTGTATATATATTGACCCATGAAAGATACTGTCGAGTCCTCGACCCCGCAGGTCTTCCGTACACACACACACACACACACACACACACAAATACAATGTTATAGCGTCATGGCGGCTTCCGCAACACCTACAGCCTTAAAAGCTTTCTTATTCGTCCAACGTATTTCGACGTCATGAGCCCACTCCATATATCTCCCCCAACCTGAAACAGAAAAGGCCAGTTAGAATACCTCATTCATGGGTTAGGTGTATCGATAATCGGGGATACCGTCACTTACTCCAATACGCAAACTTCCGTCCCAGGTACTTGCCCGCGAAAGGTATTAATATCATGGTGAGTAGCATCTGAAGTTGCTCTAAACTCCTCTCCCACTCCTCCTGAGCGTCATCATCCTCAGAATCTAGGGCGCTGCTTGATATTGAGGGCAAGCTATCGATCTCGTCCTTTTCGGAAGGGGAAGGGTCATGAATGATGTATGATTCGGAGGCCATCTTGCAGGTATGAGAAAGTGAGTCGGAGCTACGAGTCGATCGCGTGGTCTAAAGATGTGGAAGACCGGTGAGGGGCGGAGGGCCTGAGGGAGGCTACGTGCTCGTAGGGGCTGCTTGGCTTGGTGCTCAGATCCCTAGGATCCAGTCGTCACTGGAGGGCCTTTCGAAGATAGAGCTCGAGGAACGGTAGGCGCCGGTCGATAGGATTCAGGAACCCGCCGAGCCCGAAGCTAGAAATGCAAATCACGCGTGGAGCGTTATAAGCGTGGGAGGCAATGCTGCTTGTCCGAGGTGAGTCGAACGAGAGCTTCAATCAATTAAGTGACGTCGAAACAAATCGGACAGGGCCCCCAGCAACATGATGCATTACATAATACCGAACTTTGTCAGAGACCGCCGCCACGTTGTGGCGTTAGAGATGATAAATGTGGCGGGAAATAATACAGACATGCGGCGATGAGTCAAATACAAATCCTCAAAAGACCATTCGAACACCTTTTACTATAAGGATAGCAAGCTCCAGGTATGAAGGCACTCTTATCACTTTTCAGAGTGAGTTATTGGTTTGCTTGAGGCTCTGCCAACGTTGAACACATGGGTGGCTCCAATAATACGTACTTGGTCCCGTCTCGTGGGTCAGTGCAGTCACCTGACTTGGTGGATGGGCGTAGGCCCGCCACGACGAAATGGGTCTCCAGGTTTCGATCCCTCGATTGGGGCGTGCCAGAAGGTCTTGGAACATGTTGTATTCTTCTTCTCCAGTCCTGCTAACGACCGTCCTTGTCACAAGTCAAGACTAGGAAGGCTAGAGGAAATCTCCGTGTTTAAATAGTAACGCAACACCGATCATCGACGGATCATTTTGGCTATCCCCAGGAACAGACCACTCAAACACATTTCACGCCTCACTCTACCCTCAGCATCACTAAATACCCCGCGTGCCCACTTCACAGTACCCCTCACCTCGCACTTGATTACTGTATTCTGTCTTTCGCCATCTGTGCTGCGACGAGCAAAGTCGCACTCACAGCACCACCCGATAGTCGTCCCTTCCCAAGTTTTGTTCGAAAAAGGCCGCACTCCAACGTTCCCAGGGCTTCTTAGCGGTGTCACAAGAAGTCCGGCCTATACCGACCCCGAGATCGCTCCTGCTCATCCACGCTTGCCATAGTATTCCCATCGCTTGCTGAGCAGAGTCTACGATGAGTTCAGTGGTATGTCTTTTTCAACTTTCATAGCCAATGGAATATTTGTGTCATGTTGTTTCCCCTTCTTTTCGTCCAATTCTTTTCCTTTCTTTTGGGGCGGACCAAGCTGGGCCGCATGCCTTAATGTGGTGAACCCTTTTGAACAGACACTACACAAGTCGAGCAAAGTCCCTCGCGAGATGCTGCGGGCCACCTAGTCTCCCTTCTTCCATTCCACACTTCACCGTGCCTTCCCACTGCTGCCATGCTATATTGTGTGGTCCTCAGGTCCGTTCGAATGGATCCTTGCATCAACTATCAATTTCTTCTCCCCTATCGCGTCCGTCCCCTACCGTGAGCAGGGAGGTTCCTCAAACTAGTTCCAACCGCCAAATGGACGCGGGCTAGTCTACGGTGCTCACCCCCGACCGAACCTTGTTCTTCCCAGCTTGCATCCGTGGCAGTGGTACTCAGAGGCCCTTCACGCTATTTTGCCCCTCCACAATTTTTGATGATTTAATCCATTGAACATTGCACCCCGCCGTCGACCAACCAAATCCCTCTTCGTCCTTCTGATCCTCGCCCCCCACCACCGCTTCCAGGACTAGGGGAAGTCCACAGAATTCCACTGTGTTGAGTCACCTTGCTGCGACACAAAATTCCCACCGGGAAATTCCTTGCACTTGACCTTCGCATGCTTCCCACATTTCCATCAACACGACACCCACAACAGACCACGACGATTCAATCTTAGGGAGCCTGAGATTTCTGAAACAGCTAATTAACATCTTATCGTCTCGAATAGGAGACCCCACAGCCCACCGAACGCAAATCCCGAAAATCGGTCACTTTCACGAGAGAGCAATTAGTTGTCGACCCCGACGGATCTGTGACCCTGGTCAACGCGACCGACAATTCTAAAGAAACGGCCATGTCGCACACACCCCGCACCCCGCCTCTCTCGGCGGCGCTCGAGTCATTTTCCGACTCGGCCAAGCCTGAGGATGATGCTGCTGCTGCCCCGGCCAACGATGACGCCCCTGAGGATGGCGGCCTCGACCTCTCCCTACTGAAGAAGAAGAAGAAGAAGCCCAAGAAGGCTGATGAGGGCGAAGAGGAGGCCGCCGCTGATGATGGTGGCCTCGACCTCTCAATGAAGAAGAAGAAGAAGAAGAAGGCCAAGGAAGGTGACGAGGACGAGTTTGCCCAGAAGCTCAAGGCCCTCGATATCGAAGGCAAGGAGGATGGTGCAGCTGAGGCCAGCACTGCGGAGACCACATCGGCCCAGGAAGGGGATATGGAAATCGGAACGGGAATCTGGGCCCACGATGACACTCGGATCATCACCTACAACCCTCTCCTCAAGCGCTTCTTCGCCCTCCTCTCCCAGAAGAACCCCGACCATGCCCTCAGCGGCACCAAGAGCTACAAGATTCCCCGCCCCAATGCATGCGTGAAGGCAACAAGAAGACAATCTTTGCCAACATCGCCGAAATTTGCAAGCGGATGAAGCGAACCGACGAGCATGTGACCGCCTACTTGTTCGCCGAGTTGGGAACCAGTGGTTCAGTCGACGGCAACAGGCGCCTCGTCATCAAGGGACGTTTCCAGCAGAAGCAGATCGAGAACGTGCTAAGGAAATATATCAGTGAGTCTTTGTCCTTCACGCACATACTACACCCTGACCCACCACAACACGTTGCTAGAATACTTGTTAACCATTCTCATTCGTAATAGTCGAGTATGTCACTTGCAAGACCTGCAAGTCGCCCGACACCGAGCTCAGCAAAGGAGAAAACCGTCTTTACTTTATCACGTGCAATTCTTGCGGATCAAGGCGCAGTGTCACTGCTATCAAGACTGGTTTCTCGGCCCAAGTTGGAAAGAGGAAGAAGCTCCCGTAAACAGCTCGCGCAGTTCTTTATCGCATCCCGCCGCCTGTGGGTATCGTCATAGAACCGGCCGGGGGCGGCCAACGCAATTCCCATGGCCTCTGGAAATGCTTGCTCTCCAGAAATCCTTCTTGGTTGTGCCGTATGAGTGCCTCATCACGCGCTCACGAGGTTGGACTGAAATGATGTTACGATTTAGCTGACGTTTGAAACACTCAAAAGGGCTTATGCAGGAGAAGTATCTTCCGACTTCCTTGATCAGAACCTTTTCATGAGCGACACCCGAGTGAGAGATTATAAAAGCGTCTAGGGAATCATGGCATTGATTCCTTAACCTAGTTCTCTCCCACTCTTTTAATCCCTCCTTGTGTACCATTTCTCGTCAAACAGGTACCTACCGAGGCCTTAACTGTCGCTTGTTGCCAAGAGAGCTGGGTTACATGTCGTTTAGTTCCGTTAGTTTTCTTTTGAAAAGTCAGGTAGATAGCATTGAAGGCGTCGTGGCCTGGGTAGAGCACAAAAATTGAGACGTTAATGATAAAATTAAAATTAAAACCCAAGCGCCTTCAGGGAATCCTTTCTCTATAATAGTAGGTTGTGAGCGATGCTTCGCCAACCATTCTTTCATATCGAACTCGCATTACTGCCACTGCAAGCCATGTGGGAACATTTAGTCGCAGGGAGCCAGCCAACCCTTCCTTATCTGCACTTGCACTTCACCTGATGCAACGGCCTATCCCGGCCGTTCCTTACTCCACACCCCACCTTTTTTCAAGCGCTTCCCCTTGTTGTAGTCCGCCAAACCGCCAAAGCTCGGGAAAACGCAGGCCGTTCAAGAGTCGCCAACGGCAAGGTTCCGTGCTCCGTGTGTGTTGCTATCAAGCCAGGAAAAATGACTGGCCTCACCCTCCAAGACGGCCAGGCCGACCTTCCGTCTCCCACTTCCACATCCTCGTACTGGCATCGGTCCCCCTCTCAGACACTCCTGGGGCATCGCACGACGGAAAGGCTACCCGAGACCGTGGATGTGGTGGTTATCGGCTCCGGAATTACGGGGGCGTTTGCGGCGCGGGAGTTGGTGGAGCGGAAGGGGCGGCAAGTGCTCATGCTCGAGGCGCGAGAGGTCGCGTGGGGTGCAACCGGCCGGGTAAGTCCATTCCTCTGCAGCTGCCTTCCATTTCTCCCCCACTCTTGTTCCTTCTTTCCCCTCCCTGTCTTTTGGAAAGACGGAAGATGGCCTCACGATTGCTTCTGGTAAAGGATATCTTGCTGAGGGGTGGTGCACGGTGGTGAGCGGCTAGATGATGGCCTAGTTCGAAAGAGAGGTCGCTTGGCACCGTGGTTCGCTAACATGGAATCCTAGAACGGCGGCCACTGTCAGCCGTTCGTGTACGGCTCCCAGCCGCACGTGGCTGCTTTTGAGCTTCGCAACTACGCCTTCCTCAAGCAGCTCGTAGAGGACAACCAGATTCCGTGCGACTGGGTTACCACGACGGGCGTTCATGGGCTGTACACCGCCGACCTCGTCGAGATAGCCCGGAGGAACCTGCAGAGGCTGGCAGAATTGGCTCCGCAGCTCGCCGCGCAGGTCAGCCTCGTCACGTCGGACGGGGAGCCGAGCTCTCGCGGGGCGCCGTCCTTAAGAGACCTCGGGCTTTCGGGTGCCAAGGGTGCCGTCGTTCAAAGGGCCGCCGCGTCTCTGTGGCCCTACCGCCTCGTGGCGTGGGTCATTGAGGGTCTGATTGCCAACTACGACAGCGCCGCGTTTAATCTGCAGACGTGCACGCCGGCGCTTGATATTCAGCGATTCGGTTCCTCGTGGATAGTCCACACCCCGCGGGGCCAGGTCGCCGCATCGGCTGTCCTGGTGGCCTGCAACGGCTACGTCTCCCGCGTCCTCCCCGACTTCACCGGCCTTGTCGTGCCGGTGCGCGGTCAGGTCGCCGCCCTATCACCGGGGAGCCGCGTAGGCCCTGGCGCCTTGGATCACACGTACGTCTTCCTCGCCGCTAGCCAAGGGCCGGATCGGCCCGCCATGGATGACTACCTAGTCCAGGCCGACGGAGGTGGGAGGGAGTTGGTGTTCGGCGGCGGCCGCATGCGAGGATCCGACAAGGGCTGGGCCATTTCTCGGGACGATACGCTAGATCCCGTGGTGTCCCAGCACCTACGGACAAACCTACGCCATGTTCTTTCCTCGCCCGCTACAGGCTCGTCTAACCCAGACCTTCCACAGGAGGACACAGGTCTCATGCCTGCGCCCTTTGAATGGACGGGTATCATGGGCTACTCTGTCGACGGACTGCCATGGGTCGGCCAAGTCCCCTCGACCCTCGGAGGGTGACGGGCTCTGGGTATGCGGCGGATACACCGGCCATGGTATGCCCGCTGCCTCCTTGTCCGCCGTTGCCGTCGTGGCTATGATGTGTGGAGCTAAGAGTGAGGATGTTGACTTACCGCCCGAGTTCCACATCTCAGAGGCGAGGATCGCGAGGGCTCGCCAGAGCCGTGCCGTAGGCTTGGAGGCACCAGAAGAGCTCATCGCTCTGATTTAATTCGCTAGGAAAACACAAGTATGGTTTCCACACATGTATACCTCTATACAAGCTACCAATAGACGTGGCTGCAGGCAAGCATCGTACAAGACCTGGCAACGAGATTGATAAAAAGAGCGATTTACCTCGGTAGACGCCCATCGTATTATGCTAAGGGACTGGCTATCATGCCTATAAAACAATACAAGGCCCATAAATTGTACGCCATCAAACGTTACTCCTCCAAAATGATGATTCTCCTTCCATAAACCAACCTCAACAGAGCGATCAAATTTCCTTTCTTTTTAGCAAAAGGAAACCCTGTTTCCTCTTTCCCCTCGTAACGTGACAGCTTCGTCTGTCCAGGTCCTCTCATTCCTTTTAAATACAACCTGTTCGATAAATCCGCGGGGTCATCTCTATCAACCCAGTAAGCTAGGTGTGCCTGTGTCATCTTCGCTCATGTAGGAGGCCATAGGCAGGCCGAGGAGCTGAGGGGTACTGGGAAATAAGGCCAAATCAAGTAGGCATGTGCACTTCTATAACAGTAGTTGATGGCCAGCATCCTTGACGCAACAAGAACGGCAAAGGCCGGCTTTCGAAAAGAAGAGGAAAAAAAAAAAAAGGGGCGGGCCGGGGGGGTTGTCGTTGGTGGGTAGGTATGGGGATCATGAGCTAGGCGCATCCTAATCAGCTTCAGCTAGTTGCATAATCAAACGAGCCGCCATATCTAGGAACGGGAAAGGGCTCATGATTTCCTTCTCGTCAAGTAGTATCCCGTCATGGGTTTCATATCCCGAGCACTTGAAGTCAACCAAGTAGACGCCCGGTTCCATCTCATAGATCTGGATATCAAGGTGCATAGCGACAAATGCCCTAACATCCCGCGCTCCGTCTTGGTTATCCAGCCGGGAGAAAGAGCCCTTGCCAAGACCTACCAAGGCTGTTAGATGATGATTCCTAAATTAAAAGGACTGTGGTAAGACTCACTGTTAGACTCCCAGCGCACTTTGATTCTCCATGGATCGGCTGGTAGCTTGTATCGAGGCGAAGGGTCCACGCTACTCGAGGAATGATTGCATCTCCGCAACGGAGCGCCACTATAGTCATCGGCAAAGCTGCCATTCGCGCTCTCAAGACCCTCGTCATCGCCATGGTCCTCGCAGTCTTGTCCATGTACCTTGTCATAGTCCTCGTCCGGGAGATACGTAGCGCCGAGCTTATTGAGTGCTTTATGGATGCAAAGCAGAGCTTCCCACGGCGCATTACGTGATCGAATACCGAACTGCCACCGCACCGGCTTGGACTTTTGGGAGGGTTCACAGGGGTGAGGCTGTGAGGTCGTCTACTGGTGTCATCGAGACGAATTTGACTGTTTCTAGAATGTGGATTGAGACGCCGTGCGGTCTCCTCTTTGGAATGTTCCGGGCGGGCTCTCGACGGGTCCTCATGTTGGTCGGGGGTGCCGGGAGTCTTCTATCCCCGACTTCGCCCGCTCGATGAAGTCCTTATGATATGCCGGTAAACTGCTGGGTAAGATACCGACTTTGCTGGTGTAAGGACGGGGTGTTGGAACGGACGCAGTCGAGCGGGCGGATGACATAGATGGCATTGGGCTTGTTGCAGCCTCCGACGGGGCGCTTAGAGGCGCTATTCCTTCTACGTGAGGGTTCAAGTGTGTCAGAAATGCCCAATCCATGGCATGCAACTAGATGGCTATGAAGCAGAGTATGAGCAGACTTACGATTCACTTCCATTAGCTTGTTTTCGCGGAAGATCAAGTAGGCGTCCTTGATAGTTGAGGGCTCTTCGGACTCGAGGGCCTCTTGGACATCCTTCTTTCCGTAACCCATGGTTTTGCTAATCTTCTCCGTAACTTCTTCGTGAAGCTTCTCTTGGACCTTGGGGGAGCGCCAGGCGCAATATCGCTCTTCTTGATAGCCTTATTAGGGTCAACACCAGTGTTGAGAAATTCTTCAGCTGTGCCCTGAAGATAAGGCGGGAGGTCCGTCATGAACCAAGGGTCATCCTTGATATCCTCAATGGTAACACGCTGAACAGGGTTCACGACGAGCATCTTCTTGATGAGATTGACAGCGCCGGTCGGCATCCATTGAGGTATGGTGTAAGCGCCTTTCGCGATCTTCGCGAACAAGCTAGGGATATGGTCGTCATCGAAAGGGAGCCTCCCCGCTAGCAATACGTAAAGGATAACACCGCAGCTCCAGACGTCGACTTCGGGGCCGGCGTAAAGTTTGCCGCCAATGACCTCAGGGGCGGCGTAGTTAGGACTGCCACAACTCGTTTTAAGAAAGTTCCCGTCAGTCATGATATTGCTGAGACCGAAATCGGCGATCTTTACGTTGAGGTTATCGTCGAGAAGTAGGTTCTCCGGCTTCAAGTCTCGGTGGACAATCTTGTGGCGATGGCAGTATTCGACGGCGCATATCATCTGCTGGAAGAACCGCCGGGCCTCGGCTTCTTTCATCCGACCGTTTTGGACAATGTAATCGAACAGCTCGCCGCCGGCGTACTCAAGAACCATGATAATTTCCGCTGGCGTCTTGATGACGGTATATCTAAGAGCGAGGGTGACTCGGTTAGTAAACGGTGGCACGACTAGGCACGAGACGCCAAATCACAAGTATAGGGATGGAGGGGGCAGGCTATATCGTACAGTTTAATGATGTGGGGTGTCGAAGAAGCTGGAGATATTCGATCTCTCTCTCGACGCGGCCAGCCATATCCCTACTAATGAGCTTCTTCCGTGCAATAATCTTGAGAGCAACGGGCTGATTGGTGCTATGGTGAATAGCAAGCTTCACCTTTCCAAACGAGCCCTCTCCAAGAGTTTTAAGGACTTTGTAGGCGCCGATGCGTTGTTCAGTCTTGATCTTTTCTCGCAGCGGACCCCTCGGGCTGTCGACGCCCCTTGCTGGTGCGAGTACACTCCCATCATCCTGCCCTTGGGACTGGCCGTTTCCGGTTGTTTTTCGGCGGCCCTGAGACGAGAGCGACATAGTCAACTCTTCGTCCTCGAATCCTCGTGAGGCCATGGTTGTGATGTGAGGGATATCGACAACGACGGCGGCTGTGGGTGAATTTGGGCGTTGGGTTGGAAAGATGGAATGCTGCCCCTCGAAAAAGGGCTTTGAGGCTGACAAGTCACCAAGCATTTGGTGGAGGGAGGGGAATAGGATTGATCCGAGGGGAAGGGAGAGGGCGGGGACTGTGGGCCCCAGCTTCCCACTGTGCAATACTGCGTTGATCGCACAAGAGCCCAAACTCCAACCCAGTGATGATACACTCTAGAAGCTTTTAGGTCTATTCCATTCCTAGGATATAGCGAGCTAGAGCCCTCTGAGCATGCGCCCTCTATTGATGATCCAAAATTTGTTTCGTTGTGCGCATCAATGTCATTGATGCATGAGAAATTGCTGACTGGATACCACCCACCAAGTCGCCAGACGAAGATTCGCCTGCGTGAGATACGCTCCAGGGTCATCACTACTAGACATCCACTATAAATCCACTGACAGAGATCGCAAACACAGCTGCGAAGAACAAATTCGTTTGACAGATGGCTAGCTAATTTAATTTCCCAATCTTGGCTGCTACCCTCATCACCGATGACGGATAAACCACCCCCAGGCTCCAGACATGAAACTAATTCGAGCGTGGGCTTGGGAGTTTGTGTCTCTATTTTGGCTTCCCTCACAACCTTGAACTCAATGACCCTTATTCCCCCACCTGGCGCTCGGCCTTGAGAGGATCCTGGAGGTGGTCCCACCCCACCCATGACACGTGACTAAATGATCGTGGCACCTTTCACCGCCTTTGTATTGCCAGATAGTGCAGTGTGAGAGGGCCATTCGAGCAGATGACGCTTTTGAACTTCTTTTCCTTCTCTGCCTCATACTTACCTTGTCCCGTGCTCGCCGAGCTCAAGAATTCGGTAGTATGGTGAGGATGGCCTGCATTGCACAACGCTGAGTTGTCATTCTCGATTGCCCTCCGGGGCTGTCGAGGGCGCGATTTTCTATAGCCTCCCTCTTTTCATCGTCTTGCTGCCCGGAGTGGTTGCCCGAAGAAGAGAAATATTTCAAGATCCTCAATAGACGAGCGATGACCACATGTCCTGTGAAAGGGCATCAAACAGCCTGAAGCCAAGCAACGAGCTTCGCCGCAGTATGAACGCGACCAAAGCATGGAAGAAGCTCTGTTGAAAAAGAAGCGCGCCGTTGACTAATACACGGAATGAGCACAGGAGAAAGGAGGGGGTTTAGACGGCCTCCCTCATCTACGTCATCATGAGATACCCGTTGTATGCACTGTCGTCAATGACATCGGCTTACTCCCAAACGCGTTTTTCGCCCCTGCGTTTTATGTATGCCCAACTTTTATAGGCTTTTTAGGGAAAATCGGGGGCGTTCGACAATATGAGCTCACAGCCATTACCAGAATGTCTACTGGTGTGAAACCAGACACAACTACCGGTTCCAATTGACGACACTGGAGGGTATGATTCGGTGGTTGAACCGTGGCCCCCTCCCTCCCGAGATGCATAGAGTCCAAACCCAGGGTTCCCAGGATTCAAAACTCTCATGATATCAGCATGATCAGATATCTTTACGCGTCCCAGATCATCGTATTTCTCCTAATTCACGATGCACAAGGTCACTTTACCGGCATTGAAGGTACACTACTTGTAAGCAACTTTATGCGATTTCCTCGTGGCAGTTTTGGCCAGGGTGGGATTCAGTCAATCACTTGCGAAAAATCCGCTCTACCGTGACTGCTGCAAACCTTTCAAGGTTCTGCCATGCTCCTCCAGCACTTTCAAAGGCCAATTCCCAACCCAGACCTCTTCGCTGTTGTGTAAGCACAAACCTCGGAAGATGCGTCTATGAGATTAAGCACCACAGCGTGGCGTTTAGCTGGGTCATGACATCTACATGTGGCACCACTAGGCTGTGCGATGAGCGTCGAACGAGAACGAGGTCACGCAAGCACACCGCCATGCTGAGGTATTCACCGTCGAGTTCGCTATCTTCATGCGGGCTTGCAGAAGGCTGGGGCCTCGACGCTGTTTGCGGAGAGCCTCACCAGTCGGAGCCAAACCCCCTGCGGCGTCAGAAATCAACGTCGAGCTGACGTTGCATTTGAAGCTGCTTGGTGAGTAATACTAATAGTAGGTCGTTCAGATCCACAATAGCATAGCTGGCTATTACCTCGGTGGCGTGGCGGGGAAAGGAGAATCCAGCTGGGGAAGATAAGCGCGCCGAGGTCAACTGACATGAACTGACTCTTGTCGAGGCCTGAGTCAGGAGAGGCTGCACCTTTTGCACCTTTATTTCAGCAAAGAGGTGGTCAAGTAGAATATAGGACGCCCTTATCGTGGGAGGCAAATTGGACCGTTAATCAAAGGTCACTAAGCCCTACAGTGCTCCTAGTGTCAATAATTGCTACGAAGTAGATAGCCTTCAGCCAGCCTCGAGACACGAAAAGAGCCAGCGAGTCTTCTGGGGCGGCACTGCGGCGCAAGGCCCACATCAAGCACGCATAGAATCGACGTCAAGGCGTTATCACGGCTCGTTATCGATGTAAAGAAGAACGCCACACCAGAGGATACCGCTCCGGTAGCATCTTCGATCGGCTTCCAGGAATTATGTTCTCGAAGGAAGAGTCACTGATAGATATCGTAGCCAATGATGGAGTGCTCAGCAATGCTCCGTGTAATAATACTGCAAGCCCCTCTTTGATCAGATAGGAACGGCAGTACTCGTTACAAAAGTGCCCATTCAATTTCTTCAGACAAACCGATGTTCCGTGATTTGTCGAAGGGAGCATACGCCGCAATACGCCCCTGTTGGTTTAATGGCTAGCCGAATGACAGGACCCTGCTCTTGCTCTGCGTCCTTCCTGACGAAGCAGACGTAATCGCTGATGTCGTGGTTACAACTTTGGGGGCAAGAGCACAGGCTGGTGAAATATTGGTCGAGTTGATTAGAGCGCTCAGGGGCGATTCCAGGAGTTGCACTAGAGAGGGCACCAACACGTTGAGGTACTTTTCCTTGGCGGGTTGGCTGCAATTTGCCGGGAGAGGAGGGGGAAAATACATCTTGGATGGATCCAGATGGATCAACTTGGCGAAGCTCTGATTTAGCGTCATTTGTTCGATCCATTGCTACAAGTATTATTATTGATGATTCCGAAATTGGCCACTGGAAGCCACCCCGTTCCACACCCCCTTGGCAAGAACCGCGCCGCTTGCACCTCCTGGTAAGGTTGTACTACTCATGGCTCAGCGGTTCCCATGCGGGTTAGGAACTTTGATTGCTCGGTTCGTGCCCCTCCCCTTTCAACTAAGATTGCCCATCTCACCAATGGAAAAGGACTGGGGTGGGCTACTGGTCAAGACGACCATTCCCAGTCTTGGATTCACTCGACTGGGTGTCGAGGTGTGTGTATGTACCCCTTTGCTAGAGCGAAAGTACCTTCAATAGCTTGTTGCTGTGGCCGCTCTCCCCTTTGAATGTACTGGGATGCCACGGCGCAGGATCGTTTGTTCCTTTTCAGTCGCTTGCAGAACATGAAAGTGGGTTCAGTTGGAATCAGATTAGGTTGAATTGATTAGGGAGAGGGGAGGACAAGAATACCTCGATCCATTGAACCAATACATCCATTGATCCATTGATACAGTCCTCTCAGATGTTGACGTTATTATATACCCAGCTTCATCAACCCTCCTTTCCCATTCCCTCCTTCCTGCCCCTTCATACAATGAGTATTCTTATTTCCTCCTCTTCTTCTCATTCCTATCTTTTTATCACCGACCCAACCATCCCCCGCCCACCGCCTTAAATCTTGGAAGCATATCATCAATCTTGGAACCGCCTCTCCGAGCCAGTTACACTCTGACGTCCCCGCCTGCATACAATCTCATGCACCAATATTCCACTAGAAACCGATAACCAAGTACGCGCGCCGCCGATAAGTTTTTCTCGTCTCCGCCGTTGCTCCCCGCTTCGCATTGAACAGCGTGCAGAACTGTGCCATCGGCGACGCGAAGCTTCCCAGAGCCAACATTGAGCCATACAACTTGTTTGGCACCGGCCCCAAACTCAGACAGCACCTCCATCTCTCATCCACCTTGGGGCAGTCAGCCTGACGTCCTGCAGTCCTCGAGCGATATCCAAGAATCGAAACCCACACGAGGTCCGACCCTTGTCGCTGCATGCGCGATCCGCATGGTGCAAGAGCTTCTACTGCAAGTCCACGCCGCGAAAGCCACCTTTTGGCAAAGCAAAAACTTGAAAGCGGACCTTTTTCAGCAGGACTTTTATCCGCCATCCAACAAACGCATCCTCTTTAGTGAAACCTTGTCAAGGTCTCTCTGGCCGATATTACGTCTCTCTTCTAATAGACGTTGCCTCCATTACATATAGCTAGTGTAGCCCCATGCTCGGAGCCAATTTCGTCGGGAGTCTCTCATCATCAGCACCCTTGTCATTCAGTCGACCGCACCTAATAACCAAAACCCCCAATCAACCATCCATCCCCCTTTGCCTTGACATAGCATCCCCACAGGCCGCTCATCTCCCTCACCTCTGCACGATCCACCATCGGCCAACATCATCCCCCTCCCCATAGGACATCAAAACAGAAGAAGAACAAAACGCACAATGGGCTTAATATCAGAAGTTGGTATCCACACGGTGGACTACCAGAATATGGCGTATGAAGAATATGTCCGCCTCAACAACCAGCATGAACGGATACGGGAGAGCTTGGACCTAATCCGAGCCAGCTCCCCGTTTAGCGATTCAACTACGACCTCGCCATCTCTTTCTCCCACTAGAGGCGCCGGCCGTCAACGGTTTGCCTCTCCACCCGTTAGCCGCCGCGATAATCGAACCCTCGAGACGATTCTCGACGAAACCACGCTTTGCGAAATCGCTACGCAAGAGCAACAACTTCTCGATGTTAACGAGGCAATCAAGAGGGCGTTAACAGAACTCCTCAACTGCGACCTCGTCCGCGCTGATAAGCCTTTTCGCACCTGGGTGCAGGGTCGCCTGATGCAAACGGAGAAAGAGCTCAGGTCCAGGCGGCGTAGGAGAGGCGTATATTAGGTGCTAGGCGCACTTGCACAGGAGAGTACATGAAATCGCCAAAAGTCGAAAAAGCGAAAGAGGGGCATATATCCTAACGTTGTGTCAATTGTTCTAAACATATACCACTGGGCTGCATCATGATCATGTTCAACAACGTGGTCGGGGCACGGAGTTCTTTCTTTTTATTTTCTTTTCATGATGCTTCTTTTATTCGGAAATTCGCACAGGAATAAGGCGGGTTGGCTCTACCAGGCGTCCAATAATTTTATTCATTCTTGATATCATATTACTACCTTACAATTCTTATATTTATATTTACATTATATTATATAGATTTTTCCATCAAGTCATGGTGGCTCTCTTCCTCAGATACAAGTATTATAGCAATGTGCTCGGCGAAACGTAGAACCCGGGGATATGGGCCTGCATCGTCACTCCTCGCCGAATCCTCCTCCTTTTTATGTGCTAATAACAAATTCCTGAAATGGGAAGAAGCTGCTGAAAGCATTGAGGGCTGTAATTGCTAGTCCCTCGCCCAGTCTCAAAAAGCGATGGTACATGTACTGTTCGTAACTATCCTACAACATCCGAGTCGTAATCCCACGATCCATTAGGACTATGTACTGCATAGACGTCGAAGTGCTGGGCTACGAGTACTTTTAAGGGATCATGCACCACTCCGTCTTGCGAGTGTGTACCTCGTACACACCACACTTTACATGTATCATTGGATGGGCATATCTCGCCAAATCACACATACCTACCCACCTCCTACACACTCCAACGTAACTAGCACAAAATTACAGGTGATTTTGGCACGAGGTAGCCGGCTAGTTTGGTCTCATCGACTCTGGTACTTGCAGAAAACTGAGCGCACACAGCAGTGGGAATGGCACATCAGAGCTATGTCGTGCAAACAGCACCTGCAGGCGCAGTTGAGGTGGGGACTCTGTGCAAGAAATGCAAAAGGATCGGGCAAGCGACCTCCCTGCCTACCTACGACCATCACAAGAGGTGAAAGGGTTGGGCAGCCATTTATTTTCGCTCTCGTCTGGTCTGTATGCATGCAATCGGGATAATGGCACGGCGGAGAGACATCCAGTAATGCAAATGCGGGGAGGAACTGAGTTCCTCTCCGAGGGGCAGACTTAGCCAAGCTGGGAAGCTCAGGACAACCCACCTGGCCCTCAAGTCACATCCCGTTGGGTAGGCCCTCTCGTGATCGGCGGTGCAGGTCCGTTCTCCCCTTCTTTTCAGGTGGCTACGGCGTGTCTGACCTGTATGTAGTACGAGCATCGTAACATTTTGGGTTGGGGAGGAGCAAAATGTTGGGGAAACACAACGCGGACATGGAGAGCTGATAGACAAAGACTCAGGCGATGGGCCAACAGCTTGAGGACTGGAATCACGCGGGCTAAGCAGCCTGCCACCAGTCTTTTTCTTTCTCCTTTTTTTGCTTTTGTGTCTCTGCAACTGTGTGGGGAGGTTTGGCATGTAAGGGTGAAACTAGTCGCAGTAGCTCCTTTTTCAGGTGTTCTCACTGTTGTTATGTCTTGCCTTTTGACGATGCCATGAGTTTCTTGCCCTCTTGACTTTGCTGGAACTGCTGTGTAAGTCCATGCTACCTCGTTGCGGACAGCCTCGATACGGCCCGTTCATCAATCCCCGCCACTCACGTTCATTTCTTTCATTGCGCGTTGGTGTTGCGCTTGCTGCTGCAGGCCGAGTCTACACTTGGTATATGACCGTCGTGGCTGGTATACTGGCGACATGCAGATTGCTTCTTGGGGCAGTCTCATCCGAATATCCGGATTGGAGGGTGGGTTTACAAGTATTCGAACGGGAACACCGAAGGATACTGCAAGGCTCACCATAGTACCTTCCAGCGTGCTGCTATGGGCTCTTCTCAGTTCCAGAAGCGCGGATTTTTTTCTTTGGGACCCTAATGGCCGTTCCCCAAACGTTTGATAACTCGGCTGTCATCGCGATCATGTTACCATCCCAGACTCGAATGGTGGAATCTCGCGATAGCTCGGCTCTCAGCTTACTAATGCCGTCAGAGGTGCATCGATAAGCCAGCCAGGTCCAGCATCGTGCAATTAATAATCTCAAATGGGGTCAAGAATGGATCCTCAAGCTTCGTAGGTTGTGATGTTACTGGAGACGCCGGCAACTTGTTGGTTTGGGGTAGTCCCTTTGCCCCGCCCCTGAACCTCCCCGGCTACGTTTGTCTTCCCTTCCCTTCCCTTTCCCTTCGTCCAGCACGGCAAACACACTGGCAAGCTCCATCTTCTGCCATTGATACACCCATAAAATCGACACTCGGAGACGATTGTTTCGGGAAAGGGAAAAGCAATGACGGAATTCAAGCCTTCGCGCATCCTCATATTTGGTGCCACCGGCCAGATCGGGGCCTTCATCACTGAGGCGATCCTGTCGGCAAACCCCGCGTTCCAGCACGTCGCTATTTTCACCAGCGAAAATACCGCTCGAACTAAGCCTGATTTGCTGCGCGGTTGGACGGAACGTGGTGTGTCTATTATCACCGGCGACGTGGCCGACAAAGGCCAGGTCCTCGCCGCATACAAGGGCATCGATACCGTTGTCTCGGCGGTCGGCCGCAACGTCCTCGACCACCAAACAGACCTGCTCCGTTGGGCTGACGAGCAAGAGAATGGCAGTGTGCAATGGTTCCTCCCTTCCGAGTATGGCACGGATATTGAGTATGGGCCCAAGAGCGCTACTGAGAAACCCCACCAACTCAAGCTCAAAGTGAGGAAGTTTGCTCGAGAGGCGCTGAAGAGGGTGAAATGTACGTACGTGGTAACGGGACCGTACATAGACATGTACTTCACGTTATTTGGGGCTGCAGACAAGGTCGGTGGTTATGACGTGCAAAACAAGAGGGCCGTGCTCGTCGAGGATGGCAATGGCAAGGTGGGGTTCACCTCAATGCGGGAGTAAGTCACACCACACTGTTTCCTCAAAACCACGCTTCTCCGCGCGTTTTCCTGCCCTCTCCAGCCAATACGGCTCTGAAATGCGAAGTTTCAACGGAGTCAACCTGCTGACTTTGTGCTTCCCTTCTTATCAGCGTCGGAAAGGGTGTGGTCGCCGCCCTCCAACACCCCGAGGCTTCGTTTGACCGAGTCATCAAGATCCAGTCCTTCGTTGTTACTCCCGAGGAAATCTTGACCGAGTTTGAAAAGCAGACTGGCGGTCAGCCATGGACGGTCGAGTACACACCTCTCGATGATTTGAGGAGGCTTGAGGATGATGCTTGGAGCCAAGGAAAAGGATGGTCGACGCTGGCAACCCTGAGGAGGATATGGGCTGAAGGAGGCACCTTGTATGAACGTACCGACAATGAGGCCATTGGTCTACACGACGAGGATCTAGAGTCGCTTGCGACCACCGTGCAGAGGAACATTGCTCAGGTGACAAGCTGAGCGTATCGTACCATGAAGAACAGAATATTTGTTCTCCTTTTTCTCTTCCAAAGACCTCCCCTCTCCGAATGGCAACTAAATCGAATGATATACTCAACTTGCTATATCGGGCTGTTTACCAGACGCCTTTGAACCCTTTGCCTGATCCATTGTGTAGGTTTCGCGGCTGCTCCCCGACTTGAGCGGCGGACTTAACTTTGCCTGTAGCTCGGTGGAAACGCAGCCAGCCATCAATTCGAAAGAACAGCTTGCACGTTACTTGCGAGTTTCGGCCTCCAAAACCCATAATAGTCCAGTCAGAGAAGTGAGACAAACTCCAGGTACTGCGAATCTCGAGGGTCCCATTTGACTTTTTAAGTCAAGGGGTGAACACGAGGTTTAAGAGTGACCCCTGTCTTGGGCAATTCGTGACTGCCAATGTTGACTTGATCCCCGAGCCTACAGTACAGAGTAGCCTCACTGACAGCACTATGCACCACGTGACGGAGCTGAAGTTCCGCGCCTCTGGGTCAAAACCGTTTCAATGGACCATTCAATTCAAGTGACCGAATCAAGCACTCTATATCGCTAAATAGAGCTTGAGCACTAGCGTAGCCTAGACTAATCCTAGGACAACCACCACTAAAGCTGAAGCTGTGCTGCCGCTTCGTTTGGTCCAATCCAGCCGCGCTTCTTTCTCCCTTTTGTTCTGGACCCCAACCCCAGCCTTGATGGAAACCTGGCGAGGCGTACCTTTTTCAACACTCCGCGAATTTTAAGGAGTTTACGCGACGATAGACGAAACTGTGACTAGTATTCTTGTCCCGTTGCCGGATTCACGATCATGTCGACATCCTTCAGGCAGTGCGTCCGAGAGGTCAGCCTCTACCTTGTCCTGCTGGTCTTCATCTCGACTCTAGGACCGCTCCAATTTGGCTATCATCTGGTAAGTAAGGTCCTGCGCTCTAGCTGTCTCTTGCTCTAGTGCTACAGTCGTCCATTTCGTCGGCGCAAATATCTCACCGTTTGTTGCATCTCCCAGGCCGAGCTCAACGCCCCGCAAGATGTCGTGACGTGCCAAAAGAAGTCGATTGGCGCCGCCCTTCTCGCAAGGGCAGCCAACTGGTTCACGTCCACGAAACCACAACCGACCGTACAAAGCCAGCCAGGCGGTGATTCCACGTGGTTCACTGATTGTATCCCAATGAGCGACGCGGAGTTCGCGACTATCTCTTCCGTCTTCACTATTGGCGGTCTAATCGGCGCCCTCTCCGCCGGCCCCATCTCTTCGAAGCGTGGACGACTCCCTGCTATGCGGTTGACGGCTCTCAGTTATCTAGTCGGATCGATCTTGGAGACTTTCTCAAACAGCGTGTTCGTTCTCGCATCGGGCCGTTTTATTAATGGCTTGGGAGCGGGTGCTTCGACAGTAATTGTTCCTCTCTACATCAGTGAGGTGGCACCGCCCAACGAGCGGGGCATATTTGGGGCCATGACCCAGGTGTCCATCAACGTTGGTATACTAGCCACCCAAACCCTGGGATATTTTTGAGCTACGGAAACGCCTGGCGCTGGATTCTCGGCATTGGCATCATGATCTCGTCGGCTCAGGCGGTGGGCTTATTTATTGTCCCCGAGAGCCCCGCCTGGCTTGCTGCGCACGGCCAAGGTACCAAGGCAAGGAGAGTCTTACAGCGGATCCGGGGCAAGGTTGTAGATATCAGTGAGGAGGCAGCGGGCTGGGATAATGGCGACGATGATGCCGAGGGATCTGTGGCAGAAGACGCGAGACTCCTCGCCCAGCCTTCTTCTGACGCCGCCCTATCGCCGACCATCTCGGGACGGCCAGGATCGGGCGCGGCTCCGCACTTGGGCTTTTTCCAGGTTATCCAGGATCCGCTTTACAGACCCGCCATTGTGGCCTGCGTGGGAATTATGTTCGCCCAGCAGCTGTGCGGCATCAACTCCATCATCGTGTACTCGGTCTCGCTCTTGGCCGACCTCCTCCCTATTAGCTCTGCTCTACTCACCATTGTCATTTCATGCGTCAACCTCATCATGACGGTGGCCTGCTCCCCGCTTCCAGATCGGATCGGCCGCAAGACCTGTCTTCTCATCTCCATTATTGGTCAGGGAACTAGCTCGCTCGCCCTCGCCCTATCCATCATCTTTGGCGCCAAAATCATTTCAGCTCTCGCCGTCCTCTTTTTTGTTGGGTTCTTCGCAGTCGGCCTTGGCCCCGTGCCCTTCATTATGGCTTCGGAACTGGTAGGGCAGGAGGCTGTGGGGGCTACGCAATCGTGGTGCCTCGCTAGCAACTACGGGGCAACTTTCCTCGTGGTACAGTTCTTCCCCCTCGTCAACAACTGGCTCAACGAGTGGCTCGGCGGCGCGGGCTGGGTATACGTCCTATTTGCCGGCTTTGCCGCGCTGTCTGCCATGTTTGTGTCATGGAGGGTACCCGAGACGCTAGGGAGAAAGGATGTGGACGAGGTCTGGGGGAGGACACGGCGGATCGACTAAGCAGAAGTCTTTTTGGCATTGACATTGCGTGATATGAGGGTGTAGTACTGGCTCCTTGTCATCTCTTTCCTTCTCTGTCTCTCCATATGATCAAAGTGCTATCTGTGCTTCACCGTTTCGGCAGCTGCAGGCATGATGATACGACACAATATATCCCAATCACGGCCTAGGATTTGGCCTCCTCGATCTCTCGCTCCCAGTACCATCCACTATTCATGCGGTTGGGCCCTCGACTTCTGCCAAAGACGCAGGAGCTTATATGTAGCCAAGCCCTGTCTTTCACCTCGAGACGGATGCTGTTAGCCCAAAAGAGGGGAGGAGTAAGCCCGGGAAGCGTGTCCGGGTTGCGGGCTCGGGGACGGCCCAACCTCGCGATGGCAAACCAGAGTACAATGGGTAGCTAGTTAGGCATAGGCATTGTATCAAGCCGCACCCGTCTGGTGCCAGCGTAAGGACCTCCTTCCTTTGTTACCCGATACGAGGCGCCGTTGACCACTCAACCACCTGCCCCCTGGTTATTCAACGCTTTGCTCCAAGAAACGTGCATCACCTCTGGCTCCTTTTTCCATTTCTGATAGCCCCCTCCCCCATGGACAGCATAGTACCGTGCTTCTTGCAGAAGCAATTGTGTGGCGGGATCCTCCAGCGTCGGATCCGGGATCTTAATCTCATTTCTTCCCCTTGCCCTGTTAGTAAAGAGTGGGAGGGAGGTGAGGCCTCAATCGGATTTTGCTGTCGATTGTCGGTCTTCTCGGGCAAGAAACAATTTGCTCCACATGGTGCATCCATCCAGCATCGAGCGAGACGGGAGCCAATAACTGACAAGCCCAAGCTTTTGATCGGCTGGAAACAATCACTGCTGAACCAGCTGTTGGTCCCTCCCCTAGTCCCTAGTCCCCCGCCCCCTCCTTCTCCTTAGCTTCCCTTGTTTGAATTGATTGATCCCTCAACCCCGCCAAGGCGTCGCAGGCAATCCTGACGAGCCGGTTTCGTCGTGCTTTGGACGTGAGAAATAAGACCCCTGCCGTCATCATCAAGCCTGAAAAAATAAAAGATAAACCCACCGAACCCTGCCGCTTACACTCCAGGAGCTTGCCCACGGCGGGGCCGGTCTTGCGCCGCAACTGATGCCATCCCTGCTCCTTGGATTGCCGATCCCCCAATCTTGCATGGCAGCCAACCTGCGTCTTAGTGTTTTTCTCAATCCAAGCTCTAGATGAGGCGAGGGGTATTACAAGTATCTGTCTCCCGTGCCTCTGGAAAGAGGGGAGAGGGTTTCTTTTGTTTCCCTTCTTTCCCCCAAAATAGAAGAAAACAGAAATACCAATCCCCTGTCGTCGAAGAAGGCAGGATCATTTCAACCCTAGAAACGCACCTCCTTCCCACGCACCCCCTCCTCTCTATGCCGTAGACCTGCATCTCAGAGGGCACCGAGTAGAATCCTTCAAGTTTGTATGGCACTGCCCCTTCGGCTGCAGCTAGTACCAAGGTTTCTTGTGCCATCGTCGACATCCCGAACCAAAGTAGAGGCCTCTCTCCTCAGCTCCAGCTCTCCTAGACCGGTGCTCTCTCTTTCCTACAAATACAAGTCTTGGCCGCTCCCCAATCTTCCTGCCCAGCCCCACACGACCGGCATCTTTCCGACGCAAGCGCAGCCCCCACCAAGAGCCTCGAGAGCTTGAAGACGGTTCCTGTCCACCTCCACCATAACTGCCCCTACAAGCCCCTTGCCTTCCAACGCAATTTCTCCGACAGCCCCCAATCGAATCGACAGCATCCGAGTGACCTCGGCGCAAACATTATGACGACCACCGACAAAGCTATTGCGCCTGAGACCGATGCCATCATGACCGGATCAGTGGCAACCGCGGCCCCAGACGTGGTCAATGATAATGGCAAGAGGGCTCGAAGCAACTCTCACGTATGTCTAGGGACACACTCTCTTACCCTGATGGGCGCATCCATCTCCGCCAAAATCACAGCTAAAGTACCACTGGTCGCAGGGGTCCAGGCGAAATCGTGAACTAGAAGGATAAGAATCGCTAACATGCCAATCAGGGTGCGGCCGGGAGCACGGGGAAGGAATTGAAACAAGGTATGCCTTACGCCGTTCTCGTCCTGGGGGCTGTTACTGAAACTAACCACCGTGGATTGTTTCCGCAGACGTGCAAGATGAAGACCTCCAGTTTACAGTGGATGTCAAGAGTACGCTCAAAAACCTACTCGACCAGGAGGATACGGATAACAACATGCAGATCACTACGGAGGATGAAGGGCCCAAGGTAGGCTATCGTCAAGTCACGTCCCCACTCCGCTTTGGGGGTTCAAGGAGAGGAGATACGGACGAATACTGATATATGCTTGGGGAACCAATTCAGGTCTTTGAACTGGTCACAACCGACGGAAGCAGCCACACTATTCATGGCAGTTACATGCTTTCGAACCTCCTCCAGGAGCTTACCATCGCCAGCGATGATGGAATCCAAGAACTCACCGTGGCCCTATCACGCCTCAATGAGAACCCCGTTCGGCGCCTGGAGCGCCGCATCGTCGAGGCTTTCTGGGACAAATTGACTCGGAGAATTGACGCCTCCACCGTGGAGATCGCCGCTGTCGACCCCAAGGACTGGACCGACGACCCGCGCCCGAGGATTTACGTGCCCCACGGTGAACCTAAGCAGTATGAATTTTACAAAAAGGTTGCCGAGGACAGGCCGGAGATTCGGCTCGATGTGCAGATGCTTCCCGAACTTATCAACCCCGAACTGCTCCGCGACCTCAGTCGAAAGCCCGGGCTGCTTGCCATTGCCATGGACGAAGTGACTGACCCCAAGACTGGGGAAGTGACACTGCAAGGAGTTCCATTCGTGGTCCCCGGCGGTAGATTCAACGAGTTCTATGGGTGGGACTCATACTTTGAAAGTCTCGGTCTACTGGAGAACGACCGCGTCGACCTCGCCAAGGGCATGGTTACCAATTTCTGCTTCTGCATAAAGCACTACGGCAAGATTCTCAACGCCACGCGATCATACTACCTGTGCCGATCGCAACCACCTTTCTTAACAGACATGACGCTGCGCGTGTATGAGAGAATCAAGGACGAGGAAGGCGCTAAGGAATGGCTGCGGACCGCGCTCCTTGCCGCCATCAAAGAATACTCGGCCATTTGGGCCGCGGAGCCCCGCCTAAACCCGGAAACCGGGCTTTCGCGATACCTCCCTGAGGGTCTCGGTGTTCCGATGGAAACGGAGCCGGGTCATTTCTCCCATGTTCTAACTCCGTATGCTGAGAAATATGGTATGACGTGCGAGGAATTTGCGGAAGCGTATACCTGGGGTAAAATCAAAGAGCCGGAACTTGATACATATTTCGAGCACGATCGGGGTTAGTCTTTTCTCTGGGTCTCCCGCCGTTTTCCTTCTCCTATTCCAAGTCCCCGGTGCTATCAAGCCCAGGCTAACATATAGACTACAGCCATTCGAGAATCGGGCCATGACACGAGCTACCGCCTGGAGAACCGATGCGCCAGCTTAGCGACCGTTGATCTCAATTGCCTTATCTATAAGTACGAGACGGATATTGCCAAAGCTATCCGCACCTACTTTGACGATAAGTTCACCGTGCCTGAAGAATACTGCGCGGGCACCATCCAACCAGGTGAGACGTTGACGTCGAGTATCTGGGAGGAAAAGGCAGAGAAGCGCAAGCAGGCGATACAAAAGTATCTCTGGGACGAAGAAAGCGGGTGGTTCTTCGACTACGACGTCGAAAAGAAGGAACGTACGGGCTACGAGAGTGCGACGGCGTTCTGGTCACTTTGGGCCGGTGTAGCGACGGCGGAGCAAGCGGCGGTCCTCGTAGAGAAGGCCTTGCCTAAGCTCGAGGCCTTTGGTGGACTGGTGTCGACGACAGAAGATTCGAGGGGAGAGTTGGGGCCAGATAGACAACAACGGCAGTGGGATTTCCCATTCGGCTGGGCTCCACAGCAGATGCTCGCGTGGGAAGGGCTCATACGGTATGGATATGAGGATGTGGCGGCGAGGCTGGCGTACCGCTGGCTGTACATGATGACCAAGGCCTTTAGAGACTATAATGGCGTGGTGGTGGAGAAGTACAACGTGACGCGTGAGCAAGACCCGCATCGAGTCGACGCCGAGTACGGCAACCAGGGATTGGACTTTCGGGGGTGGCAAAGGAAGGGTAAGGACAAGCCGTTTTCTTTTTCTCTTCTTTGTTTCTTTCCCATTCTCTCCGCCTCTTCTCTCTTCCTCTCTCTCTCCTACTTCACCTTAGCTTTGCCCCCTCATTCCTCCCCTCCTTCCTCACCACAGACTCTCTCAAGGCCATGAACTAACAGGCGATTTACAGATTTGGGTGGGTGAACGCTAGTTTCGTTGTCGGCTTGAAAGTAGTGGGCAAGGACCTGAGAAAGGGGCTGGAACAGTTGATACCCTATGAAAAGTACAAAGAAATGACCGCCGCGTCGTCGGCCTTGGACGTTGGGGATCAGTAAAGCTTGACAGACAGCGAGCTTTTGCAGTGAGGGCACGCTGATACTAAGAACACTTGGCTCTAGGCTCCACCGAAAAGAAAGGAAATTTTTATCTAAAGCAAATGCCATTGATATATGACCGGACCGAGGCACTCCACCTCCTGTCGCATTGAACTACTAGTAGCTTGAGGGTGCTTCGGCGCGGCGCGAGAAGAACAAGATAGCGTGTTCTGTACTCGTCCCAAGGGTGAATCTTGACCAGAAGCCTCAACTCCATTTTTGGTGATGGCAGGCGTGACCGGGGGTGTTGTGATGGCGTCAAACCCAAGTTTTTAATGCGTTACTTGGGTAGGAAGCTGATCAATAGATGCCGCGCGTGTTGCTGAAGCACCTGTCAATTTTCACGTCAGATCATTTACCTTTACCTTTGTGTGAGGGCCCATCGCCGACCCCCGCGTAACCTCAATTGATGAATTGTAATTTCCGGATTCGGAATCCGTTCATAGACGGCCGGGCACGCTTTCACATGGCATTTTCCCGCCGCCCCAAGGAATGTTCAGGGCAGGGAGGCGGTACCACCTCACCCGGCTCAAGCCGATGGTGGCCCGGGCCAAATTTTGGAGCGAGCCTGGCAGAGGAGCCCCCGCACGGGGTAGCAGCGTTAGTCGCGGCCCCTATCGAGTTAGAAGGGGGGTTTGGTCGATGGTTCAAGGTTCAAGGTTGCGACAAAAGGAGGGCTCGTGACCCTACAAATAAGCAGGCAACGGACATGTGGCAGCGTGTGGCGTGGACGCTTTTTGCGTGTTGTCTTGAAGGGCATTTTCCTGCACCCGCGTGTTTCCTAGTGACATCACATGTCAGGAATGTCCGGCCAGCCCATGTAACCCAGCACTGAGGCCTTCTCTCGTCTCTGGGCGGCGCGGCGGCGGCCTTATCGAACCTACGGAGGAGATTCGTATCTTTGCCTCGACTGCCTCTCGAGCTGGGAAGTACAGCCCCATGTATCAAGTACATTTCACGTAGAGTCGAATAACGGTGGTCATCCATTTTCCCATCCAAATTCCTCGCCATGTAAGAAAAACATGGTAGCCCACTTCCATCCAGCCGGCGCAGGCTTTTGGAGTCTTACTCCCAACACTGACTAGTCCGCGGTGTGGAGCAACTTCACGTCCATGGAGCCACGCAGCCCATTCGATGGCATGACTCAGCTCCCAATGGACCAAAGGAAATATCCAAACTCGATGAATCCTTGTTGGAGCCAAAACAGCCAACCAGCCCTGATCGCGCTTCGAAGGAGAGGCGTCATTGAGACGGGTGAGGGGAGGTAGCATGAGTTTAAAAGCCGACTGAGAGCCCACACATAAGATGCAGGGTCAATTAAAAAGTACAGAGACGTTTGCAAGATCTCGGAAACCGACGTAATTCCATGAACGAAACGCTCTTCCCTATGAGGGTGGGCGCGTCTCGACATTTTCTCGATAGATTCTCGGCTTCCCTTGCTATTCGGGCTGTGAGTGTGAAGGACAGACTGGGAAGAACACCCCCAATGTACATGGTCACTGGGGTGTGGGCTTGGCCTAAGTCATGTCACTAGGCTCCGGGAACACCCTCGTCATCTTTCCCCACCATTGGAGAAGGAAAAAAAAAAAAAAAAAGGTGACTAGAGGGGTGGAGGTTGCGAGCTCTCCAAATTTGTAGCCTCGGCCAAGGGGCCTAGCGGCCAAAACGCCTCGGCGCAGGTGTCGACTCATACCAAGGACCCTCGAGCTTGCCATGGCAAACCCGAAATGGGGTTGACACCGCCCTTGTCTGGATAGAACAATCTGAGTTGCACTGCGCGCACATGGCCCGCATTCAGCTCCATCTTTCCTGCGCCTCCCTTGAGCGGAAAGCAGTCTCGGCCGCCAGAGCTGGGAGGCAAGCAGCTGAGAGGGGCCTAGCCAAGAAGCTGATTCCATTTTTTGTGTCTTTATTCCTCTATATCTGTTCCTTGGGTCGTGTCCGAGCATTTCAAGGGAAAAGAAGCAGAAGAAAAACAAAGAAGACTTGGTGTAAGGACGCCAAAGCACCATCAACAAGATGTTGGTTGATGTGGGGGATTTCGTCAATGACATTGACCATTGATGATCTCCAGGACAGGGGCACATACAGCAACTCCATACCTCCTGCTATCTCTCGAGATCTCCTCTCCCTAAACGCCGAGCGGTCTCTCGGTCGTAAACAATAAAGAAGAGGGAAAGAAAAAGACGGGAAATTTGGAAAATGGCAGCAACGACAGAGACTATGCGACATCAAGAATCCTTCGTGACTTTTTCTTCTTTTTTTTTGGCGGCTTTAAGCTTCCCTCCCGAGGTTGTGGGGTACCTGGCAGCGAGTTGCTGCCGGTGGGACGGAAGAGGAAAGGCAGCAGATGCCCATATTGACCCAGGGATGGATCTATGATTGCCTTGGCCATAGCACTCGGCCATGCCATCCCAGCTCGATCACACAACCAATTGGCCCGCCATCGGTCGTGGGGACTGACTTCATCGCCTGGTACTTGTGCCTTGTACCCCGCCGTCCGGTTTCCTCCCTCCCCGGAAGGGACTGGAAGAAAAGAACAGGTATCGGTGTACTTCGGCGGACAGGTGAGACGGACGCATCTGACTGGTCGGCAACCTCGAGGGTTTTCGAGGGGCTCGAAAAGTAATTGGAGCCACCAGCAAAGCTAATGCCCGTTTTGGGGGCGCAATGTACCGACTGGTGGGCTCCGGTTTTCTTCCCACACGGAACTTGAACCTAGCGCTTGTATCTGGGAGAGAACGCCGCCCCCATTTCGAGAATCCCGTTGGGCCGACTGGGCCGAGGAAGCTGGATGATGAGTCTTTCGAGGATGTGGGTGTAAGTCTTATGACGATGTGCTCTAGTTTTCTGATTTAACGTTTTGCTTGTCTCGCGTGAAGATAATCCTCTGTTTCCCTTTTCTTCCCCTTTCTCTCTCTCTCTCTTTCCTATCTTTCCCTAGTCCAGTCCCCTTTTTTTTGGAATCTCTTCTCACATCGGGAGTCTCAAGATCTTTTTCATCTTTTTCCCTTGGCTTGTGATAATCTCTTGTAAGCCGCAGGTACATCTTGCATCATAGCCGTGTTGCGTTCCTGATACCGCTCTCTTCTATCCCCTTGATCATCGCTGTATATTTTCAAAAAGAGCCTACGACTTATTAGACATTCTTTTCTCTTCTTCTCATCATGGCTGCCAACAACATGGTTAACCCTCCCACCGACGCTGAGCTCGAGGATAAGATCTTCGCTCAGGAAGTCGAGCAGGTCAAGCAGTGGTGGAGCGATGCGCGATGGCGGTACACCAAGCGCCCCTTTACCGCGGAACAGATTGTCTCCAAGCGCGGCAACCTCCCCATTCAGTATCCTGGAAACCAGCAGTCTAAGAAGCTGTGGGGGATCCTTGAGAACCGCTTCCAGGTATGCTAATCCATTGCTCCTTTCCCACTACCGCCGCCAGGCTGGGCAGGTGTCCTAGAGATGCTCCCAGGTACTAGAAAATAGGGAAAACGGGCGAGACCAAAATGGAAATAGTCGCACCGACTTTGCTAACCTTTCCCCTCGGGTCCTTTTTCGCAGAGCCGTGATGCCAGCTACACCTATGGTTGTCTCGACCCCACCATGGTCACTCAAATGGCCAAGTACCTAGACACCGTCTATGTGTCCGGATGGCAGTCCTCGTCCACCGCCTCGTCGACCGATGAGCCCGGCCCCGATTTGGCCGATTACCCCTATGTGAGTTTCCTCTTCTGCAGGCTCTCTCGCATGTCGGTGCAAGCAAAATCATTGCCCTAGGGAGCCAGCCTATTCTTTCTCGAGTGCCAAACCAAGAATCAAAAGTCTAACATTGTGATTACCTTGCCCCTAGACTACTGTTCCCAACAAGGTTGGCCACCTCTTCATGGCCCAGCTCTTCCACGACCGAAAGCAGCGCCAGGAGCGCCTTGCCACGCCCAAGGAAAAGCGATCCGCCGTTGCCAATATCGACTACCTCCGTCCCATCATCGCCGATGCCGATACTGGACATGGCGGCCTTACCGCCGTCATGAAGCTCACCAAGCTTTTCGTTGAGAAGGGTGCCGCCGGTATCCACATCGAGGACCAGGCTCCCGGAACGAAGAAGTGCGGCCACATGGCCGGAAAGGTTCTTGTGCCCATTAGCGAGCACATCAACCGTCTCGTTGCCATCCGAGCTCAGGCCGATATCATGGGTATGTTTTCTTTTCGGGCCCGTCCGCCACTCCCAATTCCTGGTTGAACAAGGCTTCAGTGCCTTAATGGGAACGAGGTCACACCCTCTGGAACTTGAAACCCCATTTTCGCTAACCTCATCTTGCGCCCGTTCCAACAGGTTCCGATCTTGTCCTCGTTTGCCGAACTGATGCCGAGGCCGCCACCCTCATCTCCACCAGCATCGACCCCCGTGACCATGCTTTCATCGTCGGTACTACTAATGCCTCGCTTCAGCCTCTTTCCGATGTCATGGCTGCCGCTGAGCAGTCTGGAAAGACCGGCGCGCAGCTTCAGGCTGTTGAGGATGCCTGGATTTCCGAGGCCAGGCTAAAGACCTTTGATGAAGCCGTTGTTGAGGCCATCAACGCCAGCCAGGTCAGCGACAAGAAGGGAGCGATCTCCCAATACCTCGCCCAGGCGAAGGGCAAGGGCAACGGTGAGGCGCGACAGATTGCCAAGCGCGTGGCTGGCCTCGACCTCTACTTCAACTGGGACGTCCCCAGGACGAGGGAGGGTTACTACAGGCTCAAGGGTGGCTGTGAGTGCTCTGTAAACAGGGCTATCGCTTATGCGCCTTACTGCGACGCCATCTGGATGGAGAGCAAGCTTCCCGACTATTCCCAGGCCGAGGAGTTTGCCAAGGGCGTCCACGCGAAGTGGCCTGAAATGAAGTGAGTCTTTTTCCCTTTTCCATTTTCCCTCTTCGGGCGGGGGAGGTTTCACTCTCCTCTTTTCCCCAAGGAAGAAAAGGGGTCTTAAGTGTTGCGGACCCCAAAAGAAACCAAGTTTTGTGCCCTGGAAAAAAGGTGTGATGCTAATCTTGTTTGTTCTACATCAGACTCGCCTACAACCTTTCACCCTCTTTCAACTGGAAGACCGCCATGCCCCGTAACGAGCAGGAGACGTACATTCGCCGCCTCGCCAAGCTCGGTTACTGCTGGCAGTTCATCACTCTCGCTGGCCTCCACACCACAGCCCTCATCAGCGATCAGTTTGCCAAGGCCTACAGCAAGGTTGGCATGAGGGCCTATGGCGAGCTTGTCCAAGAGCCGGAGATGGAGACTGGCGTTGACGTAGTCAAGCACCAAAAGTGGAGCGGTGCTACTTACGTTGACGAGCTCCAGAAGATGATCACTGGCGGCGTCAGCAGCACCGCGGCGATGGGTGCTGGTGTCACGGAAGATCAGTTCAAATAAAGGCCTCGGCGTTTGGCCGTGAGCATATCCGAGGTCATGCGCAGATGCCATACTGCACTGAGGGCCTAGCAACAGAGCCCAGGTCTAGCACCTGCGGCATCGTTTCGGTGGTTTCGTCGTCATGCTCTTCTTTTGAGCTGCGCTTGCCTTTTGGGAAGAAAAACGGCGAGATTGCGAGGCTTGGCGAGGGCCTGTCGCCTTTTGTTTTATTCCAATTTCCCTTTGTCTTTTTCTGATATCTATCTCTTTGGTCTGCTTGCACATCTTTTTGCGAATTACACAATGATGTTAGTACTGTTATGTACATGGATGAAAATAGATCGCATCAATCGTGCTATCAGTGTTGATAGAAAAAGCTTTTATATACCATATTGTGAGGTATTTCTCACTATAGCATCTACCAATACCATACCAATGAACCAGGCAGAAATCTCGCAGTTTGAAGCGCAAATTATCATCACGAGGCAGCGGCTGGCTGAGGTCGATGCATGGATTCACATACCTGAAATGTCCCAATGGCAAGAAGTCACGTGTATGAGAGGAGGTGACGGACTCCGTTCAATTGACGTTGTCGATGAGATGAGCCAAGGCATGTATGCTTGTAACTCCTTACAAAGAACTCTTCTCCAGGAGCTCTCACCCCATTGATCAGGACTCTAATAGCCCCAGGATGATCCAATCCCTACAATACACGCCCCTTTCCGAGTGTCCCTGAATCGTGAATCGACATAGCTGGAACACAACTACTCTGCTTGAGGGACCTTCGGCCCATCATTAGGTGTGTCCGTGTGAGTTCCTGATGGCGGGGCATTTTATCTGAGGTCTCCCATGTTCCTCCGCATTTTTGTTCGAAGACACATAATTCAAAAGGGGGACACCAGGCGTAATCAAGGGCAGAAGCCGGGGATTAGCATAGTTCACCAGCAACCTCCCGTTTTGGTGCACCACGCCAACTCTTGTTTCAACTTGAGGTGGCATACCTCACCCTTCTCCATATGACCTCCTCCATTAACCCCGCTCGCCTTGGCTTCCTCGCCATCTATAATCCATCGCTGAGCTCGAAATCTTCCGAGGATGACGATTCCCTCGCTGATCAGATAGTTTATTATGCCTCGGTAACTACACAAGCCCGGCGCGGCGCCGCCGGGGTAAGGGAAAGGGCCGTCGAGGGCGCTCCCGTCTGAGTGAAGACGTGTCCCAGCACGAGCGTCACGAGCGCCTACGTCAGATTGGCCTGGCGCAAGGCATGGTCGAGTTTGCACGGGGATTTTCCGCTGGTGACTCGGTGGATCTGATCGAGACGGAGAGGACGAGGGTCGTGCTACACGAAATCGAGCCTGGCTGGTGGATCTTGAGCGTACGTTTATACTTGTTCCGTCTTATCCCTCATTCGACTATCCGTCTATCATCTTCCCCCTCATTTCCACCTCTATGTCCATATCAATCCAGGCCTTTCTTTCTGCCCGACCTCAATCTCTGATTTAGCGCTCTGCTATTGAAAGACTTTTCTTGTAGCCCCCAATCATCGTTGATGGGGAGCGTAGTAAAGAAGCGTCTGCAGCGCTAACCGTATGTTATCCAGTCAATTGACTTGACCCGAGTGCCCTTGCCTCCCAAACTACCTACCGGTTCTTCACCATCGCAGGGCGAGGATATTGTCGAGTACTCCACAAAGGAAGTAAAGCCCGCCGCCCTTCTAATCCATGATCTTGTACGCGCTCATACCCTCTTTCTCCTGCATCACGACGTGTCTCTCTCTGGACTCTTCAAGAGGCTGGGGAGAAGGCGGTTTGTCTCTGTCCTCGCCAAGTACTGGGATTTATTTCTGTCAACTTGGAGCGTTATTATGCACGGCAATCCCATCCGGAGTGTCCTTGGAGGTGTCAATGTTGCGGCATCCGGTGAGCTGGGGATCGGCGTAGGGGAAGAAGATCGCGGAAGCGGTGAGCGGGAGGTGTTGGAGGGGTTGGTCGGAAGGATAGATGGGCTGGTTGACCTTGTCGTTGCCAGGTTCGGTGAAGCTGAAGATGTAGATGGCGGCGGCAACATCGAGAGGGATCTTGGAGAGGGAACTGGCGCCGCCTGGCTGGGGACAGGTCAGGATCCCGGGTCCGAAGATGGCGCCATATTTCTCGGCGTAGGTGCGTTGACGACGCGGTCATTGAGAGACGTGGTATACTGGACCGAGGACCTTTACATGTGGGGGAGAACGCGTACGGGGTCATCGGCGCCCCTTCAGCTCCCCAGTTCAGCAAGAGTCGAGGGGTGCTCTCAAAGGTGTCTTCCAGTCACGACGAGCCTGTAAATCCCTCGCCTCAGCCTGTTCCCCTTGCCCTGCCGGTGGATAACGATGGGAAACAAGGAGCGAAGCCCACCGCCATCCCACCCAACGAAGGAGAGGAGGTGAATGCTAGCCCGGCAGAAGCGACTCTACCAACTTCTGATACCGCACCGGGGATAAGCGAATCAATACCGGCAGAATCGCACCCGGATGACCAAGAAATGGAACGAAACATGGACAAATTTGTCAACATGCTCAAGCTGGGCTACGGAACGTACTGGTCCCTTGGAGGGGGGCTGAGAGCAAACCTAGCAGTCCCGTACCTCCTGCAGGACACTCCGCGAGCGGTGGCCGCAAATCCTTTGCAAGCGGTACTAAAGCCCCAATGGGCGAAGCGGAGGGCTACTTCCTCATAGGTCTCAAGGGCACCATCGAAGAACAAGCTCCGGCTAGCTCGTCGTCCTCGGAAGAAGAGTCTGCCTCGGAGGAGTCGGCCACGCATACGCGCACGCTGCACGTCTCGCTAGCCGCATCTACCGCTAGCGGCGCACCCGGCCAGGATGTTGCCCTCCGTGCCGTCGTCTACGTGAATAAGCCGTTCATCTTCACCTTCCTATTTGACCAAGAGACCCCCTCCCTCTCGAGCGAGACCCTATACCGCTCGCTGCACTACCAGCTTTCGCCGCTACGGAGGCACTTGTTGCTTTCCACTCGCTATAGGGCCCCTCGCCCCATGGACCTCGCAGGCGCTTCAACCTCGCCCGCTTCCTCCCGCGATGCACGATCTAGTCTGGGACCGCGGCCCGAATCTCGTTTATTCAACCATTCCAAACATTCCCGCCGGCCAGCCCTCCCTTTGGACCCGCGCCGAGGCCGTCGCGACCCACACCCATCTCCTCGCAGTCTTCGCCTCCCGGCGGGCCCGCGATACAGAAAAGACTCTCAAGACGAACAAAGGCTGGTGGATTGTCTGGAGTAGTGTGTCCTCCAACCACGCGAATTCTTCGGGCGGGAAGCAGCGGACATCCTCGCCACGCTCATCATCGTCACTGGACGACGACCAAGGTGATGGCTCGGCCAGAGGAGGAGACAACGAGGACAAGGAAGTCATTCTGTTACGGCGGGCTGGCGATCACGCCGTCCGGTCATTTAGCGTCCCGGGACGAGACAGCACGGCGAGACTAGCCCAAGGTATCGGCCTCGATACAAGGGGCTACGTTGAGACCCTGCTTAGTTTAGGTAGGTAAGCTGGCCAGCTAATTGGCGAATACTCTGCTAGCTCCATCTCTTCTCTGATCTTCTCCGTTCCCAATAAGTCAACACCCCACCCGTTTTCATCCATCACTTCTCGCCTTGCGAGGCTCGTGATGGCCGCTCTAGCAAGCCTCGGGCCGGGGATGCGGCGTTGCCTGCGACGGTGCCAGCACCCCGAGCGCGGCCCTACGACAATAGGAAGACACCTTTACAAACAGAAGGCTACGTTCCTTGCAGCTTGCCACTACTCTTCCAGGGTGGCATGGTGAGAGACCACAATTCTAGCTCCATGAATTGGTCAACCCGGTTCATGATCTAGTGGAGTAGGAGACCAAAGAGCTACCAGTCCCCTATTAAGTGAAGTGGTCACAAAATATAAGCACGGTCAATGAGGGATCGAGAATGTGTGGCAAGAATGTCTCTGCGAACAGTACGACAAGCCTGGGTACAACATTGAAGACCCTTTTGCTTCGCCAGACGCCATCCCCAAACCGCCATTCTATGAGTATGTACAAGAAATATGGCGAAGGTCGTCTATATGCCCACTATAACATTCCCTTATACTCCGTGTTGACGTATTTTTACGTTGCATGCTCAGCAGCTCGACCTTTCCCCTCCCCTCCCCGGCCATAGACTGCATAATTCCATCAGCAAGCAACTAGACTAGGTACGCGGCCCTAGAAGCGAATGCCCATATTGCATCATCATTCCATATCCCAGACCCGAAGCGAAGGCGAAAAGAAAAAGAAAAAGAACAGAGCTTCAAAGGAAGGAAGCAAGGTTCAATGAAAAAGAAGATCAAACGGGGAAATGTGGGTGATGTAGAAAATCAAGCACCACGAAAGAGCATCTTGGAGACTTCGAAACTATCGACATTCCCAGAGCTTAGAACGATGGAAGGGCACGCATAACACGAAGACGTGCACCTAAGGTGCTCGCCTTGGATCAAGAGATGAAGAAATAGCCTCCAGACAACGAGTGAGCAGGCTGCCCGTTTGTTGGAATTAAACATCTCGTGCCTAGTTGAATTGCCACTGAACGGCTCCTCGGCCAACGCCGAGGCTACCAAAGAGATCCGTAAAGAGCTTCTTCGTGCCATCAATATGGCCCGGCGCGCAGTCGCCACATTTGTCTCGGATAGTGGCGATCGCACTCGCTCCGTTAGGGGCGGTGATGGTTACGGTCCTTCCGCAGTAAGGATTGTCGTTAGAACGTTCGCCCATAACCTCGGCGGAAAGGGCGATGTAGTACTCGGACTCGTCCTTGCCCGCGTCATTCCAGCCGCAGGCGCCGATCCCCAGGATGAACCAAGTCAATTCGCCGTTGACCAGGTCGGAAGACCCTCCATTAGACGCTGAGGAGCCGCCCTGAGGTTGCGCCTCGGGAACAACCTGGGGGATAGAGGCGGGCGAGGCAGCGGCCGGGGCAGGGGCGGGAATGATAGCCTCGGGAGTGTGCTCAGGAGGGTTGACGACAGGCTGGGGAGCAGGATCGGCGGCAACTGTGGGTTGGGGGACTATCCTGCTGAGCCGGGGTCTCGAAAACTGGGCATCCTTGCGGGTTTCGGTGTCGGCCTCGTCACTCCCATCATTGGCCAGGCTAGGCTGGCCTTTGATGGTGATGGTAGTCGTTGCATCCACATACTCAGTCTGAGTAATCCAGGCGGTTTCGATTACCCATTCGGTATGGATGGCACGCTTTTCGACAATGTTGACGGCATCCTTGGGAACGTGACGACGATGATGATTGACATGACTAGGATGCGCAAGGACCGCGGTGGCAAAGGCCGTGGTGATCATGAAGGTAAGTTTCATGGTGAAAGATGGTATCCTGGGATAGACTAAAAGACTGTGTAGTTTGTGGGGCGATTGCTAGGTGGGTTCGGAAGATCGCCAACGGTCCGCGGGCTCTTGTTCAGCACGATTGTGGAATAAAAAACGAAAAGAAGCGGCAGAGTGTAGATGCTGCGCTGATATCAATGGTTGGTCGGCGATTGGGTGTCAAGGAGTGACTTCTGAGATCCTTACGAAGGAGGAAGAGATAGATGTTCGAGAGAGCCCGTCTCCAAAACCAAAAGAATGGATGAGTCGAAAGACTGGGAAGAAGAAGAAAAAAAGAGCGTCACGGATCACAGGTCGTGGGCAGGAAAAGAAAGAAGGAATATGGGTGAAGAGAAAATAAGAAGGAGCACGTTGGACGTATCATGAAAACGGGGTTGGACAGGGTATTAAAGAGTCACCCTCCACTCCACTCGGCGAGGAGGATGAAGGGGAGGGGGTGGATGGACCTGCCGTCCCTGGCTCGGGCTTGGGCTAGCAACCGAACACCACAACACCACACGAATGATAGAGCGACAGGCTTGACAGGGGGTGAAAACGTGGCCCACCTCCTTGGGTGACAGGTATTATTAGATGCAGGGAGAGAAAAGATTCCGATCAGGTACCCTCTTATTACCAAGGGGGAACATTGAACCTCGCAATGTGTGATTGATGCAAATTTAGCAACATCGCATCCCGCTGAAGGTGGCAGCCGGACACTTCTAGCCGCATTCAACCCGGGTCCACCTCTTTCTCTTCTGGAAACCCGTCGTGAACAACACAGAGTGGCGTACCGATAATTGCCGTCTAATCCTTCCTATTCGCCGGGAGGATCATTCGGGGGAAGCCTACAACATCCAGTGTCCGTGTGTATGCAATCCGGTTTCCCTCAAGAATTGCTCAACAGCAAGCCGCAGCCGTCACCAACTCATAGTGTAGATGAAGTTCAGGCACCCATGGCCAGCCCAGGGGGTTTTGGGGCACAAGGGCGGGGGTGGGTCCGGCAAGGGGCTTTTGTTTTTGTTTCCTCCGCTCGAGGGAATGGCGATTGGCTAGCCAGGTGAAGGCCAGCCATGAAACATGCCAACTCGGTTGACGAAGGAGGCCTGGACTAACTCTCAATCGGGCAAAAGAAAAGAAAAGAATGAAGGGAAAACAAAAACCGAAGGGGGAAAAGCAGCCATGTTTTCATATTCAATCAATAAATCCTTCACTCCCCACCCAATCTCTCCGAGGATATGTATTGAGTATTCAAGCGCAAGGTACCGAGGTACGCAGAGTTCCAGATGCCAATGATTAGGGAGTTCCTCAGAGAATAATCACGGACCTGATATTGACCGCTTCAGGGCGGTTCATCCTAGAGGGATGTTGAACTCAGAGGCCAACCATCAATTGATCCAATGGATCAATTTATCCTGGATCCAGATCCTTCCATTTTTTGAGGCTTAGTGCCAAGGGAACCCCGCCACCACATGGTTTCCAGCACAAGTGTCTCCACTTTCCGTTTCTCGCTTGCCGTGCGCAGTTGCTGATGCCAGTTGATCCAATCATGTTTCCGTGCCTGGGCTGTGCCTGGGCTGTTCCTGGACCCGCTTCTGGGCGCTGTCAACGGTGAAGAGTGAAAAATCAATTTATCGGGATACCGGCGCCGTGAGGGAATATCACTATTACCGTTCTTCCGAACCTCTTCCACTCGCCAAAACACTGGACAGCATCTGAAGTCAGAAGCGCCAGATGTACCTAGGTACAACAGATGAACGAGCCTGCAGTCATGGGTGAAAGAGGAACACCAAAGACTGTCAACTGTCAATCACGACATGTACAAAGGAATAATCAGTGCGTTTTGTACCTCGGTACCAACTTAACCCCTAAACTTCAAACTATTCATCACACTCCCTCAAGGGCAGGGAGAGACGAGAGCAAAGGCAACCCATGCGGTATTAGAATATGACCCTGATACTGGGCCACACAGAGAAAGAGGGGGATGGAATAAAAATAAAGAAGAAGAAAACGGAAAAGGAGGGGAGGGGGAAAAAGGAGAAAGAAAGCGGCAGGTATTAAGATTCGGCAACCGGCAACATCCCCAATCCAGCTCAACCAACCAATGTCGGCCCAGCAATTTCTTAAGCCCGTTTTATCCATCGCCCAACCGAACAACCTTATGGCACCCGGCAGACTGAGCCAGTGAGCCTTGTGTTAATATACTCCATCATCAGGCACATTTACCCATCGCCCCTTCATCTCTCTTCCCCGTCAGTCAGGGGTACGGGCGTCTTTTCTTCTTCATCGATGCCGCCCTCGCCCTCGCCTTGTTCCCGCGTACCCATTGAAAACAGCCCCAGTGGCAAGGAGGTGGCCCAGGCATGAATTTGGCTGGGAGGTTTCGGTCCTTTCTCATCATGGCCTGTCGGCTTCCCGTTTCACCGCTAGCCGCAGTGTTGTCGTTGTTCACGACTAAAGAAGGCGATTGAGAAGAAACCACGGCCCAAAGGAAAACAGTCCCACGCCACCGAAGGGAAGGGAAACCATAGATCCTTCTCATGTTTTCCAACCCCCAACCTCCCTAGATAAGAAGAAGTCCGCTCAGTGGGGCCATTTCTACTGGCGGCTCGAAAACCCAATATTCGAGGGTTTCCAAGTGGAACAAGAAAACCTCGAGTAGCCTAGCTACGGTCATTCGGAGCTCTATTGGTTGGGTGCTGGTCTTTCCATTATTAGTCCTCGAAAGAGTCGTATTAGCCTTCGTGTTAGCAACGATCTGCTTCAAGACACAGCTGTCCGTGCAAGTGCAGTGACTGCCAGCCACTGGGTAGGCTTGCTCTCTCATCCTCTTGAGCATCCTCGTGCTGGCATGCATGGAAACAAGCCGTGACATGCTGGGGTATAGCCTGTCTCATCCCGTAACTTGGACATCATCTTCATTCATACCCAGTTGCCAGGCAATATAAACCCCAGGGCTAATCAGCTGCATTACCAAGCCTCAGTGATCCGATAATCCCCTCCCCCGCGGACCAAGATCCTGTGATGTGATGATCGCCGCTGTCGATCATGGCAAAGGGTAAGGCTGAGTGCCCCACTCTGTTGTCGTACTTTTTAACGTCGGGATGTTTGCCAGCTGCGGTACCAACTCCATTGCCACGCAGATCTCAGATTTCGCAGGCTTGGCAGGCAATTATATCGCCAGAATTTCACGATGATGATGTTGCATGCAAGGTCGAGGGACATCTCAACGAATCTGATATACAGGTAGTTACGGTTACGTTCATGTCTTCACTCCAAGTTCCACACCAAAAGGGATTTTCACAATATCATTCAATTAACTCAAGGGTCTCGCTTTGTTCTCTATGGTATAGAGGAATATATTCTCTCTACAGAAGACGTCACGCTCATCATCCTCCACTTCAGTAACTTTGAACATCCTCATGGCTTTTGAGAGAAAGTGCGTGTCCGCTCGGCGCCTCTTCTTGAAGCAGAAGTAAATTGTAGTAGATGGGCTAAGCTCGAGGAGGTCGGTAAGAGTTTTGAGGAGGAGAGGGAAAGCTGGTTCGTAATATACGCAATCAGCGGCCAGCACGATAGTCGGACTAAGATCTCGAATATCTTTGCTAAGTGATTCTCCCCTGCAAACGCGAATTCCCGCTACCATATTAGCAATTGCATATAACATGGAAGGAAAGGGAGAGAGGAGCAGGCGACTGAGAGTACAAGCTCACGGCGGCGTCCAAGCTACAGGCGCCATTGTTTCACGCAGTACGCAAAGAACGTGATGCGTAATAAATCTCAGGTTGGGAGACACCAGCACGTCGGATAGCTTTGGCGAAAGCTTCTACTCAACATACCAGTTTAAAATCCTAGCTCGAGCTTTTTTTCTAACTCGTTTAGCTGTATATTGTGTTCCATCAAGGGATACATCTCGGCCTGGTCCGTCACATAGACAGGATGCGCAACAGAGCAGCCGAGGGCAACAGCAAGGCCTACGAGACCACCGCCTGCGCCAAGTTCCAAACTGTCGTCATGTATGAGATAGTATTAGCTTGCTAACCATCGATGAGGGAGGAACGGAAGGCTATTTTTATTTTATTTTCTCTCTCCTTGCTTTTGCTTTTTCTTTTTGCTTTTGGGGGAGGTGGGTGGGCGGTGGGGTGGGAATCATTCGGATAGGTACCCCCATTTCATTACACCAGCCTTGTCGAGTTAAGATCGGCGACCCGCTTGGACGAATGGCGGCCCTTGGGATAACGACTTACATTCTCTCATCCTCAAAATCTTCGCGGTGATACTTGAAAATGTGTTTAGCGAGAACCATTCCTGCTAGCCATGTCTGACCCCCACAGCCCGAACTGAGATCCTCTCGTAGCTTCAAAGGAGGCGAAAGGAGAGAGTCGATGTCCACCGTAGCGGTGGCGGCTTCTTTGTAAACCGGGAGAGGTACGTAGGCTTGGCCGATGTCAAGAGGTGAAAGCTCAGGTGTGCTCTCCTAAGTATCGCTCCCATTTCAGCCATACCTACATTCAACTTGGACGCGAGGCTTGTAAATGTAGGAGTCGTCTTGCCACAACGGTACCGCGAAACGGTTCCCCGAGCTGCCGCAGAAAGCGATAGGGCACTGATCAAAAGAATGGCAGTAATGGCAGATGTCCATAAAGCGACGATTATGACTTCTCGTAAAGGTCGATAACTTCCATCCGACAAGGCTGGGCGTGGTAATTGCAGCAGCAGACACACACCTTTCGGAAGAATAGGTAAATTCTTTGACCAGACTCTCAAAATCGGTTTCTTGCCCACTGACCTGAATGGGGAAGGTTCAATTTTTTTTTGGAGCCGAAAGAAACCCCTCACCCCCACACGTGCCCCCAACCCCACACCCTACCTACCACATAATCGTGGCACGATTACGGTTTAATGTCGGCAGCCCGATTGGCTTTGGATCTCAAGAAGGGGTTCCACTGAAGGTTCCAAGGTTCCAAGGCTCCAAGACTCCAAGGCTCCAAATCGACTTCCTTGCCCACTCCACTGGCCTTGCGCAGGCCTTGCCTCTCATAGACCGTGACCTGTAAACTATTAATAATGGCAGATCAAATCTTGCTGCATCTTGGATGGATCCATTTCCAGCATTATTAGTCGGCTCCTCCTGCGACCTACACGCCTGTCGACCCCCTGCTCGGCTGCCTGTCTATGGCTATGTCTTGCTCCTCAGAACTTGAGTGTCAGCTGCTCTTCACAACCTAACCTAGGTGACGCGGAGAAAGGGTTTGGGTGAAGATCCACTGCCTCTCTTGAAATTGAAAAGGAAAGCAATTTTTTATTAAAAATAGAGGGGACAAAAAGGATTGAGGCGCTTGACTTTCAGTCTCATGTAGCACGTCCCTTAATTCTATCTTCCGAGTATAGGGTGCCATGGATGTGTTGCCAGCTACTTCCTCGCGGGGTGAACCTTATATACATGGCTTAGCGGCTTGTCAGGCCCCCGAAAGCATCATATGCCGCGCAGTACAGTATTATCTCGTTGATCTAACGGGACGTAACGCTCCTTCAGTACTTCTGCAGCAGACTTGGCTGGTACGTGGCCCCCTCATAACGCTGCTTCAATGCCTTCTTGATGTCTGATTCGGGTAGGTCCACCTCTTGCACAGCAGCCTCGGTCCCTTGCAACCTGCCACTCACCAAGCCCCTCGCATCTTTGAGGACATCCTTCCCCTTTGAGAGACCCTCCTCGAGGGCAGACAATACTCCTGATTTTATCTGAGAGGCTTGGTCATACACGTCTGCTTTAGCCTGAGAAGGAGTTTCTTTTACGCCCTCATTGACGAATAGGCCACCGACTCTATCCTCAAGCCTCTCTCTCGCTTGTCCCCAGTCGGCGGTCTGAAGCCATCGGACGGCTCCTTCTAGTTCGGAATTCCATCTATCCTTTGCGCTATCAACGAGATTCGCTCTCGAAGCTGCTGCAAGCTCTGCGCGGGTTAGGCGTAGTGGAGCTAACGGCCTATCCGTCGTGGAGTCGAGTGTCCGCGACTGTTGCTGGACAAGAAGCGATTGTGCCTCACGGGAACGTTGGTGCGCTACAGTACTAAGATATGTGATAGCGAGAGTGAGCGTAAGGCCACCAGTCTATTCCGATAGAGAAAGAAGTCTGAGGGTCAGCCACGCGCCGGGGCCACGCTGCGGGGAGGCAGAGGTGCTTACGAAACCTGCGGCGAAACCCATCCTGAGTAAGGAGTCGGGGAAGCTGTATGACGAAAGGGTTCTAGAAAAGCCTAGTAACACGACGTTGGCCGAATATTCAGCTTCTGCCCTCTCTAGGAGCTAATCGCCTTAAGTTCGGACTTCGACGTTGAAGAAAACGTGAAAACTTAAAAAACTTGACGATGCCTTGACATGCTATCTCACTTTGTATCGAACGAAGAGGCTGCAGATCTCATGTCCGTGGTGTGGCTGTCAAAGTGAGTGTGGTCACAGCGTGTTGGTGATCACGTGAGATTAGTTGAACCTACAAGTAGACATTAGGTTATCATGGTGGTAGATCACCCTGATATAATATAGAAGGGTAGTGATCTCCTTGATCAGCTCTGAAAATTAGCTTCTAGTGAAGCTGTCTTTCGTCAAATTTAGGTTAATATCTATCTTCATTGTCAAAGGTAAGGTGTGGTTAGGATTCACTTCACCTGTTCATGTAATGGTGAAAGATTGGAATAGGTGATTGGGATCTTAATAATGACTAAGCCATATTATGCGCGAAGCTTCCCTAGCTAATTTTTGAACAGAATTCTCTTCCATATTTGCCAACATCAAGGTCCTTCCCTCAGCCAAACGAAACAAGCTTTCCTTCCCACAACAATCAACCATGGCTGGTGGACTGGTGAGATACCGGCATCTCAGTCGGAAATCGGCTGCGAGGAAGGCTCTCCTTCGCAGTCAAGTAACCGCGCTGGTTTTACACGAACATATTCAAACCACATACGCCAAAGCAAAGGAGTCGCAAAGGCTCGCCGAAAAGCTGATCACCTTAGCGAAGCGAGATACCGTGACGAGCAGGAAAAAGGTCCAGGGGATGCTTTATGTATGGTCCTTCCATCTCTTAAACACTGTTGCGTTGATCACCCTCAACAAACCTCTTGTTTGTTCGATCATGAAACGGGCGAGGATTGGAAACGGGGCGTAGTTTTTCTTCTTGGACAACCAATTTCTGACTAACTCTGTGGATTTAGACCCCCATACTCTACTGCCTCGAGTCTTTGGTGAGCTCGCGAGCCGTTACAAAACCGCGCTGGCGGCTACACCCGTGTAACGCGAACGGAGCCTGCCAATGTGTACGACCAAGCAGAATATGCCATTCTCGAATTCGTCGATGGGCCCCGCGATTCTCGATTCATGATGACCGCTATGGCGGTAGCCCGCGACCAGGCCCGGGGTGTTGAGTCTAGCGATATCACCATGATGAACGTTGAGAAGGTCACAAGGTACAGGGGCCAGGACGTTTTTGAAAATATGGTGAAGAGGCTAAAGAGAAGATGGGGCAGCACGCTCGCAGAAAATTGGCAAGCAGACCCACCACATGTTGCAGCCAAAAAATAGGCAAAGAAAAGCCGCAATGGGGCAAGGAGCAGAGATATCCAGGAGCAAAGCCAGGCCAATTAAGTGTATATGTACTATCTTGTAAGAACATGCATCGCAACAGAGCAGTAAAGATTATGGGGGACTCTAAAACTCTAAGATTAAACCGCCTCATGCTCTCCAATCAGAAATCTGATGGAGATGGAGGGTTTTGCAATATTGCGTTGCCGAAATTCTAGTAGTTCGTTATCAAGAGCAACTACATCAATGCTCTTTTGCATCTACATGAAATCGAACGTGTCCCCCTTTCCGTTAACATCTTGCGGGTTCTCTGCGTTCCCACTACTCGCTCGAGCTTTAACGCATCATATTTTGAGAACAGAACACGAACAAATTCCTCTCCGGATGCTAGTAACATATCACGCGCACTCCGGGCGAGGTATCCTCCAGCAATCTCACGATAGAACACCGGGTTTTCTGGGAGCGCATACATGATAACGCTTCTCACCCCTTTGATCTGGTTGCGGCGAAAGTGATGTGCTCGCTCAGTGTACAAGAGAACCCGATGTCGCCCAGTAAGAAAATGCGATCTCGCCCGGGACGCCTCAGGGACCTCAGTATACTCAGAGATCGCACCAAACGTGACGTTCGCGAGTGCGGGAGACGTCACAAAGAAGTTCCTGACCCGAACAAAGTCGAGATACGAAGGAATAAAGACCAAGGCACCCGTTAAGTCTTTCGCTCTCTTTGCAAGATAGGGGACAATAGTCGCAACAAAGTAAGAAAACCTCGCATCCGGATCTTTGTTGGCCGATACTGAGTCAAATCGGGAGAAAGTTTGTTTGACTTGGATCCCCAACCGCTGGATTTCACCCATGTATTCCGGGTGTGCCCTAAATTTCCCCGCCCAGTTTTGGGAATGAGTTCTCATCAGCTCGGAGAGCTCAGGGGTGTTGTATGCGGACAATATGACGGTTTGCCGATAGTGTTTTGATAAATTATCAAGATACCAGTTTCGGATGCGGCTGATATCATAGTCATGAGCCCCGCGTGGATGAAGGTTGAGGTGTTCGAAAATAAACTCAACGTGTTCCCAGTTTTGCATTAACAAGGCATCGGCTTGATCCACAACTACGAGCTCAATCGAGCTCAAGAAGTCAAAATCCATCTTGGCACCTTTCCCTCTTCGGCTCCAATGGCCATCCTTAGGCCCAAAGGACTAGCGAAAATGATATCAGACCGGTAAAATGGTGCGAAATATTTCAGAGTCTTTCTCGTAAACATCAGTCCAAGACGAAACATATCGTCATCGTTTCCCTCGAAAAGCTCCTTAAAATCAGCTGGCTTATCTTTACCAAACGATGAGTCTTTTTGGATATATGCCTCTTCGAAGCGCTTCCTGTTTTCTTGCTGTTCTGGTTCACAAAGCTTAACCAGGCTCTCCACGATTCTTGCACAAGACTGTCTAGTGGGAAGAAGAAACAGGACCTTTGGACGAGTGAAACCTTGGTCACGAAATTCTAGTTCTGAATCGACCCCATCCTTCGAGACTCTAGCGTTATTCTTCAAAATCCGGTCTCGAGTCCTAATCGTTGGTAAGTTAGCATGAACTAAAAGCACGAGTCGCCACTTGAGAAAACAAACTTGAAGATGTGGTTTAAGGCATGAAGAACCACCAGGTTTCGGAGGTTTTCTGAATTATCAACCGTTCGTTGACAATAGAAAATATCCTGATAATTAAAAAGCATAGGAGCGAGCTGCGACTGGACATCATCGAATTTTGGGAAAACGCTCGCCACAGTAGGTCTGAGCCTTTCCTTGATCCTGATTGATTCAGGGCCACTGAACGATGGACGAGGCGGGGCACCCCAGAGGCCTCGATGTTTGGGTACATCGATACTAACCTTGACCGGCCTATCACAGCACGTTGCTGCGTCCATTGTCCATCTTCGATGGCCTTTATCTTTTGAGGAATCGAAGGGTCTTCCGAATTCGAGAAATGGCGTTCGAACGGGTCTGACAAATCTTCACAGTCATTATGTTGCAGTTGGTCCTTCAAGATCTCATCTTCATCTCCAGACACGCCATCGCTTTCAAGTATAGCGAGGTCAATATCCTCTGGTATTTGCATGTCCGGTGCAATAGACTTATCGGTTTCCTCGTAGTCCATTTCAAATTCATGAGTGAGATTGAGTTTACGCCTTTTGGCACTCGACTGAGGCGGTTCGGTAAAACTACTCAGCAAAGCAGTGTACGCCCTCACTTGTGGTTGGGTCTCTTCGTCAGATTCGAGTCCGCTGATGCTTTCGTCACCAGTGTTGGAACCTGGAGTTTCCATGCCCACATATTCCCTGTAAGTTATATCAGAAAATGCGTATCAGAATGAGAAAGTCGCAGTACACATACTCTGATTTGTGCTCTGCAAGGCGCTGCGTGTGAAAACGGCTTGTATCACGGCCGTTACGACCATTACGCCTTCCACCTCCCCGGCCCCTAGGAGCAGTCCTACTTGTTAGTGTCATCTCGAGTGGTGTGTTGAAAGACGAAAGGAAAATTGTCTGTCGAGTGACGACGTGAAAAGTTAGTGGCAGCCACACACACCAAGACTGAGGCTCCATCCATCCACCACTCGCCACACAGAGGGGTATTGCGCCACATTTCTTATCTTATCGAAGCCCTCACATTAAGAACGTCAAGCACAAATTTTGCCCGCCAAAATCAACCGCATCCCACCACCAATCCTATAGAGCCCTTCTCACAACCTCCCTCAACCCCCTTGAGTACTTTCCCCAGTTCTCTCGCCAGCACCAGTTATCAACACGGGATCCTTGAATCTTGCAAAACCTTCCTTGAGGCCAGTAGTTCCCGGCCTTTTTCTTTTCTTTTCTTTCTTTCCTTCTTTCACGTCACCCAGCATGGCAGCCGAAGTTACCAACTTCCTCCATTTGGCTCGGCCGCTAGCCCCCGCTACCGTCGGCATGAACATGTCCCTCTCGGCTGTTACTGTCAATATCCAACCCCAGGTTATCCTCTCTGTCCTTGACCATGCCGTACGTCGCGATACTCGCGACACTCAGTCTCCCCGCGTCATCGGCGCCCTCGTCGGTGTCCGTTCAGAAGATGGAACCGAGGTGGAGGTGCGATCGTGCTTCGCGATCCCCCACACAGAAAATGAGGATCAGGTCGAAGTCGATGTCGACTACCAGAAGAATATGCTTGCCCTTACCCTCAAAGCAAGCCCGAGAGAGAGTTTGCTTGGGTGGTACACGACTTCCCTCGAATTGAATTCGTTCTCCGCTCTCATCCAGAATTTCTTCGCGAGCCCCGAGACGGGTACCTTCCCCCATCCCGCCGTCCACCTCACCATATCAACTGATCCCGGTGCTACTATTGACACCAGATGCTACATCTCAGCACCAGTGGCGGTGAATGCCGAGAGTGCTGCGTCATCCTGCCTCTTCATTCAAGTTCCTCACAAAGTGCTCTACGGCGATTCAGAGCGTGCTGCACTTGAAGCTATCTCCGCCGCCAAAGATACCGAAACCCGTTCTGCGCCTCTTGTTTCTGATGTTGAGGCACTCGCTCGCTCTCTACAATCAACTGTCGGTATGCTAGATAGTGTATCGGATTGGATCAATCGCGTTCTTGATGAGGAAGACGAACCCAACAATGCGCTTGGCCAGTTCCTCATGAATACACTCTCACTTACTCCCAAGGTCGACGCCGGCCAGATTGATAGAGACTTCAACAACCACATTCAAGACGTCCTGATGGTGGCGTATCTCGCCAACACTATCCGCACCCAAATCGAGCTTTCTCAACGCCTGGCAACATCCCCCTTGCGAGCGGCGAAAAGGAAGCCGAAGGTAAAACTGGTGAAAGTGGTGAGAAAGAGGGTCAGCGAGGACAAAGGGGACAAAAGAGAGGAGGCAGGGGTGGCGGCGGTGGTCGTGGTGGTCGGGACAGAGAACCTCGAGAGCCGCGCGAGAATGCTGATTAAGGTGCCAACAGAAATTCCTGTGGGCGCGTATGCTTGAAATTTGTCAAGCGTTCAACTCAGGACCTGGAAAGAGCAAACCTTGGAAGCCCTGGAAGCTCCTTCAACAACCCTTTTCGTTGCATACCTTAGCGGAGAATGGGTAAGGGCCAGGCGTGGACTAAGTCATGTGATAGTTGGCAGAGGCGGCCAAAAGAAAATGAAGCCGGTGTTGGGTTCAGGTGTTCATCAAGTCATCGTGGGCGTTTACAAGGCTACTTACTGGTTTATTCGTGTCTCATGATAGTTATTTTCTCCCCCATTCCATTCATATCTAGGTGGCTTGTCTCAACATATAAATGATACGAGGTATATCTTGGGCCATCATGCGACCGTCACAAGTCAACTTTGCTTTTGGGGGTATCGCATGTCTGGCATTCGTCCCTCAAGAGTTGCGATGTGCTGGAAGGGGAGGAGTCGAAGTTATAAAACTGATGGACGGCATGATGTCGAAGATCAATCTACGCATAAGGCCATGAACCGGATTGCCAATCAATCAATGGAGATGCAGTGTACAATGGCAAGCAGGAAGGTGGATGCGAGGTAAACATATTCATGTGAGAAACCAGGTTTAAAAGGGGGTAGAGAGGGGGTAGGAGGGACAAAGTGCCAAGGAAACCTGCTGGATTTTCCGCAATCAATCCCGCTCAACGCCCCAGACCCACTGGTATCCGATCCATAGACTCCTTCATCAGGTTGTTCTCAGGGTCCAGGTCCCAGACCTGCAGCAACCCATCCCCTAAATCACTCCCATAACCAAGCAAGAACTGATTCAAGCTACCCCGAGTTCCAGCTTTTACATTCACGCCAGCTAGCTACCAATTGATCATGCCGGCTTTTGTGGAAGCGTAGCCGGGTTCCCAAAATGCGGCGGGAGGTGGCTAAACGGTTGCCCTGGTACTAGTTGGGCTTGAGATCCGGGGGACTTATTCAAAGATTGTGGGGATGGCATGGGGCAATATGTTGCGCTGGCATCGATGGATGAGAAGATGTCATGTGAGGCGCAGGATGCTGGATGGTGTGTGCGTGATGAAAAGGCATCATTGAGTTCGAGGAACCTTGGCGTGCCATACTATAGCCACCACTGAAGGGTTGAGGGTGATTCTGAGCTGACGTAGCGACTGGAATTTGGTAGGGCAAGGGGCATATGCCAGGTGCGGAGAGCCGATTTGCGGACTACCGTGATGGGATCCGCTAGACACGTATGATGGCGCATGTCCCTGCATTGGCGAGAGACCACTATTCGGCACAAAGGATTGGGTCTTGGGGTTAAAGGCGTGTCGATTGTAGCTTCCAGGAATGGGATGCTGGCTCTTGGGATCATTAGGATTCGCATTGGCGGGAAGCTGACCATAAAGATAAGGGACATTCGTAGGCGCTGGCATAAGCCCTGGCAAAGGCCCTGGGCTGGGACCATGAGTTCGTAGGGGGTATTGGCTAGGTGGTGAGTTGAAAGCAGCGGCTGGCCAGCTTTGAGAAGACGATGAGACAGGAGGCGCGGCGGTACCATATGCACCTGCAGGAACAGTGCCGTGAACAGAGCCGGGATAACGAGGTTGATTCAGGGAGGATACTATGTTTCCATTAGTAAAACCGTTTGCCGTAGGCGGCATATTGCAGTTGACGTACGGGTGCTGCGTTGGGATAAGCAGGAGGAAAGCCGGGAACTGCCATAGGAGGTCCATAACCATGGCTAGGGGTAGCATAGACGGCGGCAGCTGAGTTGGAGAATGGTTGCTGTTGCTGTCCAACAAATGAAGACCCGGCAATTTGGACATACTGTGGCTGTGGACCCCAAGTTGATTGTTGGGGATGGGGATAATAAGCCGCGTAATGTGCGCGGGATTCAAAACTCCCCGAATCACGCCTACGCCTCTCATTCCTACCTTTACGCCCGAGACTAGATTTGTCCTTCCCAGAAACGGAACTCGCCCGCGACACGCCATTGTCGTTTTCTAGACCCAGAGGAGAGGTTAGCGTGGACCAAAATGACCAAAAGTCTTGCTCCTACAACTTTACTATACCTTGGGTCACCTCTCCAATCTTCTCAGAATTGCCAAATATGCGCTCCCTTGCGCGGTTGTATGCCTCCTCGCGCTCTTCTCTCGTCATCCTATGGAACCTAGTTCAGCTTTGTAATAATTCAACTGGAAGGTAGCCGAACATCGAACCTCTCTTTTGGCTGTGAGGCTTTATCTTTCGCATCACTACCATCTTCTGACGCCGGTTTGGATGCGCCATAGCTAGATATTGCTTTATCACCGCTATCCTCCCGTCGCATGATCCTGCGGGGAATGATGACTGGGGGTGGAGTATTGGACGCAGAGTTGGCCTCTGCAATGCTTGCAAGAGATTGTGGTACACGGCAGAAAGGCGTTCTAAATATCCTCACGGCTCCAATATTCGGCTCATAGGAGTGAGTCATATGATAATAATCGGCCAGTTTATGGGTTAGCATACGGCAGAAAGAGTTGCACGGAGGTAAGTCCATATACGGCTCTCTAATAGGGGCATCAGCAAACTAGTAGAGAAGGGCACAAAGTAGGCTAACACTCACTTGGAATCTCGAACAAAGTCAATGACGTCCTTTTCAAGTCGCAGCAGAAATATTCGGTCCTTAGGAGATTGCATAGCCTCAAGAAGTTTCTCGTCAGGCGCCTGACGATATATTATGTTCAATGCATCAGTCGTCACGGAAGGGTCACTAGGGGTGGCTGCCCATCTTGCCCTTGGGAAATGACATCCGGTTGTCCCCCAGCATTATGCTGAGCGATACGCCTATCGACGTTTTCCTCAGCTTGAATACGGCGAACGGCAATATCTGAGCCAATCCGAGAACTCGCCAGAAGAGAGCCCCGGATAGAAAACGCGTCATCGTCATCAACAGCAGCCGCCTTGACGCTAGCGCTATCGTCAGGTCGTAAGGATTCCTTCTCATCGAGAGCAAAGGTCGTACCAGAGGTTATACTCTTGCCATCCAGGCTTGGCGGTTTGGTACACAGATCCGAGGTGGAATCCGCTTTATGCGATTCGCCAGGACTCGAGTCCCCGACCGAGACTCTCAGCTTGTTTGGAAGAAGATGGGCGCTCCCATTAACAACAAGACTAGGTGTCCTATCTTCAAGCAAGGTCGCACCCACCCCCGCTACAAGATCGTCCACAGATGTCAAGGTAGAATGCTCATCGAGCCTCGACGATTTGGGAAACGGAAGTCCTGTCGCGTGGCCCATGTACCGACTGGCTCCATTCACAATAACCGGCATTGATGATACAGCAAGATGCGCCGAGTTCGGGGTGTGTTAGAGGCTATGGAGGCTTTCTCGTTCGAGGCACTAGCAACAACCTACCCGGAGGGAGCGTTAGCTTATAGAAACTAGCAGAATGATAATTCATATTGCGCCAAGGGTTCCACGCGGATGTGCGCAGTTCTGTGACGAACATGGGTTTACATACCTTGGCGAACGATGGCTTGCGCCCGCCTGGTGAGCTCCGAACAGTTGCCATCACGGTGTTCAATAGCGAGATGAGGCTAACAAGACTCGGAGTGAGGGCTTGTACCTAGAGACAAGGCCAAAGCCGACAGTACAAAGACCCAATATGATGATATCGCCGAAAAGCAAGTCGCCAAACCAAAACAGTGGCTTGTCGAAGAAAAGGGTGGGAAGATAGCGATGTCGAGGATCGCCTGACCGACGATACAGGAAGATCGAGTAGCTGAGCAGGAGAGAAGTGTTGGCAATTGATCATGGCTGTATTTGGACAGCCATCGTTATTGTTTTAGATTCTGGTGCACTCTCGCAGGTGAATGCTAGTATATATCCTATATGCACATAAGTGGGCAGTTTTTCCAGCTCATGAGAGTAGTTGCTGTTAGAGCCCCCTTAAAGAGTGATAGAGGAAGAAGTTGAAGGAAGAATGATAGCTGAGAGTGAACCAAGGGCAAGTCGGGTTTTAAAGAGTTGATTATGCCTTCTTCTGGATTATATAGGCTGATAAGGGAGAGTTAGATGATGTGATCGCTACGATAAAAGGGCAGCGTTGAACAGTTCTTGATATTTCCATCTAAATTGAGGTGGGATAAAATTTAGGTTGGGTCAGTCACGATTTGAGGATGACAGTAATACAAGTAGCCTTCTCAAAATCGCGCCTAAGAAAGAGGGAGACCTTCTAATAAAAATGAACCACTCAGATTGGGGTTAGCCCAAAAGGAAGGGATGAAAAGAAAGAAGAACCCACTTTTCTATAGCCCCTTCAGGTGCCAGCAAAAGGTGCACTCCCAGGAAACAAGCCTTTAAGGGATATGTCGTATTGCTAAAATTAGTAGATTTCTTCAATCGTCAAAGTAATGATTAGGATTCTAGATGATTCACAATAGAGCATGATACTGAATATCGCCGTTTATCTAACCTAACTACTATATTTTCCTTATTTTTTTCTAAAGTAAAATGGAATAGATGAGAGCAGCTGAAACCAAATATAACATGAGCCCTGGGGAATTCCTCAACTTTCCAGTGTCTTCAAAGTGAGGGTACATCGGATGCTTCAAGACCTAACCTACCTCGAAACAAGTGGTTACAAACATCCTCACCGTTCAAGTGTTATTCTAGGGGTTTTTTTCCCCCAGCCTTCTCTCAAATGAGTCTCAAGCCAGCCCCAGATCTTATGAGGTTGATCACTTGATAATTAACCCCACCACATATGCTTATCTAAGCACAAACATCGGTCTGGGACAACAAATTAGCAGTTTGCTTAGCACCTTAGAAACACTCAAGCAAGCTTACCAACCTTTATCAGACTGAGGACATGAAGTGAGGTCTAGCTTTGCTACAGATCATACAATTCGCCATATTTGCAAAACAAGAATATCTACATCTAAGTTTTGAATAAGCTATCTTTCCGTCCCCATGTTCGTCCATCGAGGGCGGGGCGGGCCGCGGAGACCAACCCCAGCGAATATACAATGTCAGAAATGTTTGAAGAGAGATATGTTTCATCCCTAGGCAAGGTCTCGAGATTCTTGTAGCCCCAGCCAGTTTCCTCTCAAAATTAGCTAACATCCAAAGCAAGGCACTATTCTTATGAATGTAAAACTCCCGTTCAGGAACGGCCATATGTTCCACGCCCGTCAAGGACACAGCAGCTCCGGAATCCAAGTCTCATGCCCAAGCTTGCCAATGACTCTCTAAGTGCAACAGAACGAAGGTATCCCTTTCCGGCCCTTCTCCAGACACACGCATGCAAGCATATACATAGATATATATCTATATATATATATATATATATATATATATCTTAGAACCTTGGTGCACCATCATACTTACTTTCCACACGGCGTAGGCAGGGGCTGGCTGATAGTGAGTTAGCGAAAGGGAACCCTGAACGGGCTAAAAGCCGAGGAGGCGCACCTCAGGAAGACGAGCTGGGGAACCCCTCGAGAAACCAGAGGTCTCCGTCCACATCTCCTTCTGCACATTCAGTCTCTACCATCTCTACCAGCGGATCAGCCTCCCCACCAGAACAACGATGGCATCATCAACAGCGGAATCGATCTATAGGTGCTAACTCACAGAGTTCTCCTCGGGACCGATCGCGCAGCCGGTCTCAAACCCTCTCCAAAAGCCCTTTGGAGGGCGAAGGTCGAGCTTGTAGCCCTAGCCGTGTCCATGGGCGAAATTTTGACCGCAGCACCACCCGAAGCCCCAACCACCACCTTGGTTCCCGCCAAGAAGCCGATCGGAGAGGAAATAGCAAAATTCATAACCCTCCGATTAGCACCAGCTCCAGAGATGGCCCACAGCCCACCAGAGGTCTTCGTGCTCCAGGCTCCACTAGTCGAAGTTTATCCCCAAGGATCGCGGAATACGCAACTACCGATTAAGGGATGATGCCTCTATACCAACTCGTAGGTCTCAAAACCTGTCTCGAGAATCGTCCTGTGATCATAGCCGTGAGATCGCGAGGACACTCGAAGATGACAACAGTGATGCACAACAGGGCCAGGTTCTTGGACCCATCCATCAGAAATCCAGTCGTCAAGAGAGAAAGAGAAGCTTGAGCCCTTTTAGCAAGAGGCTAGCAATGACTCGTGGAGCAAGGCAAAATCGATGAGATGGCAAACTAGAAGCTGGAAACTCAGCAGGGTCGCACGTGCCAGATGAAGAGCAAAAGACGCGGCGGGGGAGGACCTGTCGAACATAAAACACTACGTCTTGCCTAAACCTGCCATAATGTGGCTCTGGAAGTGGGCATGTTGCTTTTTGAGCATAGTATAGCGTAGCAGATATCCATTCATCATGTCCATGAAGAGAGAGCCGGGTTTAACTTGCGGCGCTACAGAGGTGTCCAGTCACAAAATACAAGCCAATTGCCTAGCTCCCCTAATGGCACTCTCCATGTTGGCCCCTCTGCACGTATCACACTGCTTTGCCTTACCAATTGCGGCCGCCGATCTAGGCCTATCCACTCGTCCCGTCCAGCTAGGATCACCATCTGAAGAGTGCTGCGAGGTTCTAAAATGGTGTCATCTCCGCCGCTAAGATTGGATCCGACCCGTGCTAGGTACGTTGGCCCTTCCCCTGTACCTCTTCAATTCGAAACGGCATGACCCCTCGTCCTCAACCTCTGATCCCTTGATGTGGGAGAGCCATCCCTGGACCTCGGTAGCAAGCCCTCCAGGTACGTACTTGGCCAATCTTCTCTGGGGCGTGAGAGCCGGGGGTGGCTCTTCCGTAAAGATGACGCGATCAGTATTCGGCATTCTAAATCGAGGAGGGGCTCGAAACAGTGGCTGGCGAAGAGCAGCCAAGTGAACCTCTTGTGGAGATGCAGAACTCAGACTGCTATTGTCGGCCAAAATTTGGCTATTGTCCTCATCGGTTTCCACTACCACAGCTTCAGAAATCTCTATGTCATCTTGAAGGGTGCCATAACAGGCATTTTGGGTCTCTTCAAGCTCGTCTGACACTTGCCGAAGGCGCCGTCTCTTGTTCTCCCTTTCAAGTTTGACCTTCACGGCACCAGCATCATCGACACCATCTACCTCCGTACAAGACCTTGTAGAGCCAGGGGAACTCGTGGGGGAGCTCTCAATCTCATCCCACGATCTTGCCCGGTTTGTAATATGAATGAATATCTGGTTGGGTCGGGAGGTCGGGTTTTGGGGCGAGGCCGTCGCCGACGCCGTATGAAGTGGCATCGGGTACCGAAATGGAGGTCCCATTTAATCAGTCTTATTACGTCGACCTTTTTCTTGAATGGAAATGCGTTCTAAAAAGAACCTCTGTTGTAGGTTTATTCACTAACGTGCGGGCAAATTCTATCTGGAACGAGATAACGAGGTGCCGATGAGCAAGTTGAACAGTTCCCACCTACTAGAGGGGCCCTCACCGTCTGTTCAAGTGCCCGAAATTGAGATTTGCCGATCAGCGAACCGGAGGTACTTAGGGGTTTAGGTGGGATACAAGAGAAGCTGAAGCGCTCCAGGTCAACTTCTCCTAATTCCTGAGTTTGACGAATGGTATGCGTAGTCCATTTTTATGGGTCGATTTTCGATAATCATAACATTGATATAATACTGAGGAACATAAAGTGCCAATCCGGACCACTAATTCTAGCATCACGACCACCCGAAAAATATCACCACATTCACACAAGAATGGGAGACATTTCACGAACTTCACGAAAAGGTGGCCGTCTCGAATAAATGACTGAAATACGCAACAGTATAATGTTACCGGCTTATATTTGAAGATAGTTGAAACGAGTGTTGAAGCTAACTACTGACATTTTGAGTAACGAAACCCCTCTCCCCCATCTGCCAACCTCAATATATCATCAACTGATGCTATCTAAAGAGCGTGGTGCTTGGACAATTTCAAATACTACGGCCGCCCCCTCCCTCGACCCAATTTTGGGGGTTTAAAAATGGTTGCCCAACACAAAGAAGCACGGCAGCAAAGGAATCGAAGATTGGATCAAGCTAGCAGACCTGCCTAGAAAAGCTTATGCTCGAGGGTCATTTCCGACTCGGGTTGGAGACCAACACAGGCGCGGAAGATGTTGGTGAGGGCAGCCCGCTGCTTGGCGAGAGCATTGATAACGGGGGTGCCAGGAGGGGTCATGGGAGCCTTCAGCATGTAGCTAAGGATGCTGAGAACCGGATGGAAGCCCTTGTACTCAGCGGTAGTGGCTCCGTCAGATGAGGCAGCCTTCCACTGGATACGTGTCATGATCTCCGTGATAATGACCAAATCAATGATTAGGGGCTGCGAGGAGTGAATCCTCGCAAACGTTGAAGATAGAGATAGTTTGATGTCCACCCATGAAGATATCGGCGTAGTATTCGTCCAAAGCACGCTTGTAGTCGCCGACGGCAGGCATATATTTGATGACAACAGTATGGTCGGGATGCTCGTGAGGCTGGTAGAGGACACTGTTGGCCTCCACCATGTCGTCAACAACATTAGATTTAGAGATTTCCTTGGATCGGAACTGCTTGTGAGAGCTCAAGTTCTTGCCATCATTGTTTCCAAGATGGTTGTAACTAGCGATTGAAGTAAGCTTGATGCCGGCGTTGATGAGGAAGTCGACCAAGGCAGACTTCATCTTGGTCTGACCGGACTTAAAGTCATCACCGCCAATGTACGACTTGTGCTTCTCGGCAAGCTCAACGCAGCCTGGGACAAAAGTGTTTTGAGGGGAACCATTGATGAAGGGCACACCATCGAGAATGCAAGCAACAGCAAAGACGGTTGAGGAGAGACTTCTTCGTGGCCATCCTCAATAGCCTTGAGGAGATTATCAGCGGTATCGTTAACACCTTCAATGATGTCGGCATAGCGCTCAGTGTTGGCAGTCCATTGAACAATGACCTTATCCAGGTTATTGGCACTCTTGAAGTCCCTAGAAAGTAAACGTTAGATGACGGCAGTTGTGAAATTCTGTTTTAGAGATGGCTTACTGGATCTGCTTGCGGATCGTCTCAACGTGAGCGGCGCATACCTTAGTGCCAGGGATCAAGTTGTCGGCCCGGTCTTCTTGGTTAGCGGCGATGAAATCAGGGTAGTAAATGCTAGGAAGAGGGGTCAGAGTAGCCATCTCTTTCCTGACTTGCTCCTTGAGGGTGGGCTCGAGAACTTGGGCGCGGTCCATGGCATCCGCAAGGTTCAGGGAGCTGATATCCCAGCCTCCAACGACGATGTCATTAGGGTGGACCATGGGGAGAACGTCGTGGAAAGGGATATTGACGTCCTTAGAGGTTTCAGCATCAGTGCCAAGTTTCATAGTGGAACCCATAAGGATAGAGCCATAGTAGTTAGACTTCTTGGTGCCTTCACGGGATTCCCAAGTCAAGCTACGTCGGTTGGCAATGATAGCAGCAGTCACGGTCGAGCCGTTGTTACCGCCCCAGCCAACAAGCATGACACCCAACTTGGGAATCGCGCGGTCGACTTTAAAGTCATAGACCGTTTCTGGGGCGTGGCCACATACTGGCCATTGACATCCTTCTTGACTTGAGTGGTGCGGTAAGTGTACTTGGAGTTAATCTCCGAGTCGCTGTAAACGACGTCAGGTGAGTTAACAGTGAAAAGCTGCTTCAGCTCAGCCGAGGAGGGAGAAGCAGCGTGCTCGGATCCGTTCGCGGAGCTCGCGTCAATCTCAGCGTGAGGGGCCATTGCAAGGTAGAGGTAGAAGGTTGGCGGGGTTAGATTGTGTGTTGAGAGAAAGTTGTTACGCTGCGAGATTGGAGACTGGTTTATTTAGTCTCGATTGAGTTCGCTGAAGCACCGGTGGCAGAGCAGCGGGCTCCCGCGAACGGATGATGCACGCTAGATAACGGGCGGTCAGCATAACGTCCGATTCAGAAACCATGGGGAGACCAGACTACCAAACACTTACGAGTTAAGAAGGTTGGAGAACGTCTTGACGACTGAGGCGACCGAGGCTACAAGTTCCTCGACCGCGAGTGTTGAGTAGGTTGTCTTAGAGAGGGGGTAAAGGGGAAGGTGGGTGGTGGTCAAGACAGACAGTGACGAAGCAAGCTAGGGGTTATGAGCAAGAACCGGGAAACGGTAGACCGAAGAAAGGGGAGGTAGGTGATAGATGTGAAATAGGGAGAGGGGAGGAAGAGAGAGAGAAAGGAACTCAAAATCAAGGGGAAAGGCACTGGTTCATATACTTAACGAATATGTGGGACCGCTGCAAGTTGAGGGGTCTCGCTAGACCTAGATGCTCACTTCGGAGTTCTCGTGCCGCAGGAACTACATGAAGACTAAGCGGAGCTAAACTCCACTAGATATGGAAAGGGGCAGGAGCAGGAGCAGAGTGAGGAGGGACAGAGGATAGAGGGGCACAAAACAACACGAGCCCGCCACGTCGGTAGATATTCCCACATCCGATTGCATACAAGGAACAACCCGGGTTGCCCGATCCTAAGGCGGTGAAGGTTCAAAGGAAGGGTTGGTCGAGCAGGACACGATGTTGCCGGGTCTGTTCAAGAGCGATGCTGCTAGAGCTTTTATTTTATTTTATTTTTATTTTCTTCCCCTCCCGTTTTCTTGGGGTTCCCATTCTTCGCACGATTTGATCACGTCAATGCTAGTGTAGCTCCGTATCAGATCAATGTCGAGACGAGAGCCCAAAAAGGAGCGATGTCCAAGAAACTGCCTCGAGGCTTTTAGCCACCCGAGGGCTTGGTGCGGGGGCTTTCAGGTCTCAACCCCTCTACCAATTCACGCACCACTCAACATTGAATTGAAAGACCGAGCGAATTCAAACACTTGAAATGGTTGGGGTATCTCAGTGAATTTGATACTTGTACGTCCACGGATCAATGGGACTTGGCAAGCGAGATTAACACAGGGAAGCACACAGCAAGCAAGCACAACAGATGTACGAAGTAAGATGCATGTGCACGCTCAAGTACGCTCTCCGTTCACGAGCAGAGAGCTCACAATTGAAGGGTCTTCTGGAACCTATCATACATGGAGGCCCCAAGGGCTGGTTCCTTGAGTTGCTTCCTTCAGGTCGTGTGCCACCGTTAACTGGTTATTAAGGCAATGCCAGAATGAGCATTGATGCCAGATGCAGAATGGGTCTCTTCTCATCTTGACCACAACTGATATTACCCCAACATTTTCTCAATTGATCACTTGACCATTTGACACCATTTTTTTTCTTTCCGCCGGCGGGGTAGGCCAAGGGTCCTAGGAAAGGAAAAGGGTGGCGGGGAGCGGGGTGGTGGGGTTTCCTTGAATTGGAAGGGACAGACGTACCAACTATTACAACTGTCCGAAGAACGGCTGCCTCGGATTGGACTTATTAAGCCGTCGGGCAGGCGGACTTTGTTCATAGCGTTATTAGCGTCCAGGCGGATGCACAAAGCCAGCAGTATGCAACTAGGTTTGTCTTGACCCAGGGTCCCTGACAAAGGATCTCGTGGCCTCTGGGTCTCAGGAAAAGGATAGGTAATGGGACTCCAACAATAAATCGTCGTCAACGATGGCCGAACCTTCCGAACCTTCCGAGAAGAACGACTGGAGAATGGAGACCGAGTCATCCCGCCTGCGTGCGATCTCGGGGTCATCTCTCAAATTTCCATTAAGTATAGGTGGGTCCGACACAAGGACCAATCGGCTAATTATTCACACAACACCAAATAATATAGTTGCTTAACCAAGGGCCAGATCAACCGATCGATAGATATAGGGAACGTCTTCCAATGTTATATCCAAATGCGCCTTCGTTGAACTATTGAATGTATATATATATATATATACCTCGGGACAGTGGGGGTAAAACAGCTTGAAGAAATCCGGACCGGCGAAACGAAACACTCACATTTTGCTCAATAGGTGAGGTTGCAGCTGCCAATTTATGAGTCAGCAAAGAGGCTCTGGCGCTGGAATTCTTCGAACTTTTTGTATTGTATTTCTCCTTCACATGGATGTTTTATACCGAGGTACACACCCTGATATTTACTTTGAAATATCACGATTAGGCACAATGTCTTGTCTTGTTTGACCAACACACGATGCACTAAGGATGCAGGAACATCAAAGAACGGTGCACCAATCGTGATGGGAAGCGCCGCCTCTAACCCCTCTCTATCATCCTTGTAAGCACCTTTAGAAACTCGTCTACACAGTACGAAGTAGGTGACAGTCCAAATACATAACTCATAAAGTAATACCGAGGTAAAGTAAAGTATAAACTTACATAGTGTTATTAGGCTGTAAAATACTCGATCTGAAGTAGAATAGGTATTATTACCCGGCTCTGGATTTTGTCTTTTCGAAGTGGAGATCCTTTAGCGACCAATCATAAAGCTGAAGTGCACTACGAAGTACTTGTAGTTAGCAAAAGTGAGGTTGGCTGCTGGCTGGCTGGCCCATTAATTAAAGCAGCCAGCCATTGGTTGGCTGCCGTTCCAACTCTCAGTCTGCCCTTGCAGAGGGCACAAGACCAATAGAGGATAGGAGTTCGAATCTCGAAACTCTTATCAATTATTCGATCCAATCCATCCATAGATCTATTGGATCTAATATTGTACGAAGTATCAGAAGCCAGCGCAAGGGGTTGAAAAGGTTGGAACGTGACCACCCCCTCCCCCGCGGAAATATCCGTAGGCGGGCAGATAGATTATTATTCTCATTTCGAAGAAATCTACATTTCATCCTACCTGCCTACAGATCACAGGCGCCCGAGCTCAGCAAGTCATGAGTCAAGCATAATGGCCAGCTTTTATATCATTTGGTCGAACTCACCGTCGCTTCAGAGGCAAACCATGGTATGGAATGACCCCGAATCGGTCTTCTCATTTCAGCTCCATGACCTTTGGTCCAAATAGTAGCTGCAACTTGAAAACTATGAGACCGAGAGCCATGTGAGCTCCTCGCTCAGTAGTTCGTTGCCGCGGGTTGGAGTCAACAGTATTGATTGATTCTACATACAACTTATATCTGCCATGTGTCGAAGAAAAATGAAATCCTACACATCTGAACCAGATGCGGCGATCATTAGTATCAGCGTCGCGGTGTTCCTTCAGACATCAATTTCGTCCCGGTCGCACGATCACCACTATGCATTTTGTAGCGCGGAGACCCCTGTTTTTGCGGGGTGGTTTCTCGCCCATCTCTGAGTGCCTCCTCACATTGCCGCAGGGTCCACGGACGCCACAGACAGGCTAGCATCCGTGCATTTCTATTACATCTATGGATCTAATGTACACACATGGTGGACAAGGGGTTCGTCTCCATTCGCCGCCCATCCACCCACACCCCCAACCCGAGACAAATATCGTATCACCTCGACCATTTAGCCCGCACATCTCTTCGGACCTCGTGGTCGCCGTCAGCCAAGTATCAATCGCCGCCTCAAACCCCTCTAACGGCTACCCATATTCTTTAATTTCCTCGCGATGGGTCTTGGCGTCCCTCGTTCCTCTTGATTCCAAAAGCCCTGTAATACAATCTCTCAACTCCTTTCATCAGGCGTTTGAACCACGTCCGATTCGATCTTGCTCACCTTTCTCCTTTGACGATCAACTTCGCCTCAGCTAAAGACTCATATTCCCGACACCTATCTCGAAATCTATGCGAACCATCCTTAGAAAACTGCGCCCTCACCTCACACATCAGAATAAGCATTGGTCCTCAAAGTCCATCTCCTCCCACGCGGCATGGCAAATCTTCCTAGGGATTCAACGCTATTACCTACCATAAAATGTTCGACATGTGGCGGACAGATCGAAATATCCCTTATGGGAGATCACGTTTGTAGTGGAACTGACTCTCAAGAAGGTAAATCAACGCGTAGATTCTTAGACACAAAGGTTTTTACTTATGAGTTCATAGATCTCCTCACTCAAGACAAACCTTTGCCATATCGGTACGAGAGATCTAGGAGGCCCGAGAGGGCGCCTCCAAAGGTAGACACAAACGCGGCAAGTGAGTACATACACAGATATCAAGCCAACAGCTTAGGTGTGTCAATTTCACTGACGAGGTTTCCAAAGATGGAGGCTACATACGCGCAGGACAATTGACACCCGTCAGTACCTCAAGTGGGTCTCGGAGCCTCTCCCCGAAAACGCCTGATGGCCGATCCGTTGGTAATCGCGTGAACGACTTCTTTGAGCCTGCCATCGCAGGTGATTACGATTTGGTGAGATCACAGGAAAACCGAAGACCAGATGCTTATGGGAGCGGCCTCACGGAGCGGGATGGGTACGAACGTGATTCATTATACGCATCTTCGAGTCCGAAAAGACAGAAGCCCGATGTTCTACGGCGGATGAACACCATTACCCCGGGCCCTTTCGATGTAAAAGCGCGCGAGAATCGGTCCCGTAATGAATTTCCTACGAGGAACAACAAAGGATTAGACGAAAACCTCACTGGCACAACATCCTCGAATAGACCGGGTGTGTCTCTGGCCAGGAATAAATATGTAAACGGCGACCGCAATATGCCCACGAGAGTCAATGGGTATGGTGGATTGGACGCGCCAAACCCAATAGACTTTGAGCCCGAGCTATTCACCGCAAACAACCGTTCGGGCACTTTTCCGCGGCCGAATAATCCCGAAACCCCGATGAGGACTCCATCCGCGCCTGGCCCACGTCCCGACCGCTATAGACTACCCGATGATGGTAGGCCCTACTTGCTAGGCCCAGACACCTCAAGATCTCCTCCCCACGGAATAGTACCATCAAGTCCATCACCTCAACGAGAAGTGGTAGTCAATCTGTTGATCTTGCTGCAGAGTTTGGGATCGGAAATCCTTACCACACCCCCTCAGCGTCATTGTCGTCGGCAATTTCATTATCTGGCCAAGATAGTAACTCGAGGTTGTCTCGGACGATCTCTAAACGCCTATCACCGAATGATGAGGGCCTCCCGGCAACTCGGGAATCGATGACTTGATGATTGCCTTACAAGCTTCTATGAGGGACCGGCAATCTCCAACGGCTGTGCAACTTGATAGAAACCCCTCAATTAATTCAAGCCGGAGGGGCGGTCTCGTGATGGTAAAAATTCCAGTCGCAGTCGAAGTGCCTCGCGACCCCGTCAACAAGGGCCTGCCTCTTACGAGACGCCCGCGTTCAATCTCAAACTCGAGGTTGACCGCTACCAAGCGTCAGCTCGAGACCGGAGCGAGCCTAGATACGACCAAGATGCAAATATATCCTATTCGCGGACACCCGCCAGAGAATACCCCAATACGAAAGGGGTCAACTACAACCCCTCTATGCCGTCTCAAGGTTTACCCCGTGCCTCGGGCCCTCAAATGATACGCGGGCCTTGCAAAGCATGCAGTAAAGAAATCCGGGGCAAAAGTATTTCCTCTGCAGATGGACGTCTAACTGGCAAGTATCACAAGGCTTGCTTTGTGTGTACTATGTGCCGGGAGCCTTTCTCATCGGCTGAATTTTATGTTCTCAAAGACAGGCCCTTTTGTGAGCTCCACTATCATGAACTTAACGGAAGTTTATGTGGTAGCTGTGGGAAGGGCATCGAGGGGCAGTACTTGGAGGATGAAGCCCTTTCAAAATACCATCTCGGATGCTTTCAGTGTACAGATTGCGGGATATCGCTTTCTGATGGATATTTCGAGGTTGAAGGAGGATATTATTGCGAGAGAGATGCGTGGAAGCGAGTCCAGTTCGACCCACCGGTATCGAATGGCTATAATATGGCTCTAGATGTGACTCTTACTAGTCCCGCCTCCGACTACTCACCAGCCCTCGCAAGTCTTATATCCCCAACGACGCCGGGAAATGGCCTCCAGGCGAACCTTTCACCCCTTTCTCCTATTCTCAGCCGCGGTCCACCAACACCCCTCGGCCTTCCCCACGTCCGGGCGACAAGGGACCAGCGGTACCACGACGACCCATCGGCCTGCCACGCGGTCAGAGACTGCCTCCTGGGATGGGGCCGGTCCCTCGGCCACGGATGAACAAACGTATGACCAGGCTCGGCATCATGTGAGGAAGCCTTCCCTTCACTAAATTTAAACATGCCTTCTATTTCTCCATTACAACGCAGAAAGCGGAGTAGGACAGGTGGCCCACCCGCCAACACGCTTACATTCGCCATACCTCACCACCATCACTCTATACCCATCTTACCCATCTTTAATTCCCTACTCGACCAAGACGTCGGGTTGCTTTTTCTTTTTCTTTTTCTATTTCTGTTTCACTCATTTTTTTGTTACTTTACTTTTATTGTTTTGTTTTTCCAAGGGGGCTGGAGTGGGTTGGTTTTCAAGGATGAACATATTCACAAGCGTTTTTACGACAGGCCCTCGACAGATTTTTTCCAGTCCGAAATAAAATCTGCATGCATTGCCAATAACTATTCATATATCAATCTCGGGGGTGGACGCAATGCTTCCTCTATTGCCGTCTTTTGACATTTATATTTGAACGATATTTCAGACTCAAATTCAGATGGGATCGCGAGGACGGGTCCTCGTGCTCCCTCAAAGATGAAGCCGTTAGATATTGACCCTTGGACATCTGCTAGCATCCTGGTTTGGAATGAAGGCCGCCAGGGATCATGTTTAAACTACTTTAAGTGTAGGTTCAGGAACGTAGTTGTGAGTAAGTTCTACAAGTGAGGATTCTCCTTGGATTGCAAGTTTGATCCATGAATACACAATATGGCCTCTCCTCGCAACCTCACCTCGCCGCCTGTTCCAAAAGCATATCACCCGAACGCCCAGGCCATACCCTAGTATACCAGTACACTGGGTGATAATGATAAAAATCAAATAATTTATCCATGTCAAGGGAAAACAAACGAGATAAGGAGCACACCTTGCCTAGTTGTCGTCAATGCGTCACAACCCTCACTACCTGGAGGAGAATGCCGAACATGAGACCTCGAGCAATTTCCTCGATCTGAAGACAGTCAAAGACGCGCCCAACTGCCTCATTCGTTGCGGACTGACCCATTACACCTGTAAGTGCGGCAGGCACACCACTTTGAATAAGAAGTTTTCTTGCCTTTTCACGTAACTTATCCTTCTCGCCCCGGGTCATCTCTGAAGGCCAGGCGGCTTTCTCCTCTTCTGTCGGAAGTGAATTTTCTCTTAGCTTATGCAAATGACTCGCAATACCGCTATCGCAAGTGTTTGCATCAATTATCGAATGCTGAAGGAGTGACCTAATAGACAGAAGTGACGGGTTTCAGGCCGAAGAAGAAAGGATTTGGCCGCGCCTAAGAGCGTCCGTCGTATATTCAGGCCGATGACAAGGTATATAGCTCGTTAATGACAGCGAACATAAGCTCCACAGCAATGCTGGCCTCCTGTTCAGATAGTGGAGGCAAATGTTTTGAAATGTTCAAGCCTTCAGGACTCTTGGATGCCGCCATAGAGGGAGTTATTGAATTTGCTGACTTCACCGGGGAGGCAATTGCTATTCGCCAAGGTCCTATCATTCGTTTGACATTCCTTGTGCTCCCGGCCGGCAACGTCTTGGTCATCAGAACTGTCGCAAGTAAGAGGTGGGGGTCTCGCACAATCTAGACTCGTCAACGAAGAGGACCGAAGGGGCGCCCGGCTTGATGACCGACTATTATCGGTACTTCTACTCATGCTATCCGGCCGCTCATAAGGGGATCGCTGAGTGTCAAAAGTTTCGCCGTCTGTGTCAAACTGAGAGCTCGGCCGTCGCTCCATTGGCGCAATTTTTGCCGGTTGTATGGAAATGACGGAGGACCTCTGGCTATCCATGCTATCCCGTGCTTTTGGGAATGGACAGGGGATGGCATGCTGTTAATTCGAGGGGCGTTGAGATGGCTAGGCGATTTGCTCCGCTCGCTGGAAGGTCTCTAAGCAAGGGTTGAGTTGGTTTTCTTTGCCCGAGACCCATGTTGCCCAATACTCCTGTGACGCCACCAACCACAGCCTTCCCGCCCTGCATAGCACCCTTGGGTGCGGTTGCAAGTACATCTAGCATATTCTTTCCGAAAATATCGAGACCGAATGTAGTCCGGTTATCATTGACGCTTGGCAGGCCCTGATCTTTATCTAGAAACCGCTTCATACCTTCGCTCTCAGCGAGGCTTGTGTACCAACATGCGTCTCGGACATATCTCTCCAGCTCCCCACGAAGGGATGAGCGTGTGTGCACTTTCCACGAGGGAAGGGCACTGTGCTGTTCTGAAAAAGCGATGGCCCCAGAGACGGTGGCAATACGACGAAGTATTTCGTGAAGTGCCTCAAAATCGGAATACTTTCTGATAATCATCCACCCGGGAAACCGCGAGGAGCATGGTTCAATTTGGATTAGATAATCCCAGCTCGGTTTATTTCGGATCAAGTTATTTTCATTGATGGCATCTTCATGAATTGTTATGGTGGCATTTTGAAGAGTGAGCGTGGCTGGTCGAGGTTCGTCACTTCCATCTGAGGTTTCCTGAGCAGGCGGGACTATCTGGTCAAAGCTCGTAAACTGAAATCTTGAGTTTTGTTTCGCCAGTTCGCCATTTTGAGTTGAGTCTGTATCCGTAGATTGGACAGTGACCCGAGTACGGCATTGTTCTCCCTTTGTGGGATCGCTAATTATGGTATCCTTCACTGATGCCCCCTCAATCGATACATGCAATGATCGAGGAGATATGTTTCCTGGGAAGTTTGAGGAGATGTTGTGCCCTATGATATCATTCAGCAATGGGTCAATAGGATCGCGAAACGCCTCCCCACCATTGGCAGAGGAAATGGTGTCGGATACACAGTTAGCCTCTTCCGCCACGAGAAGTGCGTTCATGCGCTTCATCTCTTCGAGAGCCTCCTCCATATCCTCGTCAGCCTTGCTTAGTTGTTTCTTATGATTACACAAGTTCTCTTTCTTCCCGATCTGGGCGATATCAGGAGCGGCAGCTCTCACAACAGTGACGGCCCCTGAAGTGCTATCAACGTCGGCAAAGACGGCAGCGTTGGCATCACGACCGGTCTGCATTCCAACATCGATTGCCTGGTTGAAGTCAGGCTCTCCATCTTCCAACAGATACACGATCCAGCTGTTTATCCACTCCGGCTTCGAGCACGTTGAAAGAGTAGATTCCAGGATGACGCCCGCCAATATCTCCTTAAGAAACATTCGAACAACTTCGCAGTCGTACGCTGGTTTCTCTAAAAAGCCGAGCAGATCCTCGGCAGCCATTTTAAGCTTTGAAGCCTGTTGTTTTTGATTTATAAGATTCGCAAGGTGTGAGTCAGGGTTCGATGTTAGATACGCATATACGGCATCGACGGGTGTAACTTTTGAATCTGGGGGCAATTCAGCAAAAGCCGCAGATAATTCGGAGCAAAGGACGATAAGAATAGAGGACGAGTTGGTGAAGAAATCGAGAAAGGCACTAGCAGGTCTTTTCCGAGCAAGGTGATTTGCCGTCGATATTATGAACGAGGAGAGAAGCTTCCGGCAAGCGAGAGGAAAGGACCGATCCGAAGGAACGATTGGGCTGTACCACCATTTGATATAGTCTCGAAGGATCGCGTCAATCAACGACTTTAACGCATCGCGCGTCTCGGGCCGAAAATCTTCGAACGACTTCATCAATATCTCGTGAGGAGCTCGAAGAGCGCTAGCGTTTGCCTCCGCCTCTTCTCCTCCCGGTAGGAAATCAATCGACTGATAACATCATAACCCTTATCCCCTCGGATAGCACGGGCAACATCGGGGTGGCTAGCCTCAAAAGCAACATATAGTAGAACTCCTCCGCAGGCGCCGATCAATAAAAGACCGATTCCACCCAGGGCAACATACATGAAAAGAGAAAAGGCTAAAGCGAGCACAAGAAATGTGCCAGGGGAGGCGGTGGCGACAAAATCAATCACAGAGGCAGTACTACTGTAAGTGCCAGTAGAACTGGGCTCGACCCTCCGGTGCAGGATTGATTCATTTGCAAAACGGCTCTCTGGAGCCCCGTCGATTCAGGCGTTATTACGCATTGTCCATCCTCGGTCAGATCCATCTTGGGTTATTGTGCGTGCTTGCGTGTAAGCTCCGTGTCCAGTGTTGGCAAGTTATAGCTAAGTCGGGATCGGTAACACCTCAAGCCGGATTTCGCGACATCACAGTCTCATTTCGGCGAAGGTGGTCAAGTTGATACGCCCGAGGCGCGGAAGCAGTTCAGACCTAAATAAAACAGAGGAACTAGCAGGTCAAACGTGCTGATGGGGAGTAAGTAGGATAAAAATACCCTGACAGGTATTAAAAATGCTGTCCGATGAGATGATTGCTGTCCATTGAAAGATTATCAATTAGCTTTGTCGACAAGATAGAAATCTCAGGAACCAGAGAATTCACAGTCAGCATCCTTAGTCAGGTGGTGGATCACATTCATTCATAAAGAGGTGAAAGAGAGACACTATTTTAAAGGTATATAAAGAAATAATAAAAAATAACAGTAAGTATAAAGTTTTAAAAATAGTGATAAATTTTAATCTTTTAAGTTTTATATAAAAACTTTTAGATTTTTTAAAATTATTAAGCTATAAGAGGTTACTAGCTAATTAATAATATAGGAGGATAATAAACCTTACTAGTCGACAATTCTAACTTATTAGAAGTTATAACCTTAGTACTAGCTTATAGTCCTAGCTTAGTTAGTGAATATAGATAAGTAAGTAAAAGCTACCCTTAATAGTAAGCTATTTAGTAGAAATAGTAATTATAGAAAGAAAATAAAGGTAAGTAAGAAAGAGATTATAAGTAGGAGAGTAAGAATATACTAGATATAAAAAGGGAAGGAATTTTTTATTAGCTAAAGAAAAGAACTAACTATTTTACTACCTTATATTTAATATTATAGCTTCTATTATAACTATTATATCTTATAAGGAAGTAATATTATAGTAACTTTTAAAGATTAGTAACTCTTATAGTAACTTAAAGATTACTATATCTCTCTAATAGCTTACTAATAGTATAGTTATTAGTAAGCTAGTTAATATAACCTTTAGTTATAATAATTATAAATAAAATTTAATAAAATTATTAAAATATTAAAGATAATAGTATTTATATATTTCTTTTATTTTAAAATTAGAACTTTTAAATTTTATATTTTAAATATTATATTATATTAATAAATATTATTAACTAGCTAATAATATAAAAAGATAAATAAACTTTATAAATAGATAATTATAACTTATTAAAAATTATAATTTTAATACTAGCTTATAATTATAACTTAATTAATATAAAGGTATTATTATATAGAGTAGAGAGGTATAATATATATAAAATAGTAGTAAAGTAGTAGAGAGTAGTAAGTAAGGAGTAGGGTAGATATATATTTAAGGTTTTACTAATCACTACCTCCTTTTTCTATATCCTCCTTTCCTCTTCCTTCTTATAGTTATTCCTATAAGTTTACTATCTCTTTACCTTCCCCTCTTTCCTATATTAATTATTAGTTTCCCCTCTTTTTATTACTTTTCTTTATCCTTATCTAGCTAAAAGTCTACTATTAGTTTACTCTAATATATTAATACCCTTACTAACTTATCTTTCTTATCTTTCTCTAGGTAGACTTTTAGTAAATCCCCTAAGGGTTCCTTTGAAGGTTATTCCTAGTCTATTCTAGCTATAGGGGACTATTAGTAGCCCTATAGGTTTTCCTTTATCCTAATATAGTCTCCCCCTTTTTTTACTTTATCTTTAAAGTAGTTTACTAATTATTTACTTTTAAAAAAATTACTCTTTTATTTACCTATTATAAGGTAGCTCCTTCTTTATAGATAGGCTTAGGGTAGCTCCTTCTTTATAAGTAGCTTTAGTTCTCTTTATTTTAGCTAAAGTCTATAATACTATTAGATAAAGGTTTATAGTCTATTTAAATAGGCTCTTTAAATAGAATTATTATATTAATATATAAAGGATATTTTTATTATTAATCTTTAGGTTTCTTTTTACTTTAGGCCCCTTAGTAGTTTATAATTACCTCTTTTTACTAGAGGTTTTTAATAGTCTATAAAAAGGCTTACTTCCCTATCCTAAGGTCCTTTTAGGTCCTCTCTATAATATTATACCCCTTTTTTTTAAGAATTTAAATAGATATTATAGCCCCTAGTAAATAAAATACTACTATAGCTCTTACTAATACCTTAGCTATAAAATATAATAAGTTAGGTAAACTATTAGATAATATATTAGATAAGCTAGAGGAAGTAGTAGTAGAGCCCTTAGCTATTAGTAGGGACCTTATTTTCCTTTATTATTACTACTCCTACTACTATATTTAGTAGAAGCCTTCTATTTATAAGTAAGCTAAGTAAGATAACCTTTTTATATTCCTACTAAAGGTAAATTCTCTTTTTCTAGTTCCTTACTATTAGCTACTAAAAAGTTACTAGACTAATCTAAGCTTTATCTATAGGGGAGTTATAGAAGTATAATTAGTATATAAAGTAGGGGAAGGCCTATATACCTATTCCTTATAAGCTAGTCCCTATAGTATAAGTTATTAAAGCTAACCTTTAGGCCCTTCTTAATAAGATAGTTAACCTTACTATAAGTTTTCTTCTTTTTATTAGAGGGTTTATATTAATAGGTTTTTCCTATAGCCTACTATTAAAGCCCTCTAGGTATCCTTTAAATATAACCTTATAATATTATATTATATAGATAAAGTAAACTTTAACTCTACTAATACCTAGTAGAATAGGTCTTATCTATTATTAAATTATCTTAAATATATAGCTATTATAATAATATACTTAGTAATATTTTATATAATTAACTTTTATTACTAGCTTTAGAGAGATAATATTCTTAATTATTATATAGTTATTACTATATAGACTACTATTACTATTACTATAGCTCCTATTATAGCTTTACTATTAGGTATATTAATAGTAGCTCTTATTATAGTAGTTTTTACTACTACTATAGGAGCTCTAGTAAAAGTAGTAAGGGGAATAAAGATAGTAAAGGTAGCTCTTTATATAATAGTTTTAACTATTACTATAATAGCTAATATTACTATAGTAACTTTAAAGGCTAATAGTAGTAGGGATAGTAGTTAGTAGAGGAGAAGGGGGTTATATAAAGGTCTTTATATTTTTAGTAGGGATTAAATCCCTATAAATAGTTTATAAGTTAATTTTTATTTTTAACTAATATCTTTATCTTTATCTAATAGTTCCTCTTCCTTAATAATTAGCCTTTTAGTCCCCTTAAAAATATATATAACCTTTTCTTCTATTTATCTATAAGCTAGATAGTATTAATAAATTAGTAACTCTCCTATAAGCTATCTTTAATAGGGTATCCTTTCTATTAGATAAAGTATTATTAGTTATATAAAGGTCTTTTATAGTTAAATATTACTTCTACTTTATAACTATCTTTTAAGATATTAGAAACTTTATTACTAGATATAAAAGGGTATACTTTATTATACTAGAAAGGTTTTAGTAAACTAATAAGGAATATAAGGTAGATTTATAACTATAGGGGAGTATAAAGTAGTAGGCTATTTTATAAGTTCTAATAACTACCTCTACTTTATAAAGCCTAATAAACTTCTCTAATAGCTTCTAGTTAAGCTTTTAGGGTTTAAAGTTATAAGTAGATAAGAGGACCTAGTTACTAACTTAATATTCCCTTACTTTTCTTTATTAGTTATAATATTTTATATATATCTTAATAGCTTTTAAAGATATTTCTATATTTCCTCTTTTATTTTTCCTATCTACTATACTCTTTTTACTACCTAGAGGGTATTACTTTATATATCTATTATAGGTTAGATAATCTAAGGTTTAAACCTAAAAAGTATATTTACTAAGATATCTTTAAGAGATATATAGAAAGAAGTATTATATATATACTAAATAAAAGGTAAAAGGGGTACCTAATTATCTTATTCTTTATTATAAAAGGTTTATAAGTATTATTTAAAGACTTAGTTTATCTATTTAGTTTATCTATTAATCTATAAGTAATATATAATATTAAGGTAATACTAGGTATTAAATACCTTATATAAGGTAGCTTAGAATTTACTAGTAAAAAGAGATCTTCTATTAGATATTATTCTTTCTAGAGGGCTAAAATAGTAATATATATAGTAAAGTAATAGGTTAGTAAACCTTTAGCTAATAAAGGTTTTCTTAATCTTAATATAAAATATATATTTAAAAAGCTAGTTAATAATTACTAAGATTATATTATATTTCTTCCTATTAATTAAGTTAGAGGGGTAAATTAGTAATAAAGTCTAGTAATATCTTAATAAAAGGTTAGGTAAATATTAGTAAAGGGGTAAATATCTTATATAGCTTATAGTAAAGTACTTTTACCTATTAATAAGCTAGGTAATTTAAAATATAAATATAGATATCTTTTATTATTATATCTTAGTAGAACTTACTATAAGTCTACTATAATATATAAGTAATACCTAAATAGCTAGCTAAAGAGGAGTTATAGGTAATCTAGAAGATTTTATCCTTTAGGGTAGGTAATATATATACCTAGCTATCTATTTTTAAGAGGTCTTATTTATATACCCTCTACTCCTACTTTAATAGGTAAGGTTAGTCTCCCTATTACTATTATTCTTTAGCTCTTATAAAAGGTCTTATTCCTAGGCTTTATATAGTTTTTCTTCTATAGAGGGTTCTTAAAGTCTTATATACTCTTCTCTAAATCTCTACTCCTAGGAGGTATCTTAGGGTTTCTCTAGAGGCTTACCCTCCTTTACTATATTTAAGGCTTCTCTAGGGGGACTAGCTAGGGTATAACCTCTAACCTACTTTAGGGTTCTCTTTCTATCCCTCTTCTATTATTATAGTTAAGAGATTATTTAGTAAGGGGGTCTTTACCCTTATTTTATAATATCTTCTATTTATCTTATCTAGTAAATCCTAGAGTAGTTAGCTTTATAGCTTATCTTATAATTATAGCTATTATCTAGAAGTACTAACTTTTTATTATAATAGTAAAAATACCCTATATTCTACTAAAGGTTACCTTTTAGGAAACTATTAGAGGATATTCTTATAGGTCTTTATATAAGCCCTTACCTTCTTAATATCTTTATAATAGTTATTCTTTTAGCTTAGTAGGTTAATAGGGTTCTTTATCCTCTCCTAATATTATATAATAAAGTTAAAAGCTACTAGCTTTTAAACTAATAAGCTTCTCTTCCTAATAGCTTAGCCTTAGTAGTAAGGTATTAATAGTTTAGATAGTCTATAATAACCTTAATAATATAATAAGAATATATAATATAATACTTTTATTAGTAAAATACCTAGATAATTACTAAGAGTTTAATATTAGGGGTTATATAGTAGAGCTCTACCTTTTATAGTTTCTTTAAAAGGAAGGTAATAAAGTATTATTTCCTTTTATACTTTTAGCTAAAGATAGCTTTTATAGTATATTTAGATATATTAATCTCTACTTTTATTTTTTAAAGGGGTTAAAATACTATAATAGGGAGCTATAGTAAAGTTCCTTTTAAATCTTAGAAGGTTTCTTATATTTAAGGTATTACCTCTATAGGTCTACTAGTATTCCCTTAGTAGTATTAGTAAGTAAGGTAGTAATTTTACTATAGTTTTTAATAAACTATTAATAGAACCTTATAAACCTTAGGAAGGTAAAGATATTATAGATAGTTTAAAGTTTACTTTACTTTTAGATTATTAGGATTTATTCTTCTTCTATCTTTACCTCTTAAAGCTTAATAATAAATCTTAGGAACCTTATCTACTAGGTCTTAAATTTATATTTCTTTAGGTTAATTTATAGCTTACTTTCTATTAGGTAGGTAAATACCTTTTAGATATCTTACTAGTAAGTTATAAGGTTAGCTAAGTAAATAAGGATATTATCTAAGTAGATAATATAGATAATATTAACTAAGTCTATTAGGATTTTATTAATATAGCTTTAAAAGGTTACTAAAGTATTAGCTAACCTAAATAATATTATTAGATATTTAAAATACTTATAATAGTAGTAGAAAGCTATCTTCTATTTATCTCTTAGCTTAATCTTTATTAAATAGTATATATCTTTAAAGTCTAAGTAGGTAAAGTAATAGAAGTACTTTAGCTTATCTAAGATCTTATTAATAAAAGATAATAAAGTATAGTTTTTCTAGTAACTTTATTAAGCCTTTAATAATTAATATATATTTTTAATATACCTCTTTTCTTTAGGATAAATAAAATAGGGGTCTTTATAGAGCTACTACTTAGTTAGATCTATCCCTTTTCTAAGGTATCTTAGAGATATTACTATAAGACTATAAATTCCTTCTTTATAAGGGGGTAGATAAGCTTAAAAGGGGGTCTTTCCCTTCTTCTAATATTATCTTATAGACTATAATAACTAATTTCTTTAGCCCTTTTACTAGGGTTTCTAATAAGTTATAGTAATATTCTAAGATTATAGGTTTATCTTTAGTTTAAGTATTATCTTAAGTTACCTATATTTAGATAGTAAATATATAATAAGAAGTTTATAATAAAGCTTAGAACTCTTTCTTATTCTTATAGGTAAAGATATCTTTAGGTATTATAAAGTATACTTAGGTATATTAGGTATAGTTTACTAAAGGTTTACTAACTTTATACTATAAATATCCTAAAAAGTAGTTATAAGGTCTTATATCTATAATAATCTAAGTTATTATCTACTAGTAAGTTACCTTAAGGTTATTAGTTATCTAGAAGAGGTATTATCTCTACCTAAAGATAGGGAGTTAGTTATCTTACTACTTTACTTCCTCCCCTTTATATAGTTTAAGCTTTATATATTTACTAAAATTTAATAGTTAGTCTACTATTATATTAAAAGATAATCTACTATTAATTAAAGCTTTATAGGTAAGCTAATACCCTCTTATCTAAAGGTCTATATAGGTTATTATATAGTTTATAGCTAGCTTACTATACCTTTAATTCCCTTAGGTTAGCTTAAGGTTATTTTAGGTAAATATAATATAGGGTATTAAGGTAATATAGTTAAGGTTTTAGGTAGTTAGATATTTACTCTAAATATATCCTTTCTACTTATAACCTTAGTAAATTATATTAAAGTAGTCTTTTAAAAAGTATCTTAATATATAATAGTTATAGTAGATATAGTTAGAGGGCTATAAGGTTTCTAATAGCCCTCTTCTAATAACTTAAAGGGGGTTTTAGTTAGTAACTACTATAGGTATTAAAGATATCTTTTCTAATATTTTCCTAGGTAGGTTTATCTTTTAACCCTTTTATAGGTTTAGATATATTTTATAAGCCCTAGATATATAATAGCTATAAGTAATAGTTAATTCTATACTTTTTATATATTTAACTAGTTCTATATAGATCTTTAGTAGCTTATATTAGGTAAAGATAATATAAAAGGGTTTTTAAAGGTAATATATATAAAGATATATATAAGTTCCTCTAGGAAGTTAAAGGAAATTTAGCTAATATTATTTTATATTCTTTAAAATAGGAGTTAAAGCTTTAGTTCTCCTTTTACTATAATATAATTAGCTAATATACTCCTTATATAATATAATTATTATAGCTAATATAGGAGTTAGTAAGCTACTCTTATATATATTCTTATAAGGTATTAGTAATATCTCTATTAAAGCTCTTTATTATATATATAACCTATTATTACCTAATTATCTCTCCTAATAGGCTAGTTATATAAGAGTATTATTACTAATCTATATAGCTATTATTTTTACTAAATATAATATTAAATTTAAAGATAAATATATTTAGTTTAGTAAAGCTCCCTCTTTTATATTTAGAGATCTAGCTTTAGGGAAGTATAAAGAGTTTAGCTTTTAGGTATTTTACTAAGGGTTTATAATAAGCTATAAGCTAGGTAATAATAAATAGGTTATAAGTAAAAATAATATTATTAAAGTAGGTTTAAAAGTATTCCCTCTTCCTCTTTTATTATTTATCTACTTATATTTAGTAAATAATATTATTAAATTCTTAATCTTTAAATTAGTTAAGCTATTCTTAGGTTAAGGTTAAAGGGGGCCCTAGGTCTATAAATATAGTACTAATAGGGGATCTCTAATAGTAGAGGTATTTCTTCTTCTTATTCTATAGCTAGAGGTTTATAGGGGTTCTAACTTTTATTATTACTTCCTAAGAGGGTTATAATAGGGTCTAAAAGGATTTTAAAAGGTTCTTCTATATTATTTAATATACTACTTTTAATAGTCTAGCTAATAAGTAAAAGAGTAATTAGTATATAAAGGTATTATTATATAAAGTAGAGAAATATTATATATATAAAGTAGTAGTAAGGTAATAGAAAATAGTAAATAAGGAGTAGGGTAGGTATATATTTAAGGTTTTACTAATTACTATCTCCTTTTTCTATATCCTCTTTTCCTCTTCCTTCTTATAGTTATTCCTATAGGTTTACTATCTCTTTACCTTCCCCTCTTTCCTATATTAATTATTAGTTTCCCTCTTTTTTTTACTTTTCTTTATCTTTATCTAGCTAAAAGTCTATTACTAGTTTACTCTAATATATTAATACCCTTACTAACTTATCCTTCTTATCTTTTTCTAAGTAGACCTTTAGTAAGTCCCTTAGGGGTTCCTTTAAAGGTTATTCCTAATCTATTTTAGTTATAGGGGGACTATTAGTAGCCCTATAGGTCTTCTTTATCTTGATAATTAGTAAATACTAAAAGTAAATATTAAAAGCTAACTTTAATAAAAAGCTATCTTATAGAAATATTAATTATAAGAAACTAAAAATAAATAAGAAAAATATTATAAGTAAGAGAGTAAAGCTATACTAGATATAAAAGAAAAGGAATTAAGTAGTAAAAGTTAGAAAATTATAAATATTTAAAAACTAGAATTATTTATAATTATCTATTATTTATTTTTATATTAAAAAAATAAATAATAACTATTTTTAATTCTCTAAGATAAGTATCTAGGATTAGGTTAGTTCTATTATAATCTTTTTATTGAAGAATCTGGTAATTTAGATTTTGTATTAGGGTAGTTTTTGTGTTAGGGTGGCGAGCACCCCCCCGGCCGGCCGGCTTGCGGGGATGCGGTGCGTGGCACGATTACCTTTGGACTGTGGCTGTGGCTGAATGTAATAGGAGGCCGATCTGCTCGCGAAACCAGTTCTAGTTTCTCATCTAAAAGATACATTTGAGAGTATATATTAAAAGTAGGTTAAGCTAAAGTACCCTCCTAGATCCTTACCACCTAAATAACTAGGGTTAGTCCTCCTATTCTACTTACCACCTACTAAATAGGGATATATTTGATTTTTTCAGCCTTTTCAGTTAGCCTTATAAAAAAAAGGAGAAGGTTAGCTTAGAAGAAGTTAGTTAATAATAGTCTCTATATCTCTTAAAAATCTTAATATCAACTAACTATATCACTAATAGCTAATAGCTTATAAGTACTTAAAGATATTATAGACCCTAGTGATATCTAAGATCCTAGCCTATCTGATTAGATATTATCTCTATACTATAAAACTATAATACCTATATATACCTAAAATAGTACTTTAGAAGTTAAGATATTAGATAATAGTGATAATAATAGCTATAATATACCTACTTAACTAATAAGCCTATAGCCTCTTAAATCACCTAGGACCCTATTACTACTACTATTAAGTATAGTTACTAGCTAATCCTAAGGTTAGCCTTAGACTTGATAACTACTAAGAAATAAGCCTATTCTATAGCTTATAAACTATAATCTATAGAAGGCTTTCCTTAAGCTTTTAGCTAAAGTATATAAGGCTAAAGAGTTAGATATTAATAAGGTCCTAGGGCCTATAAGCCTATTCTTTACTAAGCTAGCTAAGAAGATAGTAGAATAATTTAACTAGTATATATTTACCTCCTAATAGCTTTAAGGCTAATATTATAACCTTAATAATTAATACTATATAATACTTTAGTAGACCCTATATAGTATCTAGTGATTAGGGGTAATATATAATAAGGACTTAGGCTATATTAATATAGAAGCTTATTATTAGGCTAGATTTACTATAGTTACTAGTAAGAAATTTTATAAGATAGTCTAGTAATTAGAGTTTTATTATCTTTTATATTATTAAGCTACCTTTAGAAAAGAGATAGCTATTAGGGAGTATATTATTAGTATTAGTGATATTTAGCCCTAGTTAGATATAACTATCTTTATACTAAGTAATAGGTATAATTAATATCCTCTTTAATCTACTATTAATAATATTAGGACTAATAAAGGACTAACTTAAAGTAACTCTACCTCTTTTAGTATTAGTAATTAGTCTAATCATATTAGCGATCAGTCTAATCATATTAGTAATTAGTCTAATTAGAAGTAGAAGAGGTTTAGTAAGCTTAAATCTTTCTATACTATAGTTAAAGGGTATTAGGAAAGCTAATAAAGGAATCTAGACTTAGTAACCTAGGTATTTAAAGGGGTTATTAATATCCTTAAGTAGATAGCTAATAGGTAAGTAATAGTAGTTACTATAGTAGATATACTATCCTAAAATAGTAATAGGGGTTATATATACTATAATAAAGGATATATAAGATAACTTTACTAATAAACTAACTAATATAGATATCTTTACTATTAGTAAGCTCTTCTATAGCTTACTAATCTATATAGAGCTATTTTTAAGCTTTCTAAGCTATTAAAGGAAGAAAAACTAGCTAATCTAAAAGGGTTTTTTAGATATAAGGCCTAACCCTACTATATTAGATAAGATATAACTAGGTATAATATACTCTAAGTTAACTAGGTATACTTATATTTATACTCTAATTTATATATATATTAAAATACCTTTAGTATAATTCCTAGTTTTAGGTACTAATTACTATCTAGAAATCATATAGGGTAGTTATTTCTTATTTAATCTAATTAGTATACTCCTTTATAATATCTAGTATCTATTTTTAAGTATCTACTAGTAATAGTTTAATACTAAGTCTAAAATTATAGAGGGCTATATATATATATATTATTAAAACTTAGTTTAGTACTATATACTCTAGTACTAATAACTAGATGATCTTCTATCTCTACTTTAGTAATCTAAATACCCTCTCTATAACTATCTAAAGACTTAAATACCTTAGATTATATAGCTCTTTTAGTATAGATAGGGGATTTAGTATTACTTACTAGTCTTAGAGATAGTAGTACTAATTAGGATATAGAGTTATAATACCTTATATAAGTCTAAATCTAGTATTAGTAAGGTAGAAATAACCTTTTAGGATTTGAAAATTAGCTAAATATAAGGCTTAGAGTAACCTACTATTACTTATTAACCCCTCTATATTAGTAAGGATAAAAACTATTCTACTATAATAGGTGATAGTAGTAAAGGTATTCTATATAAGGGATCCTTTATAATTCTAGAAGTGATATTACTTATACTTTAGAATAAATACTAGGATATATATACTATTAATAGTACTAATATATCTATTAAACTAGTAGTTCTAGTTATCTAATTTAACCTTTAGGGATAGATATTTATCTCCTAGTAAGGTGATTTCCTATTTTACTAGTTTTTAGATCTTATAAAGGATCTTATTAAAAACTATTAAAATAGTACCCTATAATATTTAGAATATTATTATAACTTAGTACTAAGGTATACTAAATATTAGTATTATAAAAAATATTATTAGTTTCTATAATAATAATTGATAATATATATCTTAAACTATAGTATAATACTTAAACTATATAACTAGGGTATTAAATATTAGCTTTAGTATTTAAAAGAAGTATTTAAAATCTTCATCTTTATAATTATAGAGCTTATATATATATTAGAGGGCTTCTAATAGGCTACTAGTATTATAAACTATTAGTTAGCGATATCAAATGATAGTAGCTTATATTAGGTCGTCAATTTCATTATCTTTAAGAGCCTATAGTAATTTAGAATAGGTATATATTACCTAAATAGAGCTTATAAGTATAATAAAGCTATTAATAGAAGCTATTTTATATATAATCATATATTAGAGGGTGATTAGGTAAGGTGTTATTGAAAAGATAGAATTAAATAGTGAAAAATAGCTTTAAGCTATTTCTCAGAAAATGATCATTTCTACTATTAAGTTTCCTTTTAGGTGAAAAAAGTAGGTAAAAGTAGGCTAAATTAGCCCCTATTAAGAAAGTATATAAGGATTTTAGTATAAATTGAAGAACTAGAAAACTATCCTAAGTATCTTTTTTATACACCTATTTTAGGTGATGAAAAGGGAAATATGAGACCTACTATGGCTTTTTGATTTTCTTAGCGGTTTTATTCAACTTTTAGGTACTTCGGGCATGAGAAACTGGAACTGGTTTCGCGAGCAGATCGGCCTCTAGGTCTTTCATGGGTTATCCATCACCTCCTCCTTCTCTCTTTCAACCTTGGGTTTCGCCTGCACTCTAATTGACGTCGAACAACTCCATGTACCATTCAATCTCGCCTTCTTTCAAAAATCATAATACAACTCAACGACTAGGAAAACATGAAGCGCCGGCAAATCGTAGATGAACGACCTGACAGCGGGCCTCCGGCCGCTAAGAAGTCGAAGACTACCTCGTCAACCGGCTCTACTCAACATGCTCTAAGGGATGATGACGGGAACATATTCTGGGAGGTATAGGAACTTGAACAAAGAACTTTTAATGTGCCCCTCTAGCTTACGAGCCTTAGCTCCCGAAAAGTCGCCGTGTAACTGTCTCCGAATTCAAAAATCAATTTATATCAACATCCGAGAGTACTATGAAAAAGATGGGAAAGCACTGCCCGGAAAAAAGGCGAGCCCTGGGACGACTCCCTTACAACTGAGCACAATCCTAACGTTTTTGTTAGGGTATATCCCTTACTTTGGAGCAATATCAGTCGTTGATTGAACTCATTCCCTCTATCAACGCGGAGTTGGGATTGGTCGCTGGACAGGCATTAGGTGACCCGAGTCAGAGTTCACTTCAGGCTGGCAAACCTCAAGTGTCACGAGTAAAATCAAAGTCCAACATAGAAGCGACTAGTGACGAAGATGAGGACTAAAAGATGGTCTTACTTCCTCGCCAATGTACCATCGCGTTCTTTATCTTCCAACGAACCGAGTGATCTTCAGCTTACTATCTATCTACACGTCGGGGCTCAATCCCACCTCGCCCTAACTGAGAGAGCCCCCGTAGCATATCTTTGGCTTTCCCAATCCGGCATGGGTACTAATCGGGCGCCGTTCGGCTGGATCAAAAACACTTCAGGCAACGACCAAATACCCTCTAGACTCGAGTACATTGTTGAGTTTTCTCCGGCGGTAGAATATCGTTTCTAAGCACAAAGTGGATCCGACCCCCAACTGGGCCATGACCAGTGCGTCCCCAAGACAGCTGGTATTTGGAGGTGTCCCCCTCCCCCGGGGGAACCGATACGCCGCGTTAAGAAAGTCGGGGAATATATGGTCCAACGGGACCTTGGGGGCGGGGGGCGCTGTCAAGGGCTCCTGAGTTTGGATGTTGGGAAGCAGGATAATGTGCCCGTCTTTTGATAGGTAGCACACCGGCGGCTAAGAGATATCTCAAGATCTCCGGATTGATTATCGAATCTAATAGGGTTTACGGGCGACGTCATTCTCGTCCTTACTAATGGGATTTCGTGTCAATTAATACTAAGTTCTATACCATCCCCAGAATATTCTCGTGTAGGCCGGCGCGTCCCTTGGATGTTACTCTACCTTCCGACGAAGAGCATTCGCCAATATGGATGGTTCTCAATGATAGATGGCCCCGCACAGAGAACCGCACAGAGAACCCGGGTCAGGGACAGGACAGTCCCAGCCCAACAGGATTATCGCCTGTCAAGATGGGGTTCCAACAGCTATCGTCTTCACCGCACACGTCGCGCTATAAACCTCTCGCTATGCATCCATAGATCCCCTCCTCACAAATTACTGCCGTTGCTGTTGATCAATCTGCACAAATCATGACTAATTGCAGAGTTTGAACGGGTCGTGTGTTTAGCCTTAACATTGTTTTCATCTTTAGCATCCTCAAGCGGCCCCCTCCTAACACGGACGCATACATATACGCATATATAACTTGGAAAGAAAGGGTAAACATTCCTAGTCTTCGAACTAATTACGAGATACATCAAGCGCCCTCCCGCAAAGCGCGAAATAATAAAGCATTTCCTATAATGTGCGAAGGATAATATATGAGAAGATCCAACGTAACGTAACGCCTGTCCTCGAAGTTACACTCCCGATTTCAACCCCACCCGAATCTTCCAATTCACTGCAATGGAGAGGTATTCATCCCGTCTCCGCTTGCAAAGTTGATATATGCAGGTCTACATCATAGCGCTCAAGTCTTGCTATAAAAGAGAGAAAAGGAAATAAAAGGACGTCGTCCGTTTCAAAGGGCCAATATGTTATAAATGTATTAATCGCCACTTCGCCATGCTCTCTCAGTCACATCTTCATCTTCCGACAACGTCGCCTTGAACTAGCATATACGAGAACTTTCGTATCCTGATACCTAGTAGATGTGATCGACTAGCAACCAAAGCGCCTTACCCCAAATACCCTAAATATTCTGTCCCGGAAGCCAGTAGTACTGTACAGACAGATCTACAGCTGGTCTTCTCGCATTTAACAGCTGTGGCTTTACCAAACTGACGCCCAGGATGCCAGACATTCTAGTGGATAGGACTGACCGGGCTTCCTTGCTAGGTCTCCTCTAGCTAGCGGTAATGTCGCATCCCCTTCGAACGACCAAGAGAGTCCTCCAAGGAGCATGCACAATACGCTCACTCCACCTCAGATAATCCAAGCCATGACCCCTGAATATCGCGCACAGGTGGAGGCTAGACTGAAAAGGAAGATCGACTTGCGGCTGTTGCCAATTTCTATCTTGATGTACATACTCAATTATCTTGATAGGTCTGACAACCCTGCCATCATTCTTCACAGCAAACCCTGAGCTCATCTAGTGGTAGGAATAACATCGCTGCTGCGGCTCTTGGTGGGATTAAAGAAGAGTTAAATTTGAAGGGAAATCAGTTTCCGGTATGTCATAATATAACCTTGAGGCCGTACCACTCACTAGTATCAACTGACCGTTATCACAACCTCTAGACTGCCGTGAGCATCTTGTTTGTTGGGTACGAGTCGACCTGCGAGTTTCTTGTCTGCCTTTCTTATGTACTTTACAAGCCTCTAATCCGTCCCATTGGTGCTGTAGCTACTTGTTGATGCAGGTTCCTCCAACCTCTTCCTTAACAAGATTGGGAAGCCGGCCATATACCTTCCGACAGCGGTCCGTCCTGCTTACAACCCACGCCCTTCATCCGTGGATTCCTAACCTATGTTTCTTCATCGCTAACAAAGGATCAGATGGTGATTTGGGGCATAATTTCCGCAGCCACTTCAGCTGTAACCAGCTACGGTGGCCTTCTTGCAATTCGATTCTTCTTGGGTTTTGTTGAAGCCGCGTTCTTTGTACGTCGTTGTCGCCAAGCCAACCCCTTGTCCTGATTACCTCCCCCAGCGATGATTCGGACGGGCATACTCTCCTCGAACAGTTATAGTCTACGCAAAAGAGGGCCTCTACTAAATCCCATCTCTATCCTTGCATAGCCCGGATGCCTTTATTACCTCTCTTGCTGGTACGTTAGGTCTGAGCTCGGGCTCCGTACTACACTTCTGTACTCTGGTGCTCTCATCTCTGGGGCCTTCTCTGGCCTCATCGCAGCGGGAATAACCAAGAATATGGATGGTTTGTTAGGATGGCGTGCTTGGCGATGGCTATTTCTTATAGAAGGCGTGGTCACTGTAGCTGTCGCTCTCGCTGCCTACTTCGTGCTCCCCAACTTTCCTCGCACCACGAGTTGGCTTGACGAGGAGGAGAAGGCACTAGCCATCTGGCGCCTTAAAGAAGACGTCGGAGAAGACGACTGGGTCGACAGTGAAGATCAGTCCCTTTTAGGGGATTTATGGAAGCGCTGGGAGACCTCAAAACTTGGGTACTAGTGAGTTCTAATCCCATCTAATGGCTCACTACACGGCGGTCACCCCCTTGTGGAAACGTTCTGACTCTTTCCATGTCTCCAGTTATTGCTTGTGTTTTGCATTGTGGCAAGTGGATCCATCACAAACTTCTTTCCAACAGTGGTGAAAAGTTTAGGTTATGGCGACGTCCCAACGCTGCTTTTAACCAGCCCGCCCTATGTGCTTTGCTTTCTTGTCACATGCCTCAATTCATGGCATGCAGACCGTACCGGGGAGAGGTATTTACACGTCGTTCTACCTCTCATGGTCGCAGTTGTAGCCTTCATTTTGGCAGCAAGTACGACCACTATGACCCCCGGTATATTAGCATGATGCTTATGGTATGGTCGCCATAATCCCCGCCTCTTGTTTGATTTGGGGCCCCGTGACGAAGCAGTTGTGTTTATGTAGAAACTAATTTGCGTTCTCTAGTTACCCGGTATCTACAGCGGTTATACCACCTCGCTTGCCTGGATATCTAACACTTTACCGCGCCCCCAGCCAAAAGAGCCGCCTCGTTAGCTTTTATAAACGCTGTGAGCAACTGCTCGTCGATCTATGCCTCCTACTTATACGCCGACAACATGGGGCCACGATACATTGGCGCTTTTGTGCACAATTGCGTCGCCTGCTTCCTTGCGGCATGCGCAGCCACTCTTCTCCGGTTGATTTTGACAAAATTAAACAAGAAGTTGGACAGGGGAGAGTACGTGAAAGGGGCAATTGGTGGGACACCAGGGCGAGCCGTCGAGCATGGGTTTAGATTCAAGGTGTAATGGTTCTTCCCTAGGACAGCCATTAACGGTTGGAGACCAAGGCTCATGCTCTTCGATGGTCAGCAGTTCATTGAATGGACTTAGTCTGGTGAATTGGCTCGTGCGAGACAAGAGTGGGTTCGTATTGTTTGCAGTAAAGCAATAATATCAGATGCTAAATATAACCGCGTTTGATATCTTATTTTGGTTGTATTCGCGCATCCGCACGACGCCGGGGAATTTCCGATCACTAGTCTAGACCCTGGGGTTTGCGCCTGGAATTTATAAACTTGATAGGCGGCTAACTGGGGAATATCTCCGTTGTACGACGAGTGTCTGAGCCTTTGAATAGTATGTGGTACTATAAGAGATCATGATCAAGAAGTTCTTTCTAATACCTCGCCTAGTCCTATACCAGGACATGAGGAGGAGCTCAATAAATCTCATATATGCGGACATTAGGTGCATAACATTACCTAGACACCATATACTAATATAATTATACTAGATTTAAAGATGTTATATATATATAATATATAATATTTTTTATATATGATTTAATTAAGTATACTTACTTAGAATAAAATTTATATTAAGATACTTTATATTAAAACTTTTATAATATAAATATTATAAAATAAAAAACCCCTTTTTATATTTAAATATTTAATAAAGAATATTTTTATTAGTTTAAATTAATATTAAATAATATTAATCTTCTTTATTAGCTCTATATTAGGTAGGTATATTAAATGCTACTTATAATTATACTACCTAAGCAGTTTTTTATAAAAGTTTTATAGATATGGTGGCTTACTAAACTAAGCTCCTCGGTATTCCTATACCTTCTACCTCGGTATGTTCCTCTCCGTCCCCGTCCTTTTGCTCTAATGTACTTCTGTTTGTTCAGTTCCGGTGGCCCCCTGCAACAGGATTCGCCACACAATTTTGCTTGGGTCAGCCCTCAAACCTCGGTATATATATAGCGATTCCTCATGTTGTCTTTACAGCCACCCCTTCTTACCTCTCTTTCGCGAACGTGACTGACGCGCTGGGTGCGGCAATTCATCTTATAGAGATGAGTGTATTTGGCTTACTCGTCCCCGTCATTGGGCCTCTTACAGCAGCCTCAGCTGGCTATGCCGCATGGAAAATACAATGGATTTCCCTTCTGAGGGCTTTCCTCACTGGGCCAGGGCGCTACCAGCGCATTTTATTTGTTCTTTTTGCCCTCTTAAATTGGAAGAATATGCCATTTGCCTGGACCGTGAGTTTGTTTCCCTCTTCCCATCATCCTCCTCGGGTTCTTGCACGATGGCGTGTGTATTGTGGAAATCTATACTTAAACATGCCGCAATTTACCCAACTAGACACGAATATTTTACGCTGTTTACTATCACCATCTCCTTCGTCGTGCACCAGCTCTTGGCCCACGTGCTCTATTCGCGCCCGTGATATCACGATCCCGTGCACCACTTCTTGAAATCGATTATAATATTCATAAATCCAACTCAACCTATTTCGCAGACCTCGACGTGAGTCGGACCCACCTTGTATCATATATATGTGGCCCCGGACTACGGTCTCTTTCGAGAAATGAAGCGACGCACCTCATCGCCGACCCTACCACCCTAAAGCCCGCCTCTGGGAAGCTGGGCATTATGCTCGGTGCCGTGCACTGCTCTTTTCACAAAGAGATACCCCCATATGCGCCCTACGAGATGTGGAGCCGCATCCTGTCTTGGGATAGGAAATGGCTTTACATAGTAACGCATTATGTGCCTAAAGATCTGGGTCGTCCTTCCCAGTGGTTAGACCCCAGGTTTAACAAATTGAGCCGCAGTAGTGAAGAGCCAATTGACGACTGGGAGAAAAAGATGTACGCTACGGCGGTAAGCAAGTACGTCTTCAAACTCGGCCGATTAACGATCCACCCTGCTACCGTACTCGCGGAAAGCGGTCTTCTCCCGGAGCGCCCTGGGGGTTGGGTAGTTAATAATTCCGTTATCTCGGAGACTCCAGGTGCAGACCAGCCCGACAACACTTTGAAAGTGTGCTGGCAGGATGATGGCTGGAGTTGGAACCGCGTTGAGCAGCGCCGTATAGCTGGAATGAGGTTCGCCGAAAAGTTTGGTGCCATGGATAGCCTTCAAAAGGCCTTCGATGGTGGCCAAGGAGCTGTTGTTGGTCACTTCGGACCCGGGTAGGGTAATGTGCTACCCTTGTGTTGTGATATATCCCCTAATCTAAAGATTGAAGTGAGCAGTCCCATCAATTGATGGCCGGCTACAATGAACAGATAACCCGTCCATATATATCTCAAAAGAAGTCTTGTCATGGCTTAGATGTCGGCGACTGATTACAGACTTGCATTGCCCATGCTTGATCTTGAGCATAATAACTCTAGTATATAATCCGGGCAAACATCAGAACAATGAAGCAGACTCTATAGTCCCTCCAGCATCAATCCCAAATTGAGTCAGCGCTGCCCAGACAGTGGTCTGCAATGGCGTCTGATAAACCGACATAGTCTTTTGCGCTCCAAACGTGTAAATCAAGCTTAGTGTCAAGCTCATCCACCCGCAAATGGTCCCGAGGCCTTTAAAGGCGGGCTTGTCTTTTCAAAGCTTCCTGCCGGGGGACGTTCGATGGTAACGGCGGCTTGGCCACACTCGGTCCCCATCCTGTCCGCCCGAACTCGGAGTTGCGCAGTTGCGCAGTTACCGCATAGCATGTGTCCCTCTACAAAGCCCACCCGGACCTTCTTTGTATGTGCAGGGGTACCAGTTAAGCGGTCCAGGCTTGAGGAATGGGTGCGACAACCATTATCCGTCAACCCTTTAATATGATAACACTAAAGCACAATAAAATATCAGGCTACAATGGATCACAGATGGGAGTCTATTCTCAAGACGTAGCCTCATGAGATAAAGATTTGCAGAGCTTTTGTGAGATCTTAATGAACTTTTCTCATTATATGATGTGACGGTGAGCGCCTACCTTTATCGCCAAGCTCTATGTATATACAAGTAGTCCGGTTATCGAGGGAAAAACTGCAGTTGTGTGGGCGGCTTCTTGACAGCTCCAGTGGGCGATAGTAGGTCTCCCCCAGAGCCACTGACTAGACGGGGCCTTAATACGCGAGCAGACAGCCCTCTATGCAGCCCATGGGCCAGCTCAAGAGAAAGCTTCTCATGTCCAAATTCAAATGATGCGATATCGTCGCTGTAAGTTAGTACACGTACGTCAAGGCCTAAGATTCGGTCGGAAAATAAATTGTGACCAACTCGCCATCTCTATCATAGGTCTATGTTCAGTTTCCTCCATTAAATATTACGATTACTTATCAGCCTGTGAGAAGCGATTCTCTCGATCTTGTGAGCACTGGCACGGGGGTTGTCAGAAAACATAAACATCCATGCCCTGTAACTGCACCAGTAATCCTCTGAACTTTCTGTTTCGACATGGATCTAATTGATAGATCTAGTTGATCGATGATAGCTTGCTCAGATACCCCAATGTGCGGGCCACTTAAGAGTCTGCTTTGGGCCGTGTTCTCTTAAATAGCGGGGCTTCATGCGATGCGATGAGATACCGCCAGCATGGGATAACAAGATTAGCGAACAAGGGGCTCTGGTTTTGGTGTGTTGAGTATGATTATGTCGTAGCACCCATTTGGATCCGTAGCATGGAAGGCAAACATCGGAGCCCGAGGAAACCAAAGAATAGATTGAAGAGGTTCTCGCATCCGCTGCAGATTAAAAAAGAAAAAAAAAAGACAAAAAAGACCAAAAAGACCAAAAACCATCACTTCGATCAAAACGCGTAGGAAGAGAGTGATGATCTAAGGGGTGACGGGGCTCACCGACTCGCGCATGTCTTGGGCGAGAGGACACTGTAGGTATTTTCCCAGCGGTTGTGGCGCTGGGGTGCCGGTTGCTTGGACCGCTCATCGATATGCTTATATAAGCAACATCTCGACAAGCCTATCAGAAAAACAGCTCTCAAGACAGGTAATCGAGACTGCTCCATGTAAAAATTACCTTTCGAATACCATATCTTTAGTCCTATTGATAGTGTGCCTATTATTTGAAAATATAGGCCTTATACATGACTGTCTGCCCTTGACTTATCAGACTAAGGTCAAAGTTGTTGCGTTTTGAATTCCTCAGCTATTATCCAAGTAGAAAATTATCTTCTTACACAGTGCTACACAATCAAAATCCTTCGCAGACTGTGTATCAATATTATGAGCAGACTGTGCCAGTATTGAAAGGGACACACTGCCATCTGGTTCCATCCCCTGCACAGCTGAGGGCAACATACACTACATTGGCTATCATCATGACAGGGGCCAGTGCTCAAGTGCTCCTAGTCCTCTATTCCTTCTCCACTAATATTATGGTGAAGAGACTTGACTTGACGGGATTTTGCCAGGTCTACCCTCAATCAATATTGCACACCCCTTCACATCAATCTTTCTCCTTTTCAACCCCTTTACCACATTGTTCTTTTCAATCCCGTCGCCCCCACCTCGCTTCGTTTCCAGAATACTTGCACTTTCTTCGCTTCCCCACTTCGCACCGACCCGTAACAAATGTACATCACGATTTTGTTGAACTTGTCAAGATTCTGGTAGCCACTCTGCCTTCTCGGTCCCGCTATGGAAGCGGGTGGTATAGGAACAAGGCAAAGGTTAGTTGACAACTCGGTAATCTTGTGATTGCTTCGACAATTGTTTTGTAGCATGTTTCATAACCCACTTGAGCCTGTGACGGACGCGAACGCAAAAAGGTTTCCTGTCGCGCGCTCCCACCAATTCTTCTGTTTGCTAACCCTTCGTAGTGGTAGCACCTCTGCCAGGAGTCCGAACCTGTACAGCCAACCAAGTCGGGATGGGCCACGAGAGGCCCCCGAGCGTCATTACGGAGTGCCATCTGCTATGGCGACAGCCGTGATCATCAAGCCAACGACATCATACTCCCCATCTTCTCAGGCACTCAACACGCATTATCCGCATATAAACCACACGCCCACTATTGCAGAGATGATACCGCCAACCGAAGCCCGACGGCATTCAGACCCAGCTGAAGTCTTGCCTCATCGGCAATCGTTGCCTTCGATTTCCGAAGTTATTTCCTCCACCACAGCCACATCAAGCGGATTTCCCCCAACGTCTGTGTCTGCTACCCAGTCTCTATCCCCCTTTCCACCATCATTTGCCACTCAACCACGACCATATGGCGAGTCCCAGGCAGCTCGAGATAAAGTATCTTCACGCTCAACACATGCGCCTTCTTACGGGCGACCAGAACCTCTAGTACCCTTTGTCGAGTCCCCCGAAACACTACCTACAACCCTCCATCCGGACCTCCTAATTCTGCCCCCTTCGGCCCACATCCAAGTACGACCATAAAGCAAGATCAGAACCGGTTCGATCCTGACAAGACATCGTCAGACCAGCATCCTAATGGATCTTATTCGCAGCCGGTCCCTTTAGCTCCTTACTCCGTTGTCGGACAGTTGTCCAATGCCCATTCTAGCCTCTCCTTGGCGTATCCCATGTCCCCGCGGCATATCATTCCGCCTCTCCCACCTCCTTTCGAATCCCAAAGAGCCCTAAGAGCTGAAGAAACCGAGCCTCCCCACACCCGGCCGAGGTATGACCTAACGTTGAATCGCCATATTGAAGCTTGGTCATACCAAGAATGCCTTAGCCGAGTAAGTCATCCCCATGTAAGGCGGCTAGTCTTTCTAGGCTAACTGTAAAGCAAGGTCGCTACGTGTTCAAGGACCATATTCAACTTTGCGGAGGGCTACGGAAAAATTGCACAAGAACAACATACCTCAAGGCCGATACCTGAGAGGTTACCGACTGATCGAGAGGTATCTGACATGCTTGCCAACCTAGATTATATCCGGACGTCTCTAGAGAATGTACGGGATTTGGTACAGCAGAGTAATAGAAGTGAAGTGCCCCGGGAGCCGAAGGGAAAAGCACCCATGGAGGAGGATGACTCTCAATGTATGATGGGGCCAACAAGACGGCAGCTGTTGGGGCCCCAGAAGTGAAAAAGAGACGTGGGGTAAGAGTCCGTCCACCTTGAATCCGGTTGATCATATTCCGGCACTCCTGTGCATTCTAACTTTTGACCGGCAATTGTAGCGCGCCGCCCCTCCCGGGAGATGCCACAGTTGCAATCGAATCGACACCCCTGAATGGAGACGCGGACCGGATGGCGCTCGTACACTTTGCAATGCCTGTGGGCTTCATTATGCGAAACTCGAAAGGAAGCGGCAGCTAGAGGCAAGGTCAATTCGGCCAAGACAAGCAGATGAAACAACCTGAGGGTGAGCTCGTCATCTCGTAGCTCTTAGCTCCTCCGCTGTCTTGGCTCTTCGCTTGTGATTAGTTCATCCGGAGTTGGAACCTACTGTGACCTCACGGGGAACTCTCCTCTTCGATACGAACTAGAATTATCGGCGAGTGTCCAGTGTCTCTTTCTAGCTCGGTCATCCCTCTGAGCGTTATTGAAGAGAAGGTCGAGTCGGCTCCGATCTGCTGGCGCCCCTATCCCGCACGCTTCTCTCGTCCCCTCCTTAGCCAGCTGTGGATACGCGCAAGTCGTAACATAGTAAACAGCTTCTTGGTAGCAGAACTTACCCCTCACACACTGACCAGGGCCTGTTCACCGGAAAATCCTCGTGACAGCGAGTGCATAGACAGAGGGTTCGCCAACGCTCTGGTCGATCCTACTACCTAAGAATGAATGTGCTGCGCGCTTCTCTTTCTCCGCACAATAAACACGCCACTATGCGAGAGTGCGCTGGATAAGGCAGCACTGTCAGCAAGGCATTTGCAATAGTACATAGCGGTACCGGCATGGGGATCCTCAAGGCGGGTTTCATAACCAAAGTAGCAGCCGAGAAGCAACTATCACGAACCATGGACTCACTCCGTTGACTCGTTTCTGTCCCTAGCCATCACATTTTCATTTCCCGATATGACCAGCGAACATTTTGATGCCGGTCTTAGCTTGGGCTTACGAGCAACAGACCCCACCCGGGGGTAGGTCAGATGGATCAGAAGCATACACCAAGTCTGTACTATTAGCCATCTATGGGGACCTAAGCACAGGTCCTATCTTAAACCGGTCGTCGAGGAGACGATTTGAGGGCCTGCCTCAATACTACCACTTCTGTCCTATGATTACAGCACACCAGAAACGCGCCAGAGCAGCACCTTGGCTTTTAAACGTCTCCCATATAGGAAAATACAAACTTATAGTGTTCCCGTAACGACAGTGCCCGTGATACATCTGCTCGGTTTCTGGAGGCATGCAGCCCCTTGTACCTCTCCAGGGACGATCTGCAAATAGGGACGCTGTCACATAGTAATGATTTTAAAGTCTTAGTTTAAAGAGAAGCCCTTCCCTCTCCCTTCCACCGGATGAAAGAATAGGAATTAAGGGGCATGTAAAATTGGGGGCTTTCGTGTATGCATGTATTTTCTAATGTATCTCAGATATTTGTGAGGAGGGGTTTCCGATCTCAGTTTTCACGATGCCAGTTGCAGTGTTCGCGGCTCCGGTTATTCAAGATAGTTTCTCCCGTTATCGCTGAGTGGCTTTGTCTTCTCCTCTCGCCGGTATTTCGCACAGAAATAATGAGATTCCCGGGTATTAGATGCGCCGGGCTCAACTATCTCGGAAGCGAGTATACACATCACTTCTCGATACACATCACTTTTCGCTCCTAAGCTTAAGTCTAGTCTATACAGGGTGTATACGGCGATGACGACCAAAGCCCGCCTTTTGTTTACTACTCTTTATGCCTGTATGGTAGGATAAACTGAAGTAGAATGAGAATGACCCCAGCGAATATTACTACAGCGCCATCAAGCCTAGGCTTGCCGCGCAATGCCCTGGGCTTCTCAGCACGAATTTACTTTGACCGGAACGATCCGATAAGTTTTGTCAATGTGGGTACCCCCGCGGCAGATAAGCCCTCTCCGGCAATTTCCTTTGCTCCAATTGCTATGACCGAAGCCACTAGATCCTTTTGTACTTCGTCGTTGACAACGCTGTCGCCTTTATATCCCTTGTGGCCCTGTATGAAGTCCCTAATCCATCGAGCTGCAGTGTAAAGCTCACCGCTCGCCCTACGTCGCACAAGGTCGATGTAGGTTTCGAGCTCACATCGCGTCCTAATATCAACATTGACGCTGTCTAGGTAGCTCTCGACAATCGGGATTAGGCCAGGGTAGCCCCCTATCGACCCATTCATGATCTCATTGATACTCATTTCCTCATACTCGTCTTCTACTGGGCCAATAGGGGTCGTTGGTCGAGTTGGAGGAACGCTTGAACTAGTCGACTCAGCACCCCATCATCGCCTTTGTCGCCGATGGCGCACGTGATATACGTAGGGGGAAAGGGTTCTTTCGAAAGTAGAATTTTTCATTGAGTACAGCGTCGCGTGCGTGCGCTCGTTCCATATTCTCATCCACCTTTTGATGGGAATATAGAAGTTTAGATCGAAAGAGAGGATGGCACGGGTGACAAGGACCATGAAGACAGAGAAAGCAGCATTCTCAAAGTCTGTGATTTGAATTTCCATTGGTCGGAATTCAACGCGCCACCCAATGCTATTATCTGACGGAGGTGGCTTGAACCTCATGTGTTGCCAGTTCGTTGACTGGAGATTCTCGAAATGGTCTGTTTTCGTCAGGTCCAGAGATTGAAGGTCTTCTTCAAAGATGACGATGGGGTCCCTAATGAATAAGTGGGCAAAATGAGTGGCAAGTCTGTGGTCCATACCACCAGCGATCAATTGCATCTTAATATCTTCATCGACGACCAGATCTGGGTCGAGATACTCAGGTCGTAGCCGTGCATCTGAGGAAATGTAAGTGGAGTTAGAAGCGTAACGCGATTTTGGAATGCGCCATCTAGAGCTTTTCAATGGCTAAACAATATCAATAAGCATTCTTCAATGAAATTTAGGAACTTGGTTCCACATACTTGCTCGCCAAGCTCCTCGGGGGTTCGACAGTCAACAGAATGACTGATCTGGTTCCATCGCACGTCCGTGTCAACCAGGAACCCTTTATACACGGGGGTTGCTGCGGTTAAAGCCAATAGTATAGGACCCAGAGGACTAAGTTGATCATACATCCGTCGGCCTTCGGTGATATTCTTTGCTTGAAGGTTATCTGAAGGCAACAGCTCCCCATACCAAAGGCCATGGCATCCATATGGACGAACCCTTTAGGTGCTGCCCCATTCCGGACGTCGTCATCTTCGGCCCAGTTATGGAGGTCGTAGTCAACAGTTGTCTGCCCAATCTTCTCGGACATGCTTGTCACGGAAGATAGGGACATTGACTTGAACCTTGCGGCCTCGGCGGGATCTGATGTTAGCGGCGAGTGTAGGAAACCTGATATGGGGGTTGGCGATCTCATCTGGGACAAATTGAGAGCGCAACCTTGGTCCGGAAGGTGGGTAATATGGTGAGGTAAACTGGCCTATAGTTCCAAGGCGCGGAAAAGTGGTCAAAGTGATTGGATACTCATCTTGATGCATATGTTCCTTTGCAATCTTCCTCCTAGTTTTGTGGTGATGTATTAGCCTGCTTAGCTACGGGTGGTTTGAATCGGGATACGCTTACCTTAATCTCATATCAGCTTCAACTTGAAGGAGTTCCTTAAAGTCGATGCCCCATGGTCGACCAGGGGTTGCTTCCAACATAAATCGACCAAACTCCGGATGAAAGACCGGCGTCGGGTTGCTGGTTCACCGCATTAGACACCTTTTAGAGATCATAATTGCAAGGGGAGGCTGTACTCATTGTGCTGTCTGCCTTGAGATCCAAGCCCTTTGGCTTCGTCCTGACTATATCCTCGTCTACTCGCAGGGCTTCGAGGATTTCTGCTTGCCGGAGAGATAGGAGCACCTTTGGCCTGGAAGGAGAATAATCTACGACCAGGTACTCCACCTATCACTCGATACTTAGTTCGAGAGGGCCGCAGGGAAGAAGAACGCCTATATATACCTCATCTCCCCAGAGCATTGCATCTCTCTCTTTACCTTTCGCCTTTTCCCAGATCTCTAGGAGTTGCTAGGGATCTCTGTTAGTCTTACGAAGAGCAATTACTTGTCTTGGCTGCAAACCTTGATTCCCAGGATCTAACCTGGTCAGCCCTCTTCTTGGCCTCGGGCCATTCTAGGGCGGTACCCAGTGCCCTACGTTTCGCGAATTAGCGATTTAGTGCAATACTCATATTGGCACATGCAAGTGGTGGCGTACAAGAGCCCCATAGGAGAAGGTGAACTTGAGTTAGGAACCCTGCTTCTGAGAAAGAAAGACGAAAAGGCCAATGATGATAGTGTCAATATTGAAGACTGTCGGTTTCTTCTACCTGTGCTAACTTGGTCTCAAGACAACGTAGGAGAATTCGTCTTGAAGTCTAGTGTAGTGTCGTCTGGGGAATTCACATGTGGAGAGCTCCTGCCGCACATAATACGCGGGGCATTGAACAGCATGAGGCTGACTAATTGCAAATAGCAAGGTGGGTTTCTCCCCACTCCAATTGACTTTTTTTTTTTTCACTGCTCCAAAGAACCCAACCCGTTATCCGTCCTTCTGCTTCTGTCTAAGGATAGTTAAAGAGCATCTCCTAAAATATGGCCTCAGAACTTGTCCCAACGAAGCCGACGAGGCAGCCCTCGGCCACATCCCTTTTTCTGTGGAACAAAAATATTGGAAGTCTTTCAAGCATCAACTCCTCATTCCGTCACCCACCAGCTTCGCCATCACCTACATCAGTTGTCCATCTCCTACCTCTCCTAACGATATGTTTGCCGTCACAAGTGGGACAAGGGTTCAAATATACTCCGCCCGCACTCGAAAGCTCGTGAAAACCATAACCCGATTCCAGGATGTCGCGCGAAGTGGAGATATCCGCGCAGATGGGCGCGTTCTCGTGGCTGGGGAGGATACCGGCCGGATTCAGGTTTTCGATATCGGATCTCGAGCGGTTCTAAAGACGTGGACTTTGCACAAGCAACCTGTTTGGGTAACAAAATTCTCCCTATACAGCCAACCACCATACTCAGTGCTAGTGATGATCGGAGTGTTAGACTCTGGGATCTTCCGACCGGCGAGTCCATAAACACTTTTCATGGGCACATGGATTACATACGGTGCGCCAAATTTATACCTACATCAATAAGTCACACTTTAGTGTCAGGTAGTTACGACTCTACCGTTAAAATCTGGGATCCGAGAACCAACTCAGGCTGCCCTGTCATGACTTTTAAGCATGGGGCCCCGGTAGAGGACGTCTTACCGTTGCCTTCTGGTACTACGCTACTGGCAGCCTCTGGCAATACTGTTAGTGTGCTAGATATGGTCGCAGCCCGTCCACTCCGAATCCTGTCGAATCACCAAAAACCGTCACATCACTCAGCCTCGCGAAGGATGGAGGTCGGACGTTAGTCGGAGGGTTGGATGGTCATATCAAGATTTACGAAACCACTGGATGGAATGTGGTATCAACCGCTAAATATCACTCGCCTATTCTCGCGGTTGGTATGATCGGATCTGGGTCTGGAGATGCGACTGTTGATCGACACTTGGTGGCGGGTATGTCATCTGGTGTCTTGAGCATTCGAACACGACTAAGTGCAAGGGAGATGACGAGAGAAAGACAAAAGGAAAATTACATGGATGCTCTCTTGCAAGAAAAATCGGTCCATTTGAGGCGAAATTGGCGAAGCGCAAGCGTGAAAAGTCGGAGAAAAAGCAGCTTGATTTAGTGGGTGAAGGTGCCGACGTCGTCCTAGCCCAAGACCAACACTCCAGAAGGCAGCGCAAGGAGCGACCGTGGCAAAAGAAGTTGAGGCGGGGCCAGCTGGCGGCCGCTTTGACGAGGTTTTGATGTTAAAGGGCCTGAATACGGGCCCATTAACATCCTAACACTTTTGCTAGCCCTCCGTCATCGCGGAGGCATTCGTAGTGCATTGTCGGGGCGGGACGAGAATTCGGTACAGCCCATTCTCAAATGGGTGAGTAATCACATGTTTGATGCTCGCTATACCGGGGTTTGTATTGAGGTTGGTCTTCACCTCATCGACTTATACTCCGATTACATCAGTTATTCGGCCGATCTACGAGAGGGATTTCGACCCTCCACCGGAGAGTGAGGATAGAAGTAGAGAGGGCACAAGTTGCGTGGCAAACAAGCGGTGCGTTGGAGAGTCTATTAGATCACAGAGCGTAAACATCTCACGGGGCGAAGGTGGGAAGACTTGCTAGAATTCAGTATGACTAATCGTTAACTGTCGTGGAACCATTCAACCTGCACGCTTTTAACTTGTATGAAGTATCAGGTATTAACCATGACAATGCACACATACGGATCGCTCCGAAATGTTCACCGAACCGTGAACCGGAGTCGCCAATGGCGTTGGTGGGGTTCACGACATGCCGCTCACCCCGTTTCTCCATGCCAATACACAGCGGTTTGGTATCGTGCATACCACCATCAACCATCCTCACCACCACCGAACCTCCCTCGACCATTGGTTACGGTTAGCCAGATTCGAGCGGTTGTAAGAAGTCGTCTTACTATCGCATTCATTGGCGTGTGCATAGTAGGCGCAGGTCTCTTTTACAACGAAAACGTGGAGTCGGTACCTGTTAGTGGCCGGAAGAGGTTCAACTGTTACGGGAATGGGGAATCTACTCTAAGCGAACAGCAAGTAAGACGGGTTTTATACGAGATCGAAAGCCAGGGCTTGCGTGTGTTTGCGGCAGATGATCATAGGTAGGGTCAGGCCAGCTAGCAGAGAGCGCTGCCATTTCCAACAAGTCAGGGGCTAGAAGATTGTAGTCTGACGAGAAGAAGGGTTGTTTCCGTGAATAACATTTTACGGCGCCTTATCCTCGAAGTGCACTAATGCGCGAAGAGTGGGAGGTCTGGGTGATTGATGACCCACGTATGATCCCCAAAGTGAAAACATATATTCCTATAACCCCAATATGGAATCAGTGCTGACTATTTGAGTGCTATTGGGCAGGAATGCTAACGCATTCATATTACCTGGAGGAAAGGTGTTCGTGTACAGTGGCATCCTACAAGTAGCGCGAACCCAGGCCAGTCTCGCGGCTGTCTTGAGCCATGAAGTGGCCCACAGCCTTGCTCAACACCATGCGGAGCGCATGTCCGCCGCCCTTGGGACCAATATGATACTATATAGCCTAATATTCCTCACCGCTCCCCTTCCTGGCGCTTTCTTCATTATACAAGCCCTAGGAGGGCAGTTACTGGACACTTTATTCACACGGCCTATGAGTCGAAAGATGGAAAGCGAAGCAGACTATATTGGGCTAATGCTAATGGCAGAAGCTTGTTATGACCCCCGAGAAGCCCTCCAATTCTGGGAGCGGATGGAGCATATCTCGAGAAGCGCCGGGTCACTAGTAGCTCCGGAATGGATGAGCACGCACCCATCGGTATGTACGAAACTCAGACTTTACAGGCCAAAGAGAGGAATGCTGATTATAGTCCGAGATCAGAATCAAAAGAGAATCGAGATGATAGAGGGGTGGATGCCACAGGCGATGAAGAAGTGGCAATCTAATGAATGTGATCAGGTGTTTAAACTATAGGCTAAGTTTTTAAAAATATTATCATAGGTTAATATATAAGGTAGTCATATATAACACCACATCTAAGAGGTAGTGCTATCTACTCTGATATAAATATTTTCCTAAAACTAAACTATACTTATATTATATACCCCTAGGGTACCCTATACCCTATTATAAAACCTACTTAAAAATAAAATTAAACTTATAAAATAAAGATTAATATCTTATTATAGAAGAAAAATATAGATATTAATATAATATTATAATAATATTCTAGACTTTTAGCTCTATTTGATAATACTAGTTTTATATTAATTACTAATATTACTAATATTAGTATTTAAGTTTTAGAAAAGATTTATATTTAATTTTTAATCTTTAAAAACTATATAATAAACTTCTAAATTAAATCTTTTAAAAATAAATTAAATAAAAGAATTTAGTTTTTTAAATAGAAAGAAATATATTTTACTAATAGCTTTCCCTTAAAATAAATTCTATAATAATAACTATTATAAAAATAAATTATAATTATTATACTAATAAAAGACTATTATTTTAGTTATCTTTCCTATAATATTTCTATAAGAACCTACTTTTATTAAGGTTTCTATAAGGAATATACTTTTTCTACTAATAAATAGATACTAATATATTATACCTCTAAATCCCCTAACTAATCCTAAGTTATAGCCTACTAATATATCTAAAAATCTAAGATTACTATATATTACTTTAAAAAACTTATTAAACTTTATAAAAGGAAAATAATATATATATTAAAAATATAAATATAAACTAATATAAACCTTAAAAGACTTTACTAATAAAAACTTACCTATAAAAGTCCTTATATATATCCTTATAAGAAAAAAGGCTTTAACCTCTAATATATAATAAACTTATATTCTCTAATAGATATTAACCTAACTATTAATAACTATATAATAGCTAAAAGTAGGAAAAATCTTCTTATTACTATTATATTAAAATATAGCTATTAAGTAATATTAAAGATATTATCTATAGAAAAAGATATATAAATAAGATTACTAATATATAATAATATATTATAAAAAGATAATTAATAAGATCTATAATAAAAAGAAGTTATAAAGATCTTTATTATATATATTATTATTATTATTAAATATATATTTAAAAAGTTCCTATTAGAGATATAATATATAAATATAATTTTAAAAGGATTTTATCTATATTGTCTAATATAAAATTAAGATATTAATAAATAACCTTTTAAAAATAATAATAATAAATCTATTATCTATTATTAGATCTAGATTTTAAAATAATAGCTAAGTAAATATAATTAGAGCTCTTACTCCCCTATTACTACTTTAAGTAAAAGTAAAAGATAAATAATAATAAATACCCCTTAAGCTATAACTTTAATAAGTTAACTTAAAAAGGAGAAAAGAAGAAGATTAGAGAATTTTTATCTATTAGACTTTAGAAATAATCTAATAATTAAAAGACCTTACTACTTTTTTATATCTAATAGATTATTATAACTTATATAAGTTTATAATATTAAAATATTTTTAAAGTAAAATAAACTTAATCTAATATTATAATTATTATTTAACTTTTAAAATATTAATAGAAGATTATTAATATAGAAAGTAGATTAATAGAAACTTTATAAATATTATAAATTAAATATATAAAATATTAATATAATTATATTATATAAATAAAATTACTTTAGAGATTATTTATTAAAAGATAAATAGTAAGATAAAATAAGATTTAATTAATATCTAGAAGTTTAATAATTATAACTAATAAAATATAGATATATAGTAAATTACTTTTTAAACTTTTTAAAAATATTATTTTATTTTTTCAAAGATTTCTATATAATATTAAAAGAAAAAGGAAAAAGCTTTAATCTATTAAGGCCTTACTATATAATATACTACTTTTAATAGCTAGTATACTTTTATATAATCAGCCCTATAGGGTAAAGTTATAGTATATTAACTACTAAGTCTAATAGTAAGCCTAGTAAAAGTACCCTATAGTTCTATACTAAAACACCCTCTACTACTAATAGAATAGGTCCTAATAGACTATTAAATTAAATAGATACTAGGTAAAAAACACTTTAGTATTATACTAAGATACTAAAAATACCTTCTAGTAGTACTATATTAAAATACCTTCTAGTATTATATAAAAATACTTTTTAATATTAATTAAGTATACTTTAAATTTGAAGGTATATAAAATATAGATTTTTATCTAATATTAGAGGGTATTTTAGTATAGATATAGTATTAGAAGCTTATATAAGGACTAGAGTTTAATAATACTAAAAGGTGTTTTAGTATAGTATTATAGGGTACCTTTTACTAGGTTTAATTACTATTATATTTAGAGTAGGCTTAAATATTGATATACTATAACTTTACCCTATAGGGCTGATTATATAAAAGTGCCCTAGCTATTAAAAGTAGTATATTATATAGTGAGGCCTATCTATTAATATAGATATTATTAAAGTTTTTATATAACTTATATTTATTAATATAATATAAAATACCTTTAAAATAAAGATATAGTTTATAATCTATTAAACCTTTATAAACTAAAATACCTAAACTATAATAGATTATATAAAGTTATATATTAGAAATATTTATTAAAGCTTTAAAGAGAAAAAAGAAAAATAGTTAGATTAACTTTTAACTAAATAAGATAGATTTAAAAGAAAGTCTTTGCTAATAATAAGTATTTATATAAACTTATATTAAACTTATTAATATAAACCTTATTAATATAAACTTTATTAATATTACTATTAGAACCTATAATAAAATAAAGAGTATTATATTTATAGCCTCTATTACTATTATTAATAGTAAAATAAAAATATAACCTTAAATATAGATATAGATCCTAACTTTATAAGAATATATACTCTTTTAAACCTCTAGAATAACTCCTAAAAAGACTTTTAAGATATTCTTATAAGCTTTAGAATATTATTAGAACTTTAACTATAAATAGAGTTATAATTATTATTATATATAATAAGATAGACCTTTTAGATATATAGCTAATAATAGTTAATAAGGTAAGATTTTTATCCTTTTTTATAAACTAATATAATAATAGATATTATTATAAAATATAAACCTTAGAAAGATATCTCTTTATATCTAATAGAATATTAAGAAAAGAAAAATATCTTTATATATAATTATTATTATTATTATTGAATGAAGAATTAATATATTAATATATTAAAAGCTAATCTATAAAACTTTAAAATATAATATCTAAAATATCTTAAAATATAAAAAGTTTATCTTAATATTAAAGTAAAATATAACTTAAATTTTAAAAATAGTTATATATATAAAGATAAAACTATTAGCTTAATAGATATTATAGTTATATTAAGATATAGAGATATATATATCTAATTAAAGATATATAACCTTTATTTAAATAGATATATATTTTTAATAAATTAAACCTATTTTAAAAAAGTTAATATAAATAATTAACTTCCTCTTTTTAATATAAGAGATAATCTAAAGGTAAGATAAAGAGCTACTATATTTATATATATTTTAACTAATATTTTAAAAAGATATAATAAAGAAAAAAGGAAATTATAATAATTAAAAACTATAATAAAACTAAAAATATTAAAAAGCTTATAAATTATAAAAGCTTTTATAATTAAATAATATAATAATAATAAAATAGATCTTTGAAAGATATTAAAAAGGTAATTAGATTAACTTAAAAGAACTATTAGAGGAATTAGATTAAAGAAATAAAAAATAATAAAGATTTATATAAGATTATTAACTAATATAAGATATAATTAGTTATATACTAATCTTATAGATATAGTAATAAATAGCTATATATATATATATAAAATATACTAGCTAATAAAAATAATATATTATATAATAAGACCTTAAATATAAGGCCTAACTAAGGGGATTATCTTAGTTTAGTTAAAAGGATAATATAGATTTAAGATTTAGATTTACTAAAGTTTACCTATTATAACCTACTATTTTTCTAAAATACCTAATATAGATCTATACTAAAAGTCTTTTTATACTACTCTACTTCTACCCTTATTATAGGTTAACCTAAGTTTAATATATATATTTTTAAAGGCTATTTTCATAGCTAAAACTAGTATTTTTAACTAAAAATATATATTAGAAGGTAATTTTAAAGTCCCTCTTTAATATTTTATATACTAACCCCTTATATAATAGTAGGCTATAAGGTAGTAAGGGATTAAAGCTATAAGCCTCTAAATTAGCTCCTTAGGAAGCTAATTCTAAGCTATAATCTACTACCTTAGTTTACTAGTATTATTATTATTTCTTCCTAATAAGTCTATATCTAGATAGATCTTATAGAGCTTTCTCTTTAGTACCTACTATATATACTCTATAGGGTTTAAATTAGGGCTATATAGTAGCTAAGTAAAGGTCTAGATCTAGTATTCTTAGTAAAAATATTATATAACTCTAGTAGTATATAGCTTTAAATTATCCTATTAGAATAGCTACCTAGGTATATAAAAGGTAAAAGACCTTCTTCTAATACCCTTATATAAGATCTAGTACTATATCCTTACTATATAGACTTAGGATTATATTCTATTATTATAAGGGCCTTATTTTACTATAAGATTATACCCTATATTATCTATTTAATTCTATTACTTTAGACTTAAAAGTTAATAAAATTATACCTATAGGCCTCTTCTAAAGATCAAAATACCTACCCTAGGTAGTTTAGAAAGGATTAGACTAAATATTTATCTAAAAATATAGCCTAAAAAGGGTATTTAGCTAGGAAACCTTAAAATCTAAAAGTCTATCTTATAGTAATAAGTTTATCCTTATACTTATACTAATAGTAATAAAAGCTAGCTACTTATAGGTATATACTAGATCTAGCCTAAGATATTTCTTTAAGACCTATTTTTAAAGGTAGTAATACTAAAATATCTACTATATTATCTAATATAATACCTAGATAGAGTGCTATATAATAAGGGTTTTATAGGCTATTTTTAGGAAATAATATATTAATTAGATAAGCTAGTACTTTCCCTTAGGCCCTAGAAGCTATAGATAGCCTTTTTAGGCCTATCTTTAAAGGATACTATTATTATAAAGTGTTAAATAATATTATAGATAGTTAGTTATATTATATTAAAGGTCTTTATAAAGATAGTTAGACTTATACCTATTATATAGGCTAAATAAATAGTAGTTTATACTTTAGGCTTTAAATAAGCCTTTCTAGGCCTATTTCTACTTATTTTAACCCTAAAAGTATATAAATTAGCTATATTTTAAGGGTATAGATATTAAAGAAAGAAAGAGGGGTTAGGTGGTTTTATATTTATATTATATTTTTAAAAGGTATAAAAAGACTTTTTACTATATTATATATAAGTATAATTAATATAAAGCTATTAATATAAGATATAAAAAGGTAATATAATATTTAATAATAAAAAGTTATAAGAGAATTAAAGTATAATTACTAAGTAGGTTAATAATAAGCCTATAAGTAAAATATTATAATAAAATATTATACTACTTACTTATAGTTAGTTAAACTATCTATAAGTAAGTTAGTAGGTAAGATAATACTATCTATCTCTTTAAGGTAATTATAGGTAACTTAGTTCTATATATATTATACCTATTTATATTATAATAGAGTAAGGTAGGTATTAGTATATTTAGAGGTAAGTTCTTATCTTTTCTATCTAGGGGATTACTATCCTTTTATATCTTCTACTAGCTAGCTCTTACTTACTAGTATCTAATAGTAATCCCTTCCCTAGGTTACTAGCTATAATAGTAATCACTTACTATTATATTTTACTAATAATTACTTACTATAATAATAGTTCCTTACTTAAATAAAGGTTTACTAGCTATTATTAATATTTACTACCTAGTAAATATCTATTAGTATAATAATACCTTAGTTTAGTAAAAATATCTAATATCTTTATTAAGACTCCTTTCCTTTTAGATATCTAGCCTTCCTCTTTTTATTTAATATAATAAGGTAAATAAGGTATATATTTACTTAAATAAGATATTATAAATAAATATAATTAGTAAATAATTACTAGTTCTTTTTTACTTTTACTAGCTATTTATTTATATATTAGCTTTTATTCCTATCTTATATTTTAATATACTTTCTAATAAGTATTCTCTCCTTACTTCTATTCTTTTACTAGTTTTACTACTATACTATATAGCTCTTAGTTCTCCTCCTATAGTTTTTAATATTTATTATATAAGGTAGTAATCTCCTTCTTATATTATAAGAGATTAGTAATATCTATATTATTATTATTTTCCTCTTCTACTAAAGGGATTACTTTTACTATCCTTATATTTAATAACTATTAGAAGAGGGATATAGTAGTTCTATAAGTAGTATTAGGTTTAGTATAAGGTAACTTACTATTTAGGTAAGGGTTAATACTTAAATATATCTATATAATAGCTTATAGATAAAGAGTCCTTTCCTTTCTCTATATAGCTAGTAAAGTTACTAGTTAATCTAAGCTCTTTTATTAGTATTCTCTAATAACTTTTTAATAGTAGTTACTATTTCTTTCCTTTTATTTCTAGTTAACTAATATATCTAGTAAAAGCTTATTTCCTCTTTACCTTTATCTTTATATAAGTTATTATAGCTATTAAAGCCTATCTCTTCTTTATTAGCTTTAATTATAACTTACTTAATTATATTATCCTTTTTATTATCTTATTTATATATACTATTACCTTTTTAATAATTCTTATATATCTTTAATATACTTTTTTATAGTTAGGTTACTTACCTCTTTTTATATTTATTTATAAGGGGTAATAATAGTAACCTATTTATTAAAAGTATTCTCTAATTTACTATATCTACTTCTTTAAAGTCCTACTAAAATACTAATAAGAGGTTAAATATATCTTTATATACTTAAAGTATAATAATTATTAATTACTTAACCTTTTTATATTCCTTTTTATCTTTTTAGTTTAAATAATTATAGTTAATTTACCTTATATATTATAGACTATAAGGTTATCTACCTATTTATATTTTAGCTAGTATTTCTTATAGAATAATTTAACTATATTTAGGGTATTTCTTTATAATAACCTTTCTTTATAGAGTTCTATAATCTATTCTATAGCTTCCTCTCTAAAGGTATACTTTTTATCTTCTTAATAGATATCTTTTTCTTATTAGTAATTACTAATATAATACTTTTTAAACCTTTATTTTTAGTTCTCTAGTTATTTATCTAGTAGTAAGTAATATTTATTATAAGGTTAGGGTTTAAGTAATCTTAGTAATAAAAGTAAAGAAAGAAATAAGGTTAAGAGGTATAGATAGGTAAGGTTATAAGGAATTACTTTCTAGGGGTAGTAATATTATAAAAAGTATTTTCTCTTTCTACTTTTCTTAAAAGATATAACTTATTTATCTTTCTAGTTATTAGGAGTAATTATATTCCTCTATAATACCTTACTCCTACCTTTACTAATAGTTTTACCTTTATAGTAATTTCTAAGCTTTTATATTTTTACTTACTAACCTACTTCTTAAGTAATATCTATTATAAGTTATTTTCTAAGTTAGTAAAGGGGTTAACTAATAGCTAAGCTCTTAGGTTTACTTATTTTCTAAATATTAAGGTATTTATTAGCTTCCTAAGGTTTATATTTAATACTATCTTATTATAGATTATATCTATCTTCTTATTAAGTAGTAAGAGAATTTAAGCTTCTTATAATAATATTAGTAGCTATCTTTATCCTACTATTATAGCTAGGGCTACTAGTATAGTTAGTATTATTAGGGCTATAGGTATTATTAAGACTACTAATATTTATAAAGGTATTAATACTTATAGAGCTATTAGTATTTACTATATAGCTACTATTTACTACTTTATCTATCTTATTACTACCCCTACTACTTATCTAATAGCTCTTCCCCTTCCTCTTCTAATAATATTATTTACTATTAGGTAGTCTTTATAGTAACTATATCTTAGATCTTATAACTCTTTTATAATCTTAAGAGTAAGTTAGTTACTAATATCTATAATTTAAATTACTAATATATCTATCTTTATTAATATTAACTATACCTAATTAGAAGTAGAGTTTATTACCTATTCTTAGATTATTTAGCTTAATAGCTATAATATTACCTATAGATCTAAGTATTATATATAAGTTTTACTTAGCTTCTAAATATTATATAGTTAGTTAACTTTATTAGTTAGTAATTACTATTTATTTAATAGGTTTACTATATTATAGTTTATTATAATCTATATTATAATATTATTTTTAGTTACCTAACCTTAGCTATTTATTATTATTATAATAATATTTAAGTTACTAATTAAATAATTACTATATATTATCTTATTTATTTATTATTATTATCTTTCTTATTATAAATATTATTAACTTTCCTATTACTCTAATACTTACTATCCTCCTTTTATATATAAAATATATAATATAATATAATAGGGATAAGATAAAAGAAAATTTTACTCTTTTAAGGTATTCTTACTAACTACCTATAACTATATAGTAGTTACCTTCCTTAGCTTTCCTCTTTTTCTCTTTAGTATTTCTTCTCTTTAATCTTCCCTCTTTAGCTCCTCTCTAACCTATACTTTTTCTTATATTCCTCTACTATCTCTTCTATATTCCTAAGCTTACTTACCTTCTACTATTTATTATCCTTTATATAATAGCCTTTTTATTTTACTATATAGCTTCTTCTAGAATATCTATCTTTATAGTCTAGAATTTACTTAATCTTAAATTCCTCTTTACTATTTTAGATTAGTTCTAATAGGTCTACTTCTCTCTAATAGGGGTTACTCCTTTATTCTAGTTTAAAGATATATATTACTAATATTATAAGGTATACTTTCTATAACTTTAGGAAGTCTAGTTTAACTATAAGCTTATATATATATCTTACTATTTTAAATAGTTTTACTCTACTTAGTAACTATTTCTTCTTTAGCTTCCTAAAGAGATAGTAACTATTATATAGTTCTAGGTATATAATATCTCTTTCTTAAAGCTTACTAGCTAATATTTTTATTATATTAGTATTTTAATATTATACCTATAATTACTATTAGTATTTTAGCCTCCTTATTATAGGTCTTCTAGATTAGGTCTAATATAAAAGCTATCTTTTATTTTCTAATATTAGTTATATTAGTAATTACCTCTAGATTCCTTTTAGTTTAAATCTAAATATAAGGGTATTTAGATTATAGCTAATTAGGCTAAAGTAGGTATTATTTAGATTAAATTAGAATATAAAAGTAGTTCTACTTAGCTCTCTTCTAAAAGTTAGTTATATAATATTAAATTATAATTTTAATTATCTAGATTTTTTATTCTAAGATCTTATCTATTTATAAATAATATACTATTACTATTAGTAAGCTTATCTATAATAGCTTATATACTCTATCTAAATCTATAAGGTAAACTTAAAATCCCTATTATTAATAATCTTTACTAATAGACTTTAGTTATAATAAAAGATTATTTTTAGTAAGATTTATACTTATTTATCTACTTTCCTATATTTACTTCCTATTATTATTAATATTTTCTTATTAAAGATATAGTTAATTATTAATAAAGTATCTAATATTTTATAGTTTAATATTATCTATCTAAAGTTTATTATAAATATTATAAGTATATTAATAATAAAGTCTATTATAATTATATAAAATAATATTAAGATTATTATAATCTACTTTAGCTCTCTAATTAGCTTCTACCTATTCTTCTAGTTTTATAGGTATATTAGATAATATTTATAATATTTCTTAACTTTATTAACTTTCCTATATATATAAAATACTTTTAGGTTTTCTAATATTCTCTTTCTCCTTATATATTATTAGTTATTATAAGCTATTTTTAGAATTATCTATATTATTAGGTATAATATATATAACTTATAGTTACCTTATATATTAATAAAGTATAATAATCCCTTACTTTCCTTAAATAGCCTAATTAAGATTATCTATTTCTTACTTATCTCTTATTCTTCTTATACTTATTCTTAGAATACCTATAGGATTTTTAAAAGTCTACTATCTTTTTATACCTTTACTAGAATTTCTAATATATATTATCTATTATCTAAATAGAGGTTATAATTACTTTTTTATCTAGCTTAACCTTAATTATATATATTTACTTCCTTACTATATCTATACCTATATTATAGAGCTTATCTAACTATAGGTATTCTAGTTAGTTATCTATTATAACTACTATTAAGAGGTATAAGAGTATATCTAATACTATATTTAGTATTCCTAAGATATAGAATACTTCTAAGTTAAACTAGGATAACTAGTTTATAATATTTACTAGCTTTAGGTTAGCTTTACTAAGGTTAGTAGTTCTTAGAGAAGTATACTTAATAATCCCTTTTAATAATATATAGTTAGTAAATACTATTATAGGTATCTAGTTTACTCTAACTATCTTCTAGAGCTTCCTTACTCCTTATACTATTACTACTAGTTCTACCTCTATAGATCTATATTTCTTCTCTATATTTAAATATATTCTTAATAAAAGTAGAGTAGCCTTAAGTTCTTTATAGGTATATCTTTACTTAGGATTACCTCTTAGTCTTATTCTTTTTCTTAAAGTTAGAATATATATATTCTAAAGCTATCTTACTTATATCTACTTTTAAGAATAGTAGTCTCTTAAGGTCTATATAGTAGAGTAGTAATTACTTATAGAGGAATAACTATATATCTTTAAAGGCCTCTTTCTCTTCCTTTATAAAATAAATTTCCTTTTACTAGTTAATTTTTTCCTCTACTACTTACTACCTTTTCCTAAGACTATCTCTTAACTATCTTATATTAACTTTATAGTTTTTTATACCTATAGTAGTATAATCTTAATATTAAACTATAAGATTATTATCTTTATAAAGGTTACTATTCTAATATAGTTTTTAAGCTTTTCTAGGTTATTTAGATATTTAGTAATCTTTTAGAATCCTAATAAGTAGTTATTAGTTTTCTACTTTCCTTTACTATTAACTATATAACTTAGGAATATAATATATAGAAATCTTATAAATAATTTCTAAGCTAAAATATAGATCTAGTTCTTACTTAAGTATTTCTAATACCTTTTAAGATAGTTAATATATTCTTCTTAGCTATTATTAAAGATAACTATATTATTAATATATACTTTAATAAAGTATTAATATTTAAAAAATAGTCTATCTATATATTACTAGGTAAATATTAGTAAGTTTTTAAATCTTATTAATATTATATTTAACTATTCTAGCCCTCTTAGACTAATTACTACTATTTAGTCTTAATATTTATAGTAAATTAGTAGCTAATAAAAGAACTTCTTTATATCTAAGCTTATAAATATTTTCTTACTATAAAGTGATTTAATAATATCTTCCTAGCTTAGTAGTAGATATATATCTAAGATTACCTATTTATTTAATAGCCTTAGGTTAGTAACTATTCTCCTATTATATTTTTCTATATCTATTAGTTAGTAAATAATAAATAATAGGTAAATAATTACTACTAGTTCTTTCTACTATTCTATTTTACTAACCTAATAAAGGGGTTATAAGTCTTATCTAAAATCTTTCTCTTATTATTTACTAATAGATATACTTAGATATTTTATTTCTAATTCTACTATCTATCTACTAGGTTAATTCTTATTTTATCTTCTTCTTATATTAATATAATACCTCTATCTTTATAGATAATATTATATTTCTATAGTAAGTCCTTTATTTAGTTAGTAAATATCTATTAGTATTAGTAATTATTACTCCTCTATAGGTTTTCTATCTCTATATTCTCTAATATATTAATTCTATAACTTAGACTTAGTAGTCTTTATTTAGGAGTACTTACTATCTATTAGCCTATTATTTATATTCTACTTATTTAAGCTAGTCTTTACTTACTAGTTATATAGTAGGTTCTCCTAGTTTAGCTAGTATATTACCTATTACTATATATACCTTTTAAGTACCTTACTATTATTAATCTACCTTAGCTAATCTCCTCTTTTAATTAATAGCTATTATTTACTTTAGTTATTAATAATAGCTATCTTAGGGTCCTCTAGTTAACCTTAGTATATTAGATATTCTTATAGTATAAAGTAAAAATATATACTTATCTACCTTTACTTCCCTATATTAACTACTATTCCCTACTCTATTATAGTAGGTTACTATAGTAGATTAGGATAAATATCTCTATCTATAGAGGAATCTTTAAGGTAAGGAATACTATTACCTTCCTCTTTACTTTATTTTTCTCTTTAGGATTTATAACTCTATCTTTATCCTTTAGTATATTTAGAATTTAACTAACCTAGTATATAGGTTAATTATAATATTTATCTAAAGTAGGAAATTATTTCCTAATAATAGCTTTAAGCTAGCCTTTTAATTATATTAGCTTTTACTATTATATAAATATTTACTTATATTCTATTAATATCCCCTAAGATATAGAAGTTAAAGTTAGCTTTTTAAAAGATATTAAAGTTTACTCTTATACCTACTATAGGTATTAGTTTCTTCTTTATAGTAATTACTATATTTAGGGAGTTATCTATTAGCTATTACTTATCTATTAAGATAGAACTTACTCTAATATCTAGGTAAACTTCTATTTCTAAGCCCTCTTTCTTAAACTTAGCTATTATTTAGAGGTATATTATCTATTAATTATATAATATTAGGTTTAGTAAGGCTATTAGGTTAATTACTTACTTTATTTAGTATAATAGCTTATAATTACTAATATCTTCTAATAGCTTAGTTTTACTTATTCTCTACCTACTACTATACCTCTCTAATAATAGAGGACTAGTTACTTCTTTAAAAGGTATACTTTCTATATATTATATACCTATTTAAAAAGACTTCTAGTCTCTTTAGATAAGTATATAGGTTATATTTACCTTCTTCTTCTATATTAGAAGGTTCTAGTTTTCTAATAGTAATATATATTATATCTTTCTCTAGCTCTCTAAGTTTATTAGGGATTTCTTCCTCCCCTACTATAATATAGGAATATCCCTCCTTCTATAGCTCCTATTCCTTTTCTCCTATATCTAGGTTATCTTTATATACTCTCTTTACTATATATCCTATCCTTTAATACCCTCTTAGCCTTTTATACCTTCTAAATTACTAAAGTAGCCTTTACTATCCTTAATTACCCTATTAATTCCCTTCCTAATATTATAAGACTATATTTATTATATATAGTAGGGTATAGTTATTCCCTTATTAAAGCTAAGGCTAAATATTCTCCTTCCTCTACTATAAAAGGTATATCTATATAAGTAACTCTTCCCTATCCTTATACTTAGAAGTTTCCTATAGGTATTTACTACTTTACTAATATTTACTATCTTTCTACTAGCTAGTAGTAATATTAGTTTTAATTTATATCTTACTCTTTACTTAGTCTTTTATCTATCTTATCTTAAAAGTTAATAAGTTATATAGATCTTTCTATTTCTTTTATCTTTACTATTAGTAATTAACTAAATAGTTCTACTTTATCTTCTACTTTTAAAATCTACTTATCTATATCTTCCCTATATTTAGGTTTATAGATAACTACCTAAAGTATTAGATTAAGTTAGTTATAAATAGTAATTAGCTACTAATAGAGGTCTAGTTTATATCTTACCTAGGTATATCTTATATATTATATAATAAAATCCCTAACTAACTTATATACTTATATATCTTTAATAAAGTATTAGTTAGTAGATAGCTATACCTCTACTTTATCTAAGGTAATATTAAACCTCTATTAAAGTTTTTTACCTATTCTATTAGTCTCCTTCCTATAAGTATTATCTTTTATAAATAAGATAATCTTACTCTACTATAATAAAGCTTTTCCTCTTAATAGCTTATATACTCTATAAATAATATATTATCTTTTCTCTATATTTTAATAGCTTCTATTTCTAAGGTATTAATAAATAGCTTTATATTATAGAAGTAAGTCTTATTACTATCTATAAAATATCTTTAAGACCTATATTTCTTCTTATCTATATTAAGCTAAAAGAAACTAATCTACTCTACTCTCTACTTCTAATTAGTAGTTATCTTTAATATTCCTAATACTCTACCTATATAGTTCTTTATAATACTTTCTATTATAATATCTATAATAATATTAATAAATTTAGTTATAGTAAAGGTAAATTTTTAAACTCTTAGTTAAAGTAACCCCTATTAATTTAATATAGGGGTAAAGGTAGGGGTAGGTTTAGTAAGTTATTATTTACTATTATCTCTTAGTTTTCTACTAATAACTAGATATTTAGTCTTATATAATATTATTATTATAGAAATCCTTAGGTTCTCCTTTTATTATCTTATAGTTTTTATCCTAATATCTTTAAGATTACTAACCTCTTATCTTATCTTCCTATAGTTTTAAATATAGGAGTTCTAATATTACTATCTTTCTATATCCTCCTCCTAGATCTCTTATATTCTCTACTAGTTATAAGGTCTTAGTTACTAGGGGTAGGGTCTCCTTATATTAACCTTTTTACTATATACTTTTAGGTTAATAGTTAGTAATACTATCTATATTTTTAAGAAAATAGGTTATCTTCTAATTCCTATCTCTTCCTTTTAAGGTAAATCCTACTAAGAGTAGGTCTCCTCTCTAGTAGTAGACTATTATCTAGTCTAAGCTATTATCCTCTATTTCCCTTATATTAATATTCTCTTATATAATAGGGGTTTTATATTATTTTTATTATTTATCTTATTATTAGGAGGTTAGCTAGTCTAATATTACTTCTTATAGCTAGCTCTCCTCTTATAGTTACTAGTTAGAAGTTATTTCTAATAAAGGTTCTTTTATAGTTAGTTATAGAGGTAAGGCCTTTTATTTAAGTAAAGATTAGCTTACTTAATTAATAGGTTAGTCTTCTTATTCTAACTTTAAGAAGTTCCTAAAAGTATTTCTTATTAATAAAGATATTATTAGTAGTTACTAAGATTATAACTACCTATAGGTAGTAACCTCTCTCTTTTCTTTTAATAATATCTATAGGTTATTATAGTTTATATTCTAACTAGGAAAGGTTCTCTTTTATTATAGCTTATTAGGTTTAATATTCTTAGGAAGAGAGTTCTCTTTAAGACTTATTAAGATTCCTAGGAAGAGATTTCTCTTTAGGAATTATTAGGGTTAGTAAGCTTTACTTAGTTAACTAAATCTTCTAAATAATATTATTATTATTATAATAAAATATTATATTATTTATTTATAGTTAGTTAAACTATCTATAAGTAAGTTAGTAAATAAGATAGTATTATCTATCTTTTAAGGTAATTATAAGTAACTTAGTTCTATATATATTATACCTATTTATATTATAATAAAGTAAGGTAGGTATTAGTATATTTAGAGGTAAGTTCTTATCTTTTCTATCTAGGGATTACTATCTTTTTATATCTTCTACTAGCTAGCTTTTTTATTAGTATCTAGTAGTAATCCCTTCCCTAGGTTATTAGCTATAGTAGTGATTACTTTACTATTATACTTTACTAGTATTACTTACTATAGTAGTAGTTCTTACTTAAGTAGGGGTTTATTAGCTATTACTAGTATTTACTACCTAGTAAATATCTATTAGTATAATAGTAGAGTTATAAAGCTATAAGGTAATAGAGTAGAAGGATTAGGCCCTAGTATTTATCTATATAGGAGAAAAGGGCTAGAAATAGCTAAAGTTAAAAAGATAAAAAAAAATAGAAATAAAAGCTATAGATAATATTAAAATATCTTATATAGATGGGGATAATAATATTAGTAAATATAAGATAGAATTATAGAAAAAAGGATAAGTATACTTAAGATTTTAAGTAGAAAGAGTAAAGGGCTAATTTAACCTATAGGAAATATTAAAGAAGTTCTTTAAAATATAACTATAATTTAACTAATAAAAGATATAACTATTATAGGATTAGAAAAAGAAGTAACTATAAATACAAGTAGGAGTGGCTATAAATAGATTAGGATAAATTTATTAATATTAAAAGCTACTCTCTAAATTAAAAAGCTTAACTTCTAAAGATAAAAATATAATAAATAACTAGTTAATTATATTTAGCTAAAAGTAATAGGTAAATAGCTAAATAATTAAGGTTATTAAGAGTTAAAAACTAAAAATTTACCAATATATAATAGGTAAATAGCTAATAGATAAAATAGCTAAATAGATAATAATATTTAAATAGATTACTATTTTAGCTAAAGGGGATAATTATTAATAAACCTATATAAGTATATATTAGCTAATAAAAAGTAGACTTATAATAAGCTAAAAATATAATAAAAATATCTAAGTAATAAATAAATTAATAAGAATAAAAGAAAGTTTTAATATCTTTAAAAAATTTTTTATTTTTATTAATATAGAGTATAGAATTATATATTATATAAAAAGATAGTAAAATAATATAATAATAATAATAATAATATATTAATTTAAAGTTATATATAAAAATTAAAAAGAATTATATATTAAACCTTTTTAGTTTATATTTTCTATAAGTTATAACTTTTAAACTAAAATAAAAGAATATTTATTATTAATTTTAGCTATTATTATTAAATAATAGAAATTTAATATTAGTTAATATAAAATATTATTATTATTAAAATTCTTATTTTATAATATAAAGTAATAATTAAAATATTTTCTAAATAAATATTAGCTTATAAGAATTATAATAATTTAAACTTAAATATATCTTAAATTATATATATAGTTATTAAGAAATATATATTATGATTTTTAATAATATTATTTTATCTTTTATAAGTTTATTTACTTTCTTATATATTTTATTTTAAAAAATATAATAATTATATATAATATTATAATATTAAATAATTATATTTAAAATCTAAAATTTATAATAAAGCTATAAATATAATTTATTATTTTAAATACTTTTATATTTATATCTTTTATATATTAATTAAATTTTAAGTTATCTATTTAATATTTAAATTAATATATATTATTATAATTTTATTTTCTATTCTCTTCTAATATAATATATATAACTATTACTTTATATTAATATTTAAAGATATATTAAGTAAAAGATTAAAAATACTTTTTTATTTAAATAAGATTTAGGTTTACTTTATTAAATCTAGTTTTACTTTATAATCTTTCTATTATTATAGTTATCTATATATTATTTCTATTTTATTATTGTTTTTTATAAATTCTATATTTAACTTTTAATTTAAATAAAGATTATTTATATATTTAAAGTAGTTCATATTTTTATCTTTATTAAATATAAATTATTTATATAGATTATATATTTATTAAAGATACTAGAAATCTATAATATAAGTTTATTAATATATATTTTTAAATATTATAATCTAAGATAACTTTAATAGAATATAATTTTAGTAAAGCACTTTCTATTAATATATTATTAGTTTATTATAATTTTTTATTATTATATTTAATATATTATCTAACTATATAATATAATACTAAAAGTACTTTTATATTATTAATTATTATAATTACTTTTACTTATATTAATATAGTTTCTATTTTTTATATATTAGGATTAAAAACTTTATATAGTTACTAATTACTTAAAAGTATTATTTATTTAGAGATTTTAATTTATTATATAATTATTAAAGTTAGTTTTTAATAAATTTATTATATTAGATATTATTAAAATACTATTTATAATTTCTATTATATATCTTATTAATATTACTTAAACTTTAGCTAACTATATCTATATATAAATTTTACTATTAAATTTTATTAATTATATAAAAATAGTAGATATTAACTTATTATTTTATCTATTATAGAGGTAAAAATACCCTCTAATACTTACTACAAAAAAAACTTTAAATCTAATTAATATTTCTATATTCTTTTGATTTAATATATAATTATTATTTAATAGTATTTTAATATTATACTAAGAAGGTATTTTATTATAGTACTACTAGAAGGTAGTAGAGTATTTTTTAATATAATTCTATTAGTAGTAGTAGGGTGTTTTAAGTATCCTATAATAAATTCTTATAGGGTACCTTTTACTAGGCTTACTACTAGGTTTATTAGTTTATACTATAACTTTACTATTATACTAATAGATACTTACTAGGTAGTAAATACTAGTAATAGCTAGTAAACCTACTTAAGTAAGGAACCTACTACTATAGTAAGTAATTACTAGTAAAGTATAATAGTAAATAATTACTATTATAGCTAGTAACCTAGAGAAAGTTACTACTAGATACTAATAAGTAAGAATAGCTAGTAGAAGATATAAAAGATAATAATCCCCTAGATAGAAAGATAAGAACTTACCTCTAAATATACTAATACCTACTTTACTCTATTATAATATAAATAGGTATAATATATATAAAACTAAGTTACCTATAATTACTTAAAGATAGATAATACTATCTTATTTACTAACTTACTTATAGATAGTTTAACTAACTATAAATAAATAATATAATATTTTATTATAATAATAGTAATATTACTTAGAAGACCTTTAGTTAACTAAGTAAAGCTTACTAACCTTAATAATTCCTAAAGAAGTCTCTTCTTAGGAATCTTAATAAGTCTTAAAGAGAACTCTCTTCTTAAGAATATTAAACCTTAATAAGCTATAATAAAGGAGCCTTCCTAGTTAGAATATAAGCTATAATAACCTATAGATATTATTAAAGAAAGAGAGAGGTTACTATCTATAGGTAATTATAATCAATAACTACTAGTAATATCTTTATTAATAAGAAATACTTTTAGAAACTTCTTAAAGTTAGAATAAGAAGAACTAATTTATTAATTAAGTAAGCTAATCTTTTATTATAATAAGGGCCTTACCTCTATAACTAACTATAAAGCCTTTATTAGAAATAACTTCTAACTATTAACTATAAAGAGCTAGCTAAAAGTAATATTAAGACTAAGTTATCTAATAATAAGATAAATAATAAGAATAATATAAAACCTATTATATAAGAGAATACTAGTATAAAGGAAATAAAAGAGGATAATAACTTAGACTAGATAATAATCTACTATTAGAGAGGAGACCTACTCTTAGTAGGATTTACCCTAAAAGGAAGAGATAGGAATTAGAGGATAATACCTTCTTAAAAATATAGATAATAATTACTAACTATTAACCTAAGAGATATAGTAAAGATTAATATAAAAGAGACCCCTACCCCTAATAATTAAGACCTTATAACTAGTAGAGAATATAAAAAAGATCTAGGAGGAGAAGATATAGAAAGATAGTAATATTAGAACTCCCTATACCTAAAACTATAGGAAGATAAGATAAAGGTTAGTAATCTTAAAGATATTAAGGATAAAAGAACTATAAGATAATAAAAGGAACTTAAAGATTTCTATAATAATAATATTATATAAGACTAAATATCTAGTTATTAGTAGAAGATTAAGAGATAATAGTAAATAATAATCTTACTAAACCTTACTCACCTCTACTTTATATTAAATTAATAGGGGTTACCTAACTAAAGTTTAAAAAAATTTACCTCTATTATAACTAAATTTATTAATACTATTATAGATATTATAGTAAAAAGTATTATAAAGAACTATATAGGTAGAGTATTAGGAATATTAAAGATAACTACTAATTAGAGATAAGGTAGATTAGTTTTTCTTTTAGCTTAATATAGATAAGAAAAATATAGGTCTTAGGATATTTTATAAATAGTAATAGACTTACTTCTATAATATAAAAGCTATTTATTAATACCTTAGAAGTAGAAGCTATAAAAATATAGAGAAAAGATAATATATTATTTATAGAGTATATAAGCTATTAAGAGGAAGAGCTTTATTATAGTAGAGTAAGATTATCTTTATTTATAAAGATAATATTTATAAGAAGGAGACCTAATAGAATAGGTAAAAACTCTTTAATAAGGTTTAATATTACCTTAGATAAGGTAGAGTATAACTATCTACTAATTAATACTCTATTAAAAGTATATAAGTATATAAATTAGTTAGGGATTTTATTATATAATATATAAGATACCTATAGTAGGATATAAACTAGACCTCTATTAATAGCTAATTATTTATAACTAACTTAATCTAATACTTTAGAGATAGTTATCTATAAACCTAAATATAAAGAGAAGATATAGATAAGTAGATTTTAAAAGTAGAAAATAAGTAGAACTATTTAGTTAATTACTAATAGTAAAGATAAAAGAAATAGAAAGATCTATATAACTTATTAACTTTTAAGATAAGATAGATAAAGACTAAATAAAAAGTAAGATATAAATTAAAACTAATATTACTACTAGTTAGTAGAAAGATAGTAAATATTAGTAATATAGTAAATACCTATAAGGCTTCTAAAATAAAGATAGGAAGAGTTACTTATATAGATATACTTTTATAATAGAAGGAAGGAGAATAAGCTGCTTAGCAATCTAATAAGAGAATAACATATACTACTATATATAAATATAATCTTATAATATTAGGGAATTAATGGGTAATTAAGGATAGTAAGGTTACTTTAGTAATTTAGAAGGTATAAAAGCTAATTGGAGGTATTAAAGGATAAGATATATATAAGAAGTATATAAAGATAATCCTAGATATAGGAGAAAAGGAATAGAGCTATAGGGGATATTCTATATTATAGTAGGGGAGGAAGAAATCCCTAATAAACTTAGAGAGTTAGAGAAAGATATAATATATATTACTATTAGAAAACTAGAACCTTCTAATATAGAAGAAGAAGGTAAATATAACATATATAAAAGAGACTAGAGTCTTTTAAAATAGGTATATAATATAGTAAATATACCACTTTTAAAAGAAAATAACTAGTCCTACTATTATTAGAAAGGTATAATAATAAGTAAAGAATAAGTATTAAGCTATTAAGATATTAATAATTATAAGCTATTATATACTAAAAAAGTAAGTAATTAACCTAATAGCCTTATTAAACCTAATACTATATAATTAATAGATAATATACTTCAAATAATAGCTACTAGAAATTTAAAAGACTTAAAAATAGAAGTTTACCTAGATATTAAGTAAGTTTTATCTTAATAGATAAATAATAGCTAATAGATAACTCCTAAATATAATAATTATTATAAAGAAGAAACTATCCTATAGTAAGATATAAAGTAAACTTTTAATATCTTTTAAGCCTTTCCTTCTATATCCTAAAGGATATTAATAGAATATAAGTAAATATTTATATAATAATATAAAAGCTTATAATTAAAAGCTAGGCCTAAAGCTATTATGAAATAATTTCCTTTTTTAGATAAATATATAATTAACCTATATACTAGGTTAGTTAAATTCTAAATATTATACTAAAGGATAAAGATAAAATTATAAATCTAAAGAGAAAAATAAAGTAAGAAGAAAGTAATAGTATTCCTTATCTTAAAGATTTACTCTATAGATAGAGATATTTATCTAGTTTATAGTAACTTATATAATAAAAATGAGAATAATGAGATTAATATAGGGAAGTAAGGTAGATAAGTATATATTTTACTTTATTTTATAAAAAGAATATCTAATATTACTAAAGTTAATTAGAGGACCTCTAAGATAGCTATTATTAATAACTAAAGTAAATAATAGCTATTAATTAAAAGAGGAGATTAACTAGGGTAGATTAATAATAAAGTATTATTTAAAAAGGTATATGTATAGTAATAGGTAATATATTAGCTAAACTAAGAGAACCTATTATATAACTAATAAATAAAGATTAGCTAAATAAGTGAAATATTAAATATTAGCTTAATAGATAATGTACTACTTATAAATAAAAGACTACTAAGTCTTGTATAAATTATATATTAGAGAATATAAAATAGAAAAAACCTATAAGGAGTAATAATTACTAATACTAATAGGATATTTTTAACTAATAAAAGGGTTTACTATAAAAATATAATATTATCTATAAAGATAGAAATTATTATATTAATATAAGAAAGAAGAGATAAAAAATAAAAATTAACCTAGTAGATAGATATGAAATTAGAAATAAAAATATCTAAATATATCTATTAGTAAGTAATAAGAGAAGATTCTAGATAAGTTTATAACCCTTATAGGTTAGTAAAAGCTAGAATAGTAGAAAGAATTAGTAGTAATTATTTACCTATTATTTACTATTTTAACTAATAGATATAGAAAAATATAATAGGAAAATAGTTACTAACTAAAAGCTATTAAATAATAAGTATTTCTTAGATATATATCACTACTAAGCTAAGAAGATATTATTAAATCACTTTATAGTAAGAAAATATTTATAAGCTTAGATATAAAAAGTTTTTTATTATTTACTAATTTACTATAAATATAAAGATTAAATAGTAATAATTAATCAAGAGAAGCTAGATATAGTTAAAATATAATATTAATAAGATTTAAAAACTTACTAATATTTACACAGTAAATATATAAATAGACTATTTTTAAATATTATACTTTAAAAATGTATATATTAAAATATATTATCTTTAATAATAGCTAAGAATATATTAACTATCTTAAAAGGTATTAGAATATAAAGTAAAAACTAGATCTATATTTTAGCTTAGAAATTATTTATAAGATTTCTATATATTATATTCCTAGGTTATATAGTTAATAATAAAAGTAAAAACTAATAACTATTTATTAAGATTAAAAATTACTAAATATCTAATAACTAGAAAAGCTAAAAACTATATTAAAGAGTAACCTTTTATAAAGCTAATAATCTTATAGTTTAATATTAAATTATACTACTATAGGTATAAAAAACTATAGAGTTAAAAGTAGTATTAGATAGTTATAAGAATAGTCTTAGGAAAGGTAGTAAGTAATAGAGGAAAAAATTAACTAGTAAGGGAATTTATTCTTATAAAGAGAAGAGCCTTTAAAGATATAATTATTTCTCTATAAGTAATTACTACTTTATTATATAGACCTTAAAAGACTAATATTCTTAAAAATATGAATACTAAGTAAGATAGCTTTTTGAATATATATATTCTAACTTTAAAAAAAAATAGACTAAAGGTAAAGTCTAAGTAAAGAGATACCTATAAAGAACTTAAGCCTCTATTTTTATTAAGATATATTTGTATAAGAGAAGAAATATAGATCTCCTATAGAAGTAGAGCCTAGTAGTATAATATAAAGAGGAAAAAGAACTCTAGAGATAGTTAGGTAAATAACTAGGTATTTATGAAATTAGCATTAATAACTATATATTATTAAAAGGGATTAAATAAGTACTTCTCTAAAGATACTAATCTTAGTAATAGCTAACCTAAAAGCTAAGTAAATATATTATAGCTAGTTATCCTTGGTTTAACTTAGAAGTATTCTATATTTAAGAATACCAAATATGTATTAAGAATACTCTTTCTTATACCACTCCAATAGTAGTTATAATAGATAACTAATTAAAGTATTACTAATTCCTAGATAAGCTCTACTAATATAAGTATAGATATAGTAAAGAAATATTAATTCTTATATATAATTGAGTTAACTAGATAAAAAAGTAATTATAACCTCTATTTAAGATAATAGATAATATATATGAAATTCTAGTAAAAATATAAAAAAATAATAGACTTTTCACAAAATCTATGGTATTCCACAAGAATAAGTATATGAAAAATAAAGAGATAAGTAAAAGCCAATAATAAATCTTAATTAAATATTTAAGGAAAGTAAGGGATTATTATATTTTTATTTTTATTAATATATAAAGGTAACTATAAATTATATATATATTACTACTAATAATATAGATAATTCTAAAAATAACTTATAATAACTAGTAGTATATAAAGAAGAAGAGGAATATTCCAGAAGACACATAAAAAATGTTTTATATAGAGGAAAGTTAATAAAGGATTAAAAATGACTATAAATATTATACTAATAAACTTATAAAACTATAAGAATAGGTAGAGTTAATTAAAGTAAAGTAGATTATAATAATAGAAATATTTATATAATTATAATAAGTTTAGCTAGTAATATGAGACCATGTTTACTAATAGCTCTAAATAGATAATATAAATACTATCTACAAAATAAGCCAAGATACTTTTATTAAATTATTTATATCTTTAAATAAAAAAGAGAAATATTATTATTAAAGAGTAAATATAGGAAAGTAAATATAAATAGTATAATCTTACTAAGAAATAATGTTTATTATAAATTAAAATAGTCTGACTGATAAAGTATGTTAATAATGAGTTTATAGTTTTACCTTATGGTGAATGAAGTATATAAGCTATTATAAAGTAAGTTTTAATATTAATAGTATATTACTTTATAAAAAATGAATTAGATCTTAAACTAATAAAAATCTAGAATAATTAATTATAAGTTTCATATATACTGACTAACTGAAGAAGGCTAAGTGAGCCTCTATATTCTAATTTAATAAATAATATGCTCAGCCTAATTATATTTATGATCCACAATATCTTATATTCCAGTTTAAACTAAAAGATTACTAAAATTTAATTACTATATATAAGCTAATATAGAAAATAAAAATGGCTTTTATATATTAGACTAATCTAGAAGACCTATAGCGGGGCTAAGTACTATACTGATGATTATATGGAATTATAATATTAAATATACTAGTATAATAAAGATATATATATTAATAAGCTTTAAAAGAGATACTATAGCATAAGACTACTCCATAATGATTACTATCTCTAAAAGCTAAAAATAGTTATTAGTAGAGTAAACTATTTAAAAATAGCAGTAGATGTATATAAACATAAAGATTAAAACTAGACTTCCTAAAGTTATAGAAAGTATACCTTATAATATTAATGTATATATCTTTTTAGAAGCACAGAGAGAATAAGGAGATGACTATTGAGGAGGCGGGCCCTATTAGACTAATCTAGTAAATGACGAAGTTAGTTAGTAAATTCTGAACTAAAGATAGATAAGCAATACGTG